>CM076570.1:461722008-462302008 GCA_034641835.2 Pinus albicaulis | reverse complement strand
GTTTCAAGAAACTCTGAGAATTTTCATTTTTTAGCGTATTTTATATTCCATGGATCTTTCCTCCCCATTTGAATATTTTGGACCACAAAAAGTTTTTTTTACTTAGAAAGTAAGTGAGGGTACAACTCCCACACTTTCTCAGTCTCTATCCACCTTGATTTGCTTGGATTGGTACCTTTGAGCCCCACTCGAAGATACTCCACATTGCCAATGCCTGAAGTCCTTGTCCTCCTATCAAGGATTGAGTCTTCCTACATCTCATTTAAATATTCAAGAGAAAAATATTCTATAGATGGAATATGAGCATTCTCTTCTTGATAAACAACCATAGGAGGCTCATATAATCTCAATTTTTTGACATTCACAACAGAATCAATTTGCATGTAAGGTGGAAAATCTAATCGAAGGGTGTTGTTACCAAAATTCTCCCGGATTTTGAAAGGACTATATCTGATTACCTTGAGCCTTTTTCCTTCACCTTGTAGTCTTTCCTTTCTTATGCACAACCAAACTTGATCTCCCACTTGGAAATCATGATCAACACGATGCTTGTCATGTTTTTCTTTGCATTTGGCTTGCTTTTTCTCAAGTTGTTCTCGTACCCTTTGATGCACTAGCTAAATTTGTTCAATTAAATTCTTGTCTTATCCACATCATTATATCCATCTACTGTAATATATTTATCAAATATGAAATCTAAAGGATACTTAGGAAAATATCCTAAGAAATCTTCAAATGGTTATAATTGTGTATATGAATGCTTGGCATGATTGTAGGCATGTTGGATGTAGTGTAAATTCTCATACCAAAGTTTAAGATACTTACCACAATATCATTGAAGGAGATGCACTATTTTTTTTTTCAGTACTTTTTTTTGGTCGTTGGTTTCTGGATAAAATATTGTGCTCTTCTCCAACTTTGTGTGCATGATTTCCCATAAACTTGACCAAAAATTTCCAATAAATCAAGAATATCGATAAAAAATAATCAAAGTAGGTAACCCAAAATGAACCCATACATTTTGGAAGAAATTATTTGTGGTTTGTTCAGTTATAACTGGTTTCTTACATGGCATCAACACACACATTTTTCGTAAAAAATCCACTACGAAATATAAATGATCATGACATTTCCTGGACATTGGTAGTCCCCCCAAAAATCCATTGAAATACTTTCCCAAGGACAAGAAGAATAGGAAGTGAAGTGTACAAATCTAATTTCCTATTTCTTGGCTTTCTAGTAGCACACATAGAACACCCGTTTACATATCTCGATTTAGTTTCACTCATGCGAGGCTAATATGAAAACCTCTATAATTGAGAAATTGTTTTTCCTACACCAAAGTGACTAGAAATAAGAGAAGATTGGGATTCCCTTATGAAATTGACTCTTTCACCTTGTGGAACAGATAGCTTGCGACGATGATACACCAATTTCTTATGAACATGATAATCCAACTCTTAAACATGATTACCTTGACTCAAAGTTGCATAAACATATTTCAAATATTTATCTTGAGCATATTGTTCAATATAGCTTTCATCCACGATTGAGTTATGCTTAAGAATAAGACATGAATTAACACTAGGCCTTGATAACATATCTACAACTTTATTCTATATACCTTTCTTATACTTGATTACCGAATGCAATTTTTGTAGGAATCCCATCCATCTGAAATGTCTAGTTTGTTATAGCTTGGTTTGTGATTATAAATATTGCAAAGGTTGATGGTTAGTTTGAATAATCGTTTCTTTACCCATCAAATAGTACTTCCATTTCTTAACGCTTATACCAAAGAAAGAAGCTCTTTATCATAAGTTGGATAGTTAATTACTGCATTGGTAAATTTTCTAGAATGATAACATATTGGCTTACCATAAAGCATCCAAACTTCTCCCATATCATATTTGCTAGCATCAGTTTGAGTTTAAAATGGCTACGAAAGAACTGGAAGTGCTAGAATTGGTGTTGTAATTTTTTTTTTCTATCTAAGTGTCGAAATATTTTTTTTGTTTTCCTCCCCACTGAAATACTTTCTTCACACTTTTCAAAGCATGTAATGGTGATGTTATTAATGAGATTATAGCGATAATTTTCTCCAATATTCAATTTCTCCCAAAAAGATCCTACCTTCTTTTACATTGTTGGGTTTGGGCCAATTCACAATAACATCAACTTTGGAGGGATAAATCTTCAATTCACCCCCTCTTAAAATATCACCCAATAAGAAGCTTCCTCGTGGCCCAATGATAGGTTTCCTCATGGCCCAGTGAGAGGCTAAAAAATCCTAATAAGTTTAAAAGGGAATATGGTTATAGGCTTAGCCAATCTTGCAAATGCATAATCCACCATCACACCCATTCATTCCCATCCCTCCGAGCCTTCCTTTTCTTTTAATTATAAATGTTGTTATTTTAATTTTTGTTAATTGAATCAGTCATTCTTTGAATAGAAATTTCTAGTTTTATTATAAACCAATCCTAATCTCATAATTTAATTAATTCTATATTAATTATTTTTATATTTAAGTCATACTGTAACCCTTATTATAATTAGATCCTTTTTATTTCTTAAGCCTCACTATTTCCTTCTAATCCTTAAATTTTCTACTTTTAACTCTTTAAAAAAAATCAAATTCTTATTTCAATTCTTTAAAATAAAAGTAAAAAAAACTTGGTTAATTTTAACTAATTCTTATTATTTAATTACAAATTTGTTTCTCAAAAAAACCTTTTATTAATTCTTAGTTGGATTCTTATTGTTCTAATTCTTATTTTAATTAATTTATAAATTAATTCCTACTCTTTCGTTTAATACATTTATTATTATTAATTTTTACTTAATGCTTCTAATTTTGTCAAAAAAGAAATTTGGTCAAACAATTTCTAAATATTAATTATATATTTTTTTTACCGTTAATCCAACGAATACTTAGTCCCATTTCTCCTATAAATAGACTCTTCAACACTCTTTTACTCACAAGGATCTTTGGTCTGTGATGATGGATGCAGTTAGACAGTTCTAATCTGGAAATCTCCATCAACAATCATAGTACCTCTAGGACAAGCATTTCTCCTTGAAAAGTCTCTCAAACTCATCCCAAATCAACTACTCTTCTCTAATGGTTCTCACATTCTTCACATATTCCCACTAAATATTTTCTTTCCCTTTAAGACTGAAGGTAACTATCTCGGATTTCATGTTATTTTCTCTGAGTAGTTATGCAGTCTAGAGAAATTCTTCATCCCAAGCAGCCATGCTTATGCATCCTTTGATTTATTCATCTCTCCATCAAAATTAGGAGGCTTAACTTTATTTAATTCATTTGGAAAGTACTTACTCCTCCTATGGTGCTGGTAGTGATGACGATGATGTCTCCTAGTAAAAGAACTAGAATAAAATGCATACATGCTCATCATCTTATCACGTGTGTCCAAGAATTTTCCACTCTTCACTATATCCTCCCTATCAAACCTATGTCTCCTATGATATATGCTACCATATTCCCTATTTTTCTTGTCCTCTTACCTATCTACATGATTGATCCTTATCATTACTTGTTTCTCCAACTCTGAAAGACTCTATAGAATCAGTACATTAACTTCTGCCACCTTTTCTTGAGCTCTTGACGTCTTTCCTATCAGTCAATCAACATGTTTTTTTCTACCTCAACTTCTCATCGCTATCCTTAAACTCCTCAACAATTCTGCTATATTGGGAGAGTACTTTTCTCCTTGCTGCTCAACTAAACTTTCCTATTCCATGGAATTGACATTAGGCGTATGAAGGGAGTCATGTGAATTGTAATCTACCATTCTACTCTTGATATTTTCCCTTCTCTTTCCAGAAAGCATGCCATGTTAGATAAACCAAATATAAACATAATCAAAATCATACCTTAATGAAGTTCATGGGAGGCTAACTCCTTTGCACAAATCAGTTTAGATTAAAATAATTCATATAATACATAATGACATCAACATATCAACATATTTCATGATGAAACAAGACTAAAATAATAACCACGTGAATGATAACCATAACCATCACAATCCATGTTGTTATGCATGCATTTATCCCATCAAGTCCAAGTGTTTGAACATGTAAGATCTGGTACCACTTTATAACCCATCCACCCACATTTACCCACTTTTACAAGGTCTCCAAGGTAAACATGAGTTGAGTGTAATTATGACATGACCCAACCTCCAAATTTCAATTAAGGAAGTGTAGCCTACAAAATGAAAACTTTATGACATCCATTAGGGACCACAAAACACTCAGGAGCTGGAAAACCACCCCAAGTAATAAATACCTGAGATGGAACCCCTTTTTACTAACTTAACACTCCAACCACACCGTTAACACATTTTTCATGTGGTTATGAGGCTATAATTTTACCCATAAAGCCGCTTCTGTGTGGTTATGACCCAAAAACTCCAGTTATGTGCTAGTTGTTCTGAGATATTATCCACTTTATAGGCTAGCCTCTAAACCACTGCCAAGAACTTCCCATCAATTTATAGAAATGTAAACAAGATGATTATTAATCCAACCAATCCAAACTCAAGAAATAACTTGACCTATACATGCCTAATCCATAATAGACATTTCATCAAACATATGGTAAACATGAAATCTACAAGTCATGAATGCATATCTAATCATAAGGGTCTAAATTTCATCCCAAAATCACTAGGAAGGCTCAATTCCCTCTGAATGTAGCTGAAACAACACTTTTTATCCCATGCATTCATCAACCATTCAAATACTTATCAAATCACGAGCAAGAGAAAATCATAGAACCATTCTTATAACCAGCATATAACCAAAATAGGAACCACGACAAATTTTCCATATAATAAACATAATAAAAATTACATGTGCTCATTAATCACATATATAAAATAGATAATATTAACATATACAAAATCCAACCAAGTTAGGTACTTCAACATACTACCTGACCATAAATTGCGATGAACCAAATGTGTCCTTCAATTTATCACCCTCGTGCAATATTTTTAGCATGAATGTGGGATCTCATCGGATAAACCAAGATATTAAAAACTAGGGACTCCAAAGGTTAATCAACCTCCACTCTCAAGTTACCTTGATCTCACCTAAACTGGTCCTAAGATTAAAAAACCAAACCAAGCTTGGATTCCTCAGAATTTCTTCACTATACCTTGAGGAATTTTGTTTTCTCCACCCACCTATTAAGGGCTTCCTCGAGAAAACCATCTCCACCCCCAACCCTTGAGATTTTCTTAATACCATCTCACTCGGTTCCAAAACCTTCCTGAAATCTAAATCTCAACCATGAGTGAATTCCATCACATCATTGCTATCCAAGAAGTTATAGCTAAGGCTTAAACCACTATCAAACCAGGAAACATCCATGTCAATGATGAAAAATGAGCCAAATGAGAAAAAAAAAATGTACCGTGCATTCCCACCTCACCAAGGAAATCACACATGCAACCTGTTACCTGCAAAATCCTCCTGTTGAAGTTGTTCAACTAAATTTCCCTTTTTATCCCTTGTTTTATTTTCTTTTCCTTTTCTTTCTTTCTCCAAATCCAAGTGAATGGTAGAGTGGTTCTGGAATGTTGTAAGTGTACGAGAGAGAGAATAAAAGGAGGGAGCCAAAAATGACTTGATAAAAGATAAGCCAACAGTTTTTAAATGTTTCTCTGATGCATTTTTATCATTAATACATATTTTTTCTTAATTTTCCTTCATTTATCCTATAATTTCCTTGGATATATATTTGTGTCTCTTCACCTTCCTTTTCTCCTATTTCCTTATTTACATAATTAAATTCCATTTATTTCTTGTTTTCCTTTGTCAAATTACTTATCCATAATAAACTACAAGTGATTCCCACTTATGATGTTTTCCCAACATTCATCTTGGAATACATGTCTCATGACCTTGGTCTTCCTTATTTTTCCTTTAATATGTTTTATTACATGAAAATTTAACCCGAGGTTATTATAGTTACCTTATGGTTGAAATGAAACCATACCTTGACTCAAATGCATCCAAACTAAAAAACATCCTATCCCGACCAATTTATCCCTCCACTCAACTCATGAACATTATAATGGATAATATCTAAGCCTTTTAAAACCTTCATCACATGTTATCCATGTGCTTCAATACCACGGGGCACAAAAATCATGTGTTGGAAGCCACTATATTTGACCTAACAATTTTGACTCGTTCATCGAGTCAATTTTACCCTAACATCCCAATCCATAAACTGTCATGGATAGTCGACTAGATAGTTTTCCACAACAAATCTAATAATAAAATATTAAAATACTGAAATTTTACACTATTACAATTTTATTAAAATTCTAGATTTGTAGATTTAGCTGTAATTAGTGATGCATGTGAATGGAAATTATTAATAAAAGTAGATAATGGTAAAATAATATCACGCACACATGTAAGACACAAGATATAGTCTCTGGGAAACCCTTTCGGGAGAAAACCCACCTAGAAGGTGAGGTCGCTTCGCTCTCTTTCTCTGTCTATAAATATGGTTGTAGGTACAAAGAAGTAATTATTGTGGCATGTGGGATGCTACATTCCACAGATCCTCTTAGTGTTCTATACCTCCTATATGTACTAGATATTTTCTCAGCTATGGAACAAAATTCTCTCGAAACAATGTAATGACTCTTCCTCCTAATGGCCCGGTTGTAACACATCCTGATAGCCTACTGGTGGTTAATTTTGATTACATGATCTCTTAACTAGAGTTAAAATATAGACTAGATTATTTTACATCATAATCACATTCATATCCCATTTTCAATGAATAATGGGGGCTGACGTAGCATCCTCCCGAGCTATAGGTGTGAACACATGAAGATCACTTTCTGGTTTGAATAATGTTTGCATACAAACTCCAAATAATGTGCTTCATACTTCGTTGGAAATATATTTGTGTGTATAATAGCATGAAATGGTGTTACACAAAAGTGGTAAATTTTTACCCCCAAAAAACATCATTTGATGCCTCAAAATGCTCCTAGAAGGTTTCGAACCCTGTTTTTCCAAGCTAGGTCCCACTGGTAAAAATGGTATCATGAGCTATTTCCTCCACCTTTTCCACTCAAAATGCATCGAGATGGATGAAAAACAATACAATAATCTAATCTAGATCACATCCCCACATTTAATGCTGACTACAGAAATTTTCATGCTCTCTTCCCCTATCAGCTATGTCTACTCCATGACTTTACACCAGTCAGGGTACACATGCCTAAATAAGTCTTACAATCATAAGCCCATATACATGTAATTTACAAATTTCATCTCTAAATTAGTATTTTCTTTTGCTTTTTTTCAACATTTGTCCCACTATTCTCTCATTTTTTCATACCTACTCATACCAAATGTTCTTCTCATAGTATATTGCTTTTATTTTTTCATCTCACCCTATTGTAAATCTATCTCCTATTACAAAATATCCATGTATGTGAGCCGAATCCCAATCAGTATTCTTTATGTTTTATTCGAGCTCAACTTACAATGTATAAGAATTTTCAACCTCCAAATTCTTCTAGAGCCCATGGTCACTTGGTTCTAGTTGACTTATTAAAGATAAATTTCATATCATAGAAATAATGATAAAAATCATAAATAACAAAAATACACATAAAATATGCACACCATGATTTACCTTGGAATGCCCCTATTAGAGAAAAACCAACCAACAATATATTTATTATTATATTATGCCTTAAAAGCATTTATTCCTTCACTTAAAATTAGTCAATCTGTCTCAGTAAGCCATCTATTCAAGTTAGGCATGTTACAATGTAGAATCTCCCAACTTTTTAAAGACTTCATAACATGTAATCCATGGTATTTAGTACCACGGGACACCAAAACAATGTTCTTGAAATGGTCACTTTGGACCCAATAATTAACTCTTTGATTCAATTTTACCCTAACATTCCCCATTTCAAACTTGACTAAGTAAATCCACATGCTCTCCTCCTCTAGTAACTATATTTCCTCTAGGTATTTAACAATAATGGTATGTATTCATAACGAGGTCTTAGATACATATGTCGTTATACATTTTATTCTCAAACTTCATCCCTCAAGTAATTTTTTTTTGTAATTGTTGTCTAAATCTAATGTCACCATTCTCTTACATGTGAAAACCTACTCACACCATGTGCTCTCCTCAACAAATATTTCTTTTGAGGATACATCTCACCATGTTGGAACTCTATTTACTCTTAGGGAATCTTCATGTATATGGGTCAAATCCCAATAGATATTATATTTCTTATCTTCAAATGCAAATACAATATGTTGACATTTGCAACTATGACCTCCTTCTACAGGCCATTATCCCATTAGGAGAATTTTGTGGTAAAAAATGGGCCGAAAAATGAAATACGTACAAAAAAATTAAATTTAAAAGAACCAAGAGGATTGAAGATGATGATGTCATCCCAAAGGGACAATATTTTAGAGTTGAAAATAAGAAACTACTTTTTTTTAATTGTATTTATGGCTTATATCCTTATAAGTTTACTCAAATGTCAAGTGCGGACAACCATTGGACATATAATGAAATTAAAAATCCAAGGATTACCCACTTTTCACACTAATTAGTGTATCCATGTTGAAAAAAAATGAAAATACGTGAAAAAGTGAAAATACATGAAAAAATACAAAATAAGAAAAAATATAATAAAAAATAGTTTCATTTCCTTTTCTTTACAAATTCTTTACTTTTTTTTTATTATTTTAACTATTATTTTCTTTAGCAGACCCATTTTAGACCTCAAAATTTCCCTAATGTCTTAGCTCTAATACAAATTGTTAGAGATAAAAATAAATACAAAGTAAATGATGATAAAAATGAAGACACAACAACAATACACATAATCCATGCACACCATTATGTAACCCAGAAAACCCCAATTGAATAAAATCTATAAAAAAATGGATTTATGTTTATCTTATAGCTTAAAAGTTGTCATGCCTTCACATAAAAGTATCCCAGCTATCCATGTGAGCCTCTACTCGACTCAGGAAAATTACAATGGAGAATACTCAAACCTTTTCAAGGATTCATCCTATGTAATATATCGCATCGAATACCATGAGCCACCAAAACCATGTGCTCAAATCCACCACAATGGACCTAATAAATTTGACTCTTTCATCAAGTCAATTTTACCCGAACACTTAGAAAGTTTGGATTTTTGAAGAAGTTACTAGTTGGTTTCCCAAAAAAATTATGATTATCCCTTCCTTCATCACCCTTGTTGAAACTTATCCACCATTTTACTAAAGCTATACATTTTTGAAATATGAATATGGATACATCTTATCTTCTCTAATTTTTCATTTCTCTAATATTTCTCATGACATGTTATGGTATTTTACCTTCATCCTAACTAAAATTTTATAATAATAAAATGAAGCATTGGTCTGGATTTAGGCAGGAGTGCAATAAGATACAGAAATATACATAAACACAAAGATGTTGCGGAAATAATACTTCTTTTCATTAATATCAAAGAGCTCAAAGTGGTTTACATACAGAATGGAAATAAACTAGCTAGGGCATTGGTAGGTTATCTCTGAGAAGAGATGTGGCGGCTACAGACATCTGAATTGTGTTACAATGAGGCTTGAGGGCCTATTTATTATTGAGAGATAATGGAAAACCATAAACATCCAAAAACCTAACCCTAGGAGATGAAGTGCAAAAACTATGAGCCCAGTTTGGGTAAATTGGTGTTTTAACTTCCTGGAAATGTAACTTTGGCATAAGATCTTCGTTTGACACGCACCATACCTCATTATAAATATATATCTAAGAAATAAAAATTTTAATGTGAGAAACATCAGTCCATGGACCCATGCTGCTCCCAGGTTTCCCAAAAAATATCGTTTAGGGCCTCAAAACGACTTTGGAAGTTCAGGACCTGAAAAATTGCTAAAAATAGTAAGTTGTGCCAAAACTGAAAAACTAAAATAAATGATAGTGCAGGGCCAAATGGAATAGTTGGGTGGCCACCAATATCCACATGGATCGTTCCTCCCTCCCTAGGGAGCAATGATCCCCATTGCGTTAATTTCCTCCATGAGAGGCAAATTCTATTGAACTTTGTATTGGATTTGTCCAAGGTGTCGTGGACCTATTGGCAGATGTACTGGATGCGTTTAATAAATTTGGTTGCCTTAGACAGTACATGTGTGGATTTTTTCTGTGTAATCGCATAAGGTATGGAAATATCAGGTGGCGGTGCATCGGGGTCAGATCAATGGAGTGCTTTTCCTGACAGTGTAGAGGAACCTCTATGGGTGAGGAGAAAATGTCCTCGTATTCCTCCATGGCTTTTTCCGTATCCTGCAGCCATGTAGGGGAGCCGCATTTCGAGTTTGTGGCCACAATATTCTTCTTTCCCTATGAGAAAGTCGTAAGGAAAATAAATTTCCTTGTTTGGGAAAAAATCTTACTGCATTGTTTTGCAATAGTTAAGGAGATGGCAGGAGGTAGTACTACCTCTGCTATCTTGTAAAATTTATTTCCCAAAGTAATAACAATAGAATGAGGGCTAGAATCATACTCCTCGTGCCGTACCCACAAGTATGTTTGGCCCAATAATACATCAACTACATCAAGAGGAGAAACATCACACAATACCTCATATGTGAATGACTTGATGATGTACGGAAGGCGGCATTGCTTGCAGATGAGAAGATCTCTGCATGGGTGAGGCCACCCGATGATATATGGCTGTGGGTGTGCTAAGGTTAGTAGGCCAAGCGGCTTCACGACCTCTGCTAAAATGAGGTTCTTTTAGCCTCCGCTATCGACAATAAATTACAGTGGAGAACCCTTCACCCACATCTTCGAATGGACGAGGCACTCCCCTTCTTATGGATACTCGAGATCCTCCATCTGAAGCTTGGTGGTATAAAAAATGGCACTGGGGTCCACATAAATTATCTGCTTCCCTTTTTCATCTCCCTTGTCTAGTTCTGGCTCAGGATCAGAACATGCATCTAATTTGGATGCCTTTAGTTCGGCCACCAGCGACTGTTTGGAACGACACTCGTTTTTGCTGTGAGTGGGGCTGTTATGAAATTCACACCACTTCCTCATGTCCTTCTTTGGATTTGTAGTGTTTTTATGAGTTTCTACCTTTAGATTTTCTCGTTGTTTTGTGGTTTGGGGACACCTTTACCTGGCTTCGGATTCGCAGATCCAAATTATCGCTTCTTATTCTTAAATTTCTGCTCGATATTGGCAACATAGCGATATGACATGCCAAGCGAGGTAATGTTGAGGAAATCCATTTCCTCCTAAATGCGTGTGTGCAGACAGCTCTGGTACTTGAGCACCAAATTTTTCTCTGAATATTTAATACTCAACTTTGTGCACAGTATATGGAACAAATTCGTTAGTTCGTGCACATCTTGATACCTTTGTTGCTGCAGCCTTGTCCATTGGATTTACTTGTCCTCATAGCTCCCCACAGGGTAATATTGTTCCTTGACCTCGTCTCAGAACGAATTCCAAGTGGGTGCGGCCAAGAACAGAGAGGGTTCTATCTCTTCCTTTTGCTCATAATAGGTTTTCCACCAGTCTTTGACATGGGGGGTGACTTTGAGGAGTGAAAAAATAATATTTTCTTGGTCAGAGAAATCATGGACCAAGAAATACCCTTACAGCAAATTAAACCATCTATCTACAGTGCTTGCATCTATCTAACCTTCAAATACATGAATGTCAAAGTTTACCTGTACTTTGAAGGTATTGGCACCTCCAGAGTGGTTGTTGGATGCAGATGTGTCATAGGTGGGAATTCGTTGAAGGATCTGAGCAAAGTTATCCATCATCACGTTCCTTTGTTTCTCGAGGGCCTCCTCGAGAAATATTTTGATATGATCTCTTACTCCCTCATCTTTCTTTTCTTCTGCCATGGAAGGTCGTCAAGGTTTGCGAGGTTGATCTTGCAGGGGTTCAACCAGATCAAGCCCTAACACCTTATACCCTGACCTTATTAGGGACACACAAAGGAAAAAAAAGAAGAATAGCAGAACGCTTTGATACCACTGATCCAGATTTACGCAGGAACACAATAAAATACATAAATCTACATAAACATAGAGATGCGGCGGAAATAATACTTCATTTCATTAATATCAAAGAACTGAAAATAGTTTACACAAAGAATGGAAATAAACTAGCTAGGGCATTGGTAGCTTATCTTTGAGAAGAGATGTGGCGGCTACAAGCCTCTGAAATGTATTACAATAAGGCTTGAGGGCCTATTTATAATTTAGAAACAATGTAAAACCATAAACATCCAAAAACCTAACCCTAGGACATGAAGTGGAGAAACTATGGGCCCAGTTTGGGTAAATTGGTGCTTCAACTTCCCGGGGACGTAACTTTGGCATACAATCTTTTTTTGACATGCATCATACCTCGTTAGAAATATCTATCCGATGAATACATTTTTTTCTATGAGAAACACTAGTTCATAGACTCATGTTGCTCTTGGTTTTCCCAAAAAACATCGTTTAGGGCCTCAGAATGGCTACAGAAGTTCAGGACCCGAAGAATTGCTAAAAATAGTAAGTTGTGCTAAAACTGAAAAAATGAAAGAACCGATTGTGCGGTTTGAAATGGAATAGGTGGGTGGCGACCAATATCCACCTGGATCTAGAATATAAAGGTTTGTACATTGTTGGAAACAATATGCCCAATGGGAGTCACCAAAAATTGAGTTATTTTGCAATCAACAAGTGTATGATTACAAGTAATTTTACTAAATTTGTATTCTTTTCAATTATCGACTATAACCCTAATTGATAGACAAAAAAAATTTCTATTTTCCTCATATATTATACTACGCTAGGATACTAACACCTATCATGCTAGTGTTGAACTAGAGAAAGAATGATGTCATAGTTGTTGTAATTTTTTTTATTATGATAAATCTTCATTTCTATTTTAGTCTCTCTTCTTCTCACATGTATTTTCCCCCTAACTATTGTTGGGATGTGTCATATTCCTTTCATGATTATCCCCATGCATTTTAGGTTTCACTAGGAGTATAGGTGCATTGTAGAGATGGGGAAAAAATATGCCCCTCACCTACCTAGTATTTTAGGTATGAAGCACCTAAAAAAACATATTTGGTTATTTTTCATCAATTTTGGATTACTTTTGGTGTTTCTTGACCCATTTCAATATTACTCTAGTTTAAAATTTTAATATAATTTAATAGATTAGGTCTTTATATGTCACAAGATATTATATATTATAGTGTAATAGTGAATTTAATACAATGAGAGCTAGAGGTGTGGCTGTAAACACTTTCTAGTTTCCTCGGATAAGGGATTCTAAGTTAGATTTCTTAGTACTATGTGTGAATGCTATTATTTAATTATTCTATTTTCTAAATAATTTATGTATGGAAATTACTTTACTCTAATTGTTGAAGAGATAGATTAGATAATTTAATGGATTTAGAGTGAAAACTATGTTGCAAACGCTTCAATCATCTTCGGTATATGATAAATATTGTTTTAGTGGGAGATATTTGTTGGTGATTATTGTGCTAAACAAAATGAAAAGTTCAAAATTTAATATTAAGAAATTTATTCGGTCATTCTTTAACATATGAAAGCACACTATGTTTAATTTCCAAGTAGGTAAGGGAAAAAGGTCTCTATGGATATCGGTAATACAGGTCTATAAGTATGTAATTGGAAGGTTGGTGGAAGTTGCATAACAAGTAAATGAGCATAAACTAGTTTTTTCATTCATATCTTTTGTTATTTAATATCTCATAAGAACCTACAGCCAAATCATTATGGGATAATTTATGGACTTTATATCAATATAAGTCCTTAGTAAGACAACTTTACCTTTCAAAGAAGTTATAACTCATAAGGATGAATGATGGAAACTTGGCGAAAATGAATCAAAATTCCTTCAATACTTTTGAAAATATATTTTTGTATGTTGATATCAAAATTTCTTACAAAAATAAGTACATTAGTTTAATATTGTTATTTCCTAGATTCATGCAATAATATAGTTGTAGCTATCAAAAGTAATTCAACCACATTAGATTTTAATGATTTTGTATCACCCTTGTTAGTGTAGGAAATGTGGTAGAAAACCATGGATAATTAGAGTAAAAGGATAGCTTATCTACAAGAGGTAGTTCCTCAAATAGAAATAAAAATAAGTCTTCAAGTGGGTGATCTAAAACTTCAATAAAATCCTTAAGGAAATGATGGAAATGTTACAAATTTGGGCATTATAAGAAGGATTATGGATCTAAAAGTGTTGATGGATAATTATTTACGGATATAAAAGTGTTGATTATATTTGACTGGTTCCTTTTTTGTATATAGCTCTTGATGGATAGCTCTTGACGGGTTGTGGGACCAGCTTGAGGAGGCCAAGTTCCTGATATTTTAGGCCAAGTGCCTGAAATTGGATTGGGATGTCGAAGTATGGTGGGGGTATAAGGACTTCAATGCCCGAGGTTGTGAACCTTAGTGAGTGTGGAGGGAGTGGACCACCCTTGTAGGATGCCCGAAGTCATTGAGTAGTTGGACCGGATGCCTACCTTGGGGTAGATGAAGTCTAACCCTTTGTACAAGCCTTGGGGCCAGCCATGGTCTAGGGTATAGACATATGAGTCTTATGGCTCGTTCCAAAAGTGGGAAAAAGGATATAGATTCGTTGGGCTTTCGTGGGTGTTGAGGAAAATTTCCATGTCTGCTAGTTATACTAGTTCAGTAGAGGGTGTAGGGAAAAAGTGAAGTAATAAATAATTAAATAAATAAAATTTTGAATGATTCAACTTCACTTCAGGACAAAATTCCTTAAAGAGGGGGAGGGGAGTATGTAATTTCCCCTAATAATAATGAAAATAAAAATAATAAATAAATAATAAGTTAATAATATTCAATACATAATAAATAATGAAGAGAATATAATAATAATAAATAAATAAAATATTAAATAATAAACTAAAGTTATATATATATATATATATATATATATATATATATATATATATATATATATATATATATATATATATATATATATATAAGTAGACTATAAAAACAGTAAAAATAAGTGAGGTTAACAAAAACTAAAAGGAAATAAAATAAGAAATATTTGAATTAAGAAAACTATAAAAAAATAAAAATAAGTAAAGTTAACAAAAAATAAAAAGGAATAAAATAAGAAAGAGTTAAATTAAGGGAAATACTAAATTAAGAGAAACTTAAAATAAAGAAATAAATTTGCATGTTGACACATGAAATGTGTGCAGACCCCTTTCCATGGTTTGATATATTTAATGGACAATGAGGAAGATGAGATTCATCATTCGTTCGTCCATTGTCTTGGGAGAAAAGTGTTGTGAGACAAAGGATTCCCTGCTAGTAATATGTTGATTGAGGGCTCGGGGGTGGCCAACTGTAGAAAGATTATGTGTAGTTGAGCCTACTGTTGGGTGGTGAGTCATCCCCAATTTTTTTTTTTCCGTTAGCAGAATTCAAAGAGCATTCAACTCCAAAGGAACAAGTAAGGAATATCGTTGATACAGGTAAGTCGCCTCTACTTGTGATTTTCGAAATTTCTATGTTAAATGGTTGAATAGTTGTGTATTTATTATTAATCATATAAATTGATTAATTATTTTTATATTTTAAATCGGGATTGTTACATTTTGATTATGTACTTGAATTACTGAAGCACGCATTTAGGTAATTGTATATGGTTGATTTATTTAGATTCTTATTTTTTATGGCTCCACAAAGAGATTCGTTTCTTCAAATAAAATGTTTTATGGAGGTGATATTTTCCTAGAAGATGAATTTATAGCTAGAATCACATAAAGAGGAAAATCGAAGTTGATAATCCAGGATGGAAGGATTACAAACTCCCTAGAGTTTTTTATATTCTATATCTAGATAGAAATTTGTTATTTGAAATAAAGTTGAGTGATTCATTGTACATACTATGTTTGAAAGTGAAACCATAATAATGGTTTTAAGAGGATTGGTGTTGTCGAGGGGAGTTCAAACTAAAACTCTATCCAACCTATCAGGAAGAAATATCACTAATGATTTTAATATTTATATTTTTCTTGAGGGTGGAAATTAAGAAGGAAAAATTAGTATTATATTTAGAGAAAATAAAATGCCATGATATCAAATATTGGAACATATTAGGGAGGACAAATTTTGAGAATTATATGGAAAATATAGGGTTGAAGATATGTATTCTTGCATATTAGAATTGGAATTTTTTGAACATTAAATGTATCGTAAACATCATCAAGTAATATTTATAGCTAGTGCTACAAGATAAAATGAAGTGCTATTACAAACCGGTGTGTTTGGATATATCCTTTCTCCAACACTAGGTAAAATTGTGTACTATGTTCCATTCACAGATAATTTCTCAAGGAAAACAAGAATTTACTTCCTCTAAAATAAAAATTATTTCTTTCATAAATTTAAATTGTTTGAGGCTTATGTATAATGAAAAAAAAAAGAGGGGAACAAAGGCGTTGACAATAGATAACGGTAGAATAATACTCCATACACCCCTTAATAAATTGGGATTTTAAATAGGATGAATAGAAAATTGTTGTAAAAATAATGAAGCATGCTCAATGGTGTTATGTTATGAAAATATCTATGGCCAAACGCAGTGGATGCAACATGTTACCTAGTAATTAAATCACTTTCATCATTGTTATTTGAAAAGACTCCACATAAGGCATGAATTGCTAAAATACTCTTTCTTAACATCTATGTGTTTTGGTTGTGATGCCTATGTACATTTTCTAAAGGAAAACCAAATAAAGCAAGATAATAAAATTGAAATACGTACCTTTATTGGTTAAAAGATGTTCGGAAGGTTATGAAATTTATAATCCAAAAACTAAGAAGTTTATTTACAATTTGTATGTTTTCTTTAAAGAGTTTAAAGATGTTACCAAACAGGAAGTCTTACCAAGGGAAATAGAGCCAATGAAGATAGATTTTTAGTTTAAGGATTATGAATATGAATTATAATAACATGGATCAAAATAACGAAAATCTCACTCTAGTATGTAAGTGATTAGTTTGGGAAAGAAGGAAACTAGAAGTATACACTCCACCTAATTTTAATTCTAGATTTTATTTATATGTTACTAATTGTTATCTTATAATGGTCAGGGAGATAGTGGATTTAAAGGATAATAAACTCTAGAAGAATATCGTAAATGAAGAAATGGTAGCCTTGGATAAGAATGAGCCTTTTGATCTAGTTGAGTTTTCATCTAGAAGAAATATTATTGGTAAAAAGTGGGTGTTTAAGAAGAATTTATGTACAGAAGGTAAAGTGGAGTAGCATAAAGGATTCTCAGTAACAAAGTGACAATCATAAGTAGAGGTAATTGAATTTCATGAAATTTTCTCTCTTCATGCTCAATTAAAGTAAATTGGATTTATTTTGTTTATTGTTGTTTTTTAACCTTGAAGTGAGCATATAAATGTAAAAGAAACATACCGACATGATAATATTGAAAATAAATATAAATGAAATATCCAAAAGCTCTCGAGTGAAAGAAAAGAAAATTCTAGTTTGGAAGATGAAAAAGTCCTTGTATGGGTTAAAATAATATTCAAGGATGTTGCCAAAATAAATGATGCTTATATATTGGAAATTAGTTTCTCAATAAAAAAAAGCTAATCATTGTATGCATTCCAATCAAATGGGTGGTCATTTTATCTATGTGATTCACTGTTGACGATATGTACCTAATTGAAAACAAGAATCTAAACATCAAGGATGTAAAAAAAAATTGTTCTTTAAATTTGATGTGAAATATCATGGCTAGATAAAATTTATTTTAGGTATGGAACTTAAAATATATTAGAAAAATAGTGAATTCTAATTAAATTAGAGGAAATATATAGAGATAGTTTTATAGAGGTTTTATATGTAGGAATGGAAAGTAGTTAATGTCCCTATTCTTGTATGTATGAATCTATATACAAATTAGTGTCTGAGGCCACCAGAAGAGGAAAAATAAATCTCATGTGTTCCCTATGCTAGTGATGTTAGTAGTTTGATATGACTAGAGATTACATATGCAATGGGAGTTTGAAGTAGCTATATTTCAAAGCTAAGCAAGGAGAGTTGGAGAATTGTAAAGAAAGTTTTTAGGTGTTTGTGTGACACTAAAAGTTATGGAATTTTCTTTTAGAGAAAACCTAGAGTGGATAGAGTTTTAGATGCACTCTAATTTTCTTATGAAAATTGGGCTCTAGTTACTAATTGTAGAAGATCTTCAAGTATCTTACATAAGAAATAAATTAGATATCCAAGAAATGGTATTTATTTTCACTCACAACTACAAAAGATAAATATGTGTTATCCACTCATGCAAGTAAGGAAGTTGTATAGCTACATAGATTGTGTACATGTATTGGGTTTGTACGACAAGTTGTAATTTTAGTTTGTGTTGGTTAGAGTGCAATAATTTTAGAAAATAACCCTACTTACCATTAGAAGAAAAGGCATATAAATTTTTAATATTTTTTTATTAGAGAAATGGTTAAAGAGAAGAAGTTGTTCCTGAAAAAAGTTGACAGTTTTAAGAGCATTGCAGATTCTTTGAAAAAGTATATAGGTACTAATAAAATTTCTTGATGTATAGAAACAAGAGAAATTACTTGCATGAATTATTAATCATGTAATCCTTGCACCCCTATATTTAGAAAATAACTTTAGCTGGGGAAATTATGGGGATGTGTTATATTCTTGCATAATTAGCCCCATGTGTTGTATGTTGACTTGGATCAAGTCGTTCATAATAGGCACACCATACTCAATGATACAATGGAAATTTATCCCAAATCCTCCACCCCAGTTAGTCCCCCAATAACAATAATAATAATAATGTGCATGGGATGTAGCTCAATTGGTTATCTCTTGTTCTGAATTCATGTGTAAATAAATATATTCAATGTTCAATTCCCCATGGGTTAGATCAACAAAAAATAATAATAATAATAATAATGATGATGGTGTTATTTTTGGTCCACTTTTAGCTCCTTTTCGGTGTTTTTAGACCCATTGCAATGTAATTCTAGTCAAAGAATATAATATGGGATAAAGGGACATGTTTTTTAGTGACACATAATCCTCTATATTCTATTATAATGGTAAAGTTAATAAAACAAGAAATAGAGGTGCAACTCAGAACACTTATTTTTTTTCTCAATTAAATTTTGCATGATAAATTTTTAAATACTATATGTGAAAGCTCATTAGAGAAATTTTGAGGTGAAAAATGGGCCTCAAAATAAAATTTACAACCAAAATCAAATTTATAAGAACTGAAGGTTGGGTTTAATAGGAAGAAAATTCGCTAAGGGGTCGGAGAAATGGAGAAATCTAGGGTTCCACTATGCTCAAACGTCATCACCATCAATCCGTTCGGCTCCACAATTCCTAGAATAGTTGCAGCTCCCCTCCATTACAGAAACAGGGGTCTGATCCCGCCTCGAGACTCTAACCTGGCACCTCTGTGGATCATCTCAGCCGTCGACGTCGTCAATACGATTTTTTCCATAGAGATTGTATCAGTCGTAACCTCCCTTTTCCACAGAATCAAGGGTCTGATCCACTGCATGAGAGTTTTATTCATGGCGACTGGAACCTCCATAAGAAAACTCGCAGTCTCTCCTATAGCCGTCGTCTTGCGGATGCTCTGCCTCTCAAATCTGCAAGTCGAGAGATCAAAGGAGCCAATGCTGTACAAACAGATCTGGCTTCATTGTGACACATTCAACAGTAAGAGAGCATCTCAAAACACTGAAAGGGCTTATACATTCGAATCTCATCACTCAACGAACATAAAGCTCCAGCATGGCCTCGCGGATCTGGGAATCCAGAGATCAAGCATAATCCCATCACAGGTATGCTATGGCAGACATGGTTTCTCATATCTCTCTTCCCCTTCTTTTGAGATCAAGATTTCACTTCTTTCTGGCAAAACCATGCTTCATTGGGCGTGCTCAATGGATCTGGTGTAGAACCTCTTACATGACCTTGAACAAAGATTGGGGATACCTTCTGCTCTTTAGACAGTTATATATGGAGGTAAACAACTAGAGGACACTCTTCCCCTCTCTTTTTACACTATTGAAAGATATCTTTTTGTATTTTTAACCTTTCGTTTGTGAGGGGGAGCAGCCGAGAAACCATCTTTTGCTCCTGCTTTCTCGTACAAATATGGTGTCCATGCAAAACCACCCAAGAAAACTGCTCAACTATATGAGGTTCCCAAACCTTTTTTGGTTAATAAACTAGAGGAAGTTCCCTCTGTAGAGATATCCCATCCATCTCTGGATGATCACCTTCAAATGTATGTAGAATCCACCATTATTTGTTGATTTAATGGGTTATGGCCTCGCACAGCAGATCTATACCAATGGATTCACTCCACTTGGACCAACAACAGTAAGGTTATCTTTTTCTCAAAGGCTTTCCTCATAGTTGTGTTTGCTTTTAGCGAAGACTATCAAAAAGCCTTAACTGGAGGTCCATGGTTTTGGGGAATAGAAGGGCTATTGCTCACCCCTTCTTTCCCAAACTTCAACCCATCAATGGCAGTCATCACCAAGCTTCCTATTTGGGTCAAACTTCCAAACCTTCCTCCACATATATTGCACTTTTCTGTCTTACAAGGGATTGGAAACACCCTGGGTCGCTTTATGGCAACAGATCCCTCTAGAGGGGAGAAATGAATATACACCTATGGAATAATATGCACAGAAATAGACATAAGTAAAGGACTACCTGACCAAATCAACCTTAAATTTGGGGATTTCCTCTAGACACAGACCCTACACTATGAGAACACAACCTTCCGATGCTTCCACTATCATAAAATCAGGCACCTTCAGAACACCTGCACCATGTTCCTCGCCCAAAAGAAGAAAAGAAATCACAAATCAAAATCCAAAATTTGGAAACCATGTGATCCACCCTGCATGGATGACATTCAGTCCTTCAGCTCAGATGAAGAGGAGGTAGAAGCAAAAGGGGAGGACACAAAGCAGATGA
Organism: Pinus albicaulis; assembly: GCA_034641835.2. NCBI lineage: Eukaryota > Viridiplantae > Streptophyta > Pinopsida > Pinales > Pinaceae > Pinus > Pinus albicaulis. The sequence goes on along the minus strand of CM076570.1, from coordinate 462,280,839 downwards.
AGGACATGCCCTCGGCAAGCCCTAAGGGACCCACTGATCCACAAAATAAACAGAAACTTACTCATGAGTCCTCCTTCTCCGATTCAGACTAGGAGACTATCCCTTCAGTCAACAATAGTCTGCAAGTGGTTCCAGCCATCAGCACCACAACGGTTGGGTGAAAGTTATCAAAAAGAAAGGAAAAAAATGTCGCATAGAAGATTTTACCCATTTTGGGTAGATTTATGTGGCTATCCCTTTTGATACCTTGTTACACCCTTCTTGTTCCCTTTCACTTATTTTCCGGTTACTCATCGGGACCGAGGTTGATAATTTATCATTGTCAGCTTCCCCGTTATCTAGCTTATCTTGACTGTAACTTCACATTGTACTATATGATTTCTTAATAGAACTAGTCTAATTAAAAAAAAAAAAAAAATCTATGAACTAATAGGATTCAAGACGATGATTCCAACCATGGAGATGATTCACCATTTTTCGAGTAAAAAAATAAAAATAAGAATAAAAAAGATTATTTTTTCAACTTGTATTTTCAAATTATCTCCCTATATTTATACTCAAATTTCAATGAGGAGAACTCGTTGGATGTGGAGTTTAATTCTTCATCCAAGGAGTACCTATATTACATACTTTTGATGAACCTTGCTACACGAAAAAAAAATTACATGTTTTCATGTATTTCTCATTTTTCATGTAGTAGGGTCCATCGAAAGTAAGAAACATGGGTACTCATTGGATGAGGAATTAAATTCTTCATCCAATGAGTGCTCTTACTCAAAATTTGAGTAAAACCACAAGGAAATAAATTGAAAATACGAGTTGATTTTTTTTTTCTTTTTTCCCTATAAAATTTAATGATATAATATAATATTATGTTATTATTTCTACTATTATTTTATAATATTCCTTAAGAGATCCATTTTAGACCTAAAAATATATCTAATAATTACTTACTTTTAAATAATCTAATTTTAAATTACTAACTTAAAAAAAATTCATGCTTTTTTAGCATAGCATGTTTATTATCCTAGTGATTATATGCCACTATGTTTTTTTTTTAAATGGTACATAACACTTATAAACTTCACAACTCCACTTGTATCATTGATTGTGTAGAAATTTATTAATACAGATGTATTACCGGATTCCCCTAATCTAACAATATTTATCTTCTTACTAAATACAAAATCCTTTGACTGTTAAACTTGTGGAAATTTAAAACTCAATTGAAAACACTTATGAATGAATTCAATCGCACATAACACAGTTGTTTAACAAGAAATCTTAAAGCTAAAAACCACAACTATCATATATTATGTATATCAATGGAATCAGTTAATAATCTCATACAAAGTCTAGTACATCAAGCTCTTAGTACAATCAACAATCATTACACACCATCATGCAGATTTGCATATCTATGAACCAATTTATAGCCTCCTCATAGCCTGCCTCCACTACACAATCCCTGCTGAAGAAGACTCCTAAATGAATTCAAATTGGCCTTGCCTTGACTGTGCAATCCTTATTGGAAACTCCAATGTGTGTTAGATGCATTGAATGCATCACTATAGTCACAACAGATAGTCCATCTCACCCTTTCACCTATCTCTCCACTGGGTCTCCACTAGAACTGACATGCAAGTAGTTAAGTGTTGTATTTGTTCAGTTTTTAGTGAGTTATTAGTTGTGAAATAATTAACTTATTAATTCACTGAACTCTCACTAGTGTATCTTTCAGTTAGACTAGATACAACTAGCTCAACTGAGTTTAACTCACTTAACTGAGTTAAACCGAATAACAACTCCCGTAACTGATCTTCCAAATCTGACATAACTTTGTCACTTCAGTTCTAACTTAGTCCTCCATGCATGAGCCACCAATAACCCTAGGAATCGCATAATTCCTTCGGCTCACTGATTTTCCAAATCTGTTGACTGAAATAAATTGCTCCAAGATAATAAGTTGATATTTATTGTCAGATTATTATTAAGGGCTAATAATAATCGACATGCACCTATATTTAGGTTGAAGATCTATAAATAGTCTTCGCCCAATATTCTAAAAATAGCATCATGCAACCTATAGAATATGCTCACCATGTCTAAAAATAGACATACACCTAAAAATAGTTGGTGAGCCCCAGTAGTGAAGGTGCTTACTTTTCACTAAGCTCATCATCTTGTTGAATCTCAACACTCCCTCTTAGCAAGATATCGATTATCCTTCACCCTGATCATGCCCCTATGGTATTCAAATTTTCTGTTGTCGAGTGTCTTCGTCAAAATATATGCATCCTGATCTTCTGTAGGAATGTATTGAAGCAACATGATCTTCTTCTACACACAATCTATGATATGATGATACCGGATATCAATATGTTTAGATATATCATGAAACACAGGATTAATCAAGAGTTTAATTTACTCTGATTATCACAATGTATCACTGTAGGATCTAAATTTAAACCGAATAAACCAACCAGGATCTTCCTCATCCAGATAGCCTCACATGCAGCTTGACTTGCTGCCATGTATTCTGCTTCCACTTAACTGAGTGCCACAGATCTTTTTTTCCTACTGTACCAAGAAACTGCTGAAGATATGATACTAAAAACCCCTCCTGATGTGCTCTTCTTGTCTGTTGGGTTGCCTTCCCAATTTTCATTCATGAGGCCATGAAAATTCACCTCATCTATCTGTTTGTATCATAATCCATACTCAGATGTGCCCCTGAGATACCTTAGGACATGCTTTCCTGCCTTCCACAAGAGCTTGGTAGGCTTAGCCATTTCTTGTGAAAGCTAGTTCACCGCATAGCATATGTCCAGTCTTGTATTAACTAAATACATGAGCGAACCCACAAACTGTCGATAAATAGTGGCATCCATTACATCTGTCGACATAGCATCCTCTTTCCTCCAATTTCCTGGAAGAGGAGTATGCATGGGCTTGCAGTCCTCCATGTGAAACTTACCAAGTATCTCCCGAGCATACTTTCCTTGAGACACAAACAATTCACCCTCTTACTGCTATATTTCCAATCCAAGGAAATAATAAAGGAGGCCCAAATTGTTCATCTCAAACTCCTTTGCAAGATTTGCCTTGCATGAGTGTATCAACTGCTCATCACCCGTTAGTATTAAATCATCAACATAAAGAACAATGATTAAAATCTTACCCTCCACCACAATTTGGTATATGTTTGCATCTGCCTCACTCTTGGTGAAGCCAAGTCCAGTGAAATAGTTGTCAAAACATGTGTACCAAGCATGTGGTGCTTGCTTTAGCCCATACAATGCTCTTTTGAGTCTGCACACATGCGACTCGGTGCTAAAGATCTCAAATCCTTAAGGCTGCTCAATGTACACCTCTTCCTCAATGATCCCATTAAAGAACGCATTCTTCACATCCATCTGATGAATGTGCCAACCCATCTGCGCTGAAAGAGCAAGGATGGTCCTTATGGAAGAATATCATGCAAAAAGTGCAATGCTTTCTTCATAATCAATCCCCTCGATCTGTGAGAAGACTCGAGAAACAAATCTTGCCTTATACTTCTCGATGCTCCCATTGGCAGCTTGCTTTACCTTGTAGATCCATTTTGAATCTACCACTGATTTACCCACCGGCCTTGGAACAATCTCCCAAGCATTGTTTCTGACAATGGAGTCATACTCCTCCACCATGTCATGTACCCATGTGGGCTCTTGCACTACTTCTTCAAAAGAAGATGGCTCTATCACGACACACTTTCTCATAAGAGCCATGTATCCAGTAAATTGGTCAAGTGACTCTCTCTGTTTGTGGTGTGATGTAGGGACTCCTACATTCTCTACCACATAAAGCTTCATTCTCTCAGCTTTTGTGGTACGCTTTCTTCCAAATATGATGTTTGGTTCTATATGAGTTGACTCCTCCACTCCATGAATCTCCTCCTGTGGCTGATCCACATGTAGAGGCTGATCTTTGGGAACAATAAGTTCCTCCTACAAATGAAAGTGTAGCCCCCTCTCAAGCGACAACTTCATGGCTTTCATGACATTGAATTTTATATCCCATTGCACCACAGTCATTCGACTATTTGGAAAATACACATGATAATTACGGGGTGTTTCTGTGTACCCGAAAAATATCCCAACTTCTGCAGTTGGCTCGAGCTTCTTGCTGGCATCCTTTGTCACATGAATGTAAACAAATGAGACAAAAATATCTAAATGAGAAATATTAGGCTTCTTACCAGTAAAAGCTTCTGCAGGTGTACTCATGCCAGGTACTCTATGAGGACAATGGTTTTTCACATAAACCGCAGTGTTACATGCTTCCGCCCATAAGTGCATTGACAGGCCCTAGTCATGCAGCATAGCTCATGCAACACCCATGATCGTTCTGTTCTTCCTCTCCACGGCCCCACTCTGATGTGGGTTATGAGGCACTATGAGTTCTCTTAGAATTCCTTCTTTTCTACAGAAGTCTTTGAATTTGTTCGAGATATATTCACCACCATTATTGCTCCGTAGAGCCTTCACTTGCTCTCCCAACTCCTTCTCCACCAATGCTTTAAACTCACAAAACTTTGAGAATGTTTCTCTCTTATTCTACATGAATAACATCCATCATATATGAGAATATTCATCAACAAATAGAACATAATACCTGTGTTTTTTTGTTGAAGCAACTGAGAAAGGTCCAAAAACGACTGTGTGAATTCTCTCTAGGATCACCGAAGCATGGTTCTCTTTCTCATGAAAGGTGGTCTTCACAAACTTACCCATAGTACATCCCTTGCACTGATCTGACTTTGTAAGAGTACCCTTGGGAAGTCCAGTAGAAATCTTCTACAAAATTTTCAAGGCGCCATGGTGAAGATGGCCCAATCTCCTGTGCCATAATTCACCCTCATCCCAGCTCACCACTTCTTCTACTTTTACCTTCATTGCAGTGCATCCATCTACCTCCAGCTTGTAGATATTCTTAACTCGAATCCCTATTCTCTTGGTTTTACCTATTTTTTTATGTCATAGGAATTCTTTTCCCTAGCCAGAAACAACGTCATAACCTCTATCTTCCAACATTGGGACAGAGACCAAGTTCTTCTTCAAACTTGGAACATGCATAACATATTTCAACATAAATGGTTTACCTAACTCCCTCTCAAAGGTAATGGTTCCAATGTCGGTCGCACTGTATCTACCATTTTCGCCAATCTCTATATGCATTTGGAGATCCTTCTCCTCCAATTCACTAAAAAACTCCTTATCTCCCGTCATATGGAAAGACGCACCACTATCAAGATACCACACTGATCCCATTGCGCTTGAAACTAAGCATGAAATTAAAGAGAAATCAACTTCAAGTTGTGAGGCTAAGGCCTCACCCGCTACAACTCCAAAAACCTTCTTGTTCTTGTTTTTTTGTGGGCAGTTAGTGGCGAGATGCCCATGTTCGTGATAGTGAAAACACTTTCCTTTGGAAAAATCTAGCTTCTTACCTTTAGCATTGGATTTTGGATGGGATTTCTTCCCCTTCCCTCTCCTTTGTTTGGAACCCAAAGTGAAATTCTCATCATCATCATTCTTCGATGAATAGGCATCCCTGGTATTCTGCCTTATCTCATCCTGCATAAGATATGACCAAATTCACTCCCAATATGGCAGTTTCTCCCGTCCATTGACAGAGTCTTCGTAGCTATGCCAACTCTTCAGAAGCCCAAAGTGAGCCAAGCTCACCAAGTCAACATCCGCAACTATAATCCTCACACTTCCCTATTGATCCCCACATTGGACAAACTTCGTGAGATATTTTGGAATAATGTCGCCCTTCTCCATTTTTAATTTTCTCCTGATCTAACAATATTTATCTTCTTGCTAAATATAGAATCCTTCCACTGTTAAACTTGCGAAAATTTTAAACTCAATTGCAAACACGTGAAAAAATTCAATCACACATAACACATTTTTTTAATGGGAAAGCTTGAAGCTAAAAACCCCAACTATCATATATTATGTATATCTATGGGATCATGTAATAATCTCATACAAATCTTAGTACATCAAGCTCTCAATACAATTAACAATCATTACACACTATCATGCAGAAATTTGCATATCTATGCACCAATTTCTTATGTCCTGACAGCCTGCCTCCACTGTGCAATCCCTGCTGCAGAAGACCCCTGAATGAATTCAAATTGGCCTTGCCTTGACTGTGAAATCCTCATTGGAAACTCCAATGTGTTTCAGATGCATTGAATGCATCACTATAGTCACAACAGATAGTCCACCTCACTCTTTCACCTATCTCTCCACTGGGTCTCCACTGGAACTGACATGCAAGTAGTTAACTTCTATATTTTTTTAGTTGTTAGTGAGTTATTGGTTGTGAATTAATTAGCTAATTAATTCACTTAACTCTCACTAGTGTATCTTTTAGTTAGACTAGATACAACTAGCTCAAGTGAGTTTAACTCACTTAACTGAGTTAAACTGAATAACGACTCCCGTAACTACTCTTCCAACTCTATCATAACTTTTCCACTTCAGTTATAACTAAGTCTTCCATGTATGGGCCACCAATAACCCTAGGAATTGCGTAATTCCTTCAACCCACTAATTTTGCAAATCATCTCACTGAAATAAAGTGCTCCAAGAGAATAAGTTGATATTTATTGTCGGATTATTATTAAGGGCTAATAATAATTGACATGCACCTATTTTTAGATTGACGATCTATAAATACACTTCGCCCAATATTCTAAAAACAGAATTTCATCTATATTTCACATTTGACCAACCATCTACAAATAGCATCTTGCAACTTATAAAATATTCTCACCATGTCTAAAAATATACATACACCTAAAAATAGCCTACGGGCCCCACTTAGTGATGGTGCTTACTTTTCACTAAGCTCATCATCTTGTTGAATCTCAATAGATTGTATTTTATTGTTTTAATTTATGGTATTTTCTTTTTCTTTGTTATTTTCCATCCAATATAATTATAGTTTGATAATGGTACCTTTAAAATAGAATAATTTCATGATTAGAAAATGAATTGGTGTGTGCAAATGTTCTGATACTTTAACTATGAATGAGCTTAATTAAAATATTGTCTAAACCAACAATATCTATACCTTAGATCCATACTTTGGAAAATACATATAAAAAATACCTAAATGTATACCCAATCCAAGAAATACATGCTACAATGCATATATTGTAAAATTGGCACATCTATTTTAAGGTTTGTAAGTGTGTAAGCTATAGCCTTGAACTTATGCGACACTTCACATTACAAAAAAATATGATAGTTTGTTTTTGCATATTCATTGGATATATGAATATGGATCTATCAACAATATTTTTTTGACCTTAATGTTGGGTTCTTAATTTTTTTTTTATTCTAGTCACACTTTTCAATTTTTAATATTAATAACTTACTTTGTATCTCATTATTGGTTATTTTTCATATTATTCTCATTTCCTATAGGATATGCATATCAAGAAGGATTTGAAGGTATAAGTTGTCTATATTTTTTACTTTTAGTATGAAAATAAGCTTAATATCATTTTACTAATTCGTTATTACAGGAATCATAAATCTTGTAGCAACTTCTCAATTCCTATACGAATTTTCATGTTCTACATGCTTAGGCAAGTTGAAACAAATAATAACCTCTTAGAGATGGTTTTGATCCTACGAAGATGGTTATGTGTTCCTCAAATAAATCTCGTATCAAATAGCATAAGTGACAAAGAATGGTTAAACTCCAAGTCAAAATGAGCCCCATAATAGGATATTCTTATCCACATCATCACCAAATTGACTAAAGATGTATCGGCATATCACATGAAAAAATTCATTTATCCTTTCATGAAATTCATAAGTTGTTAATAATTTCATTAATTAGAATTAAGGAAAATAAGATCCTTTATTTTGAATTTTAATTATGATGGATTAAAAAGGACACAGGTTATGGGATGCCACGATAGCTAATATTTGTTTTAAAAGATTATTGTAAATTTTATTTAAACTATGGTTTATATATATATATATATATATATATATATATATATATATATATATATATATATATATATATATAACGACACTATTGTAACTACATTCTAATGATGATGATGATGATGATGGTTAATGTCCACTAAGACCAATCTTTGGTCTATCAGACCTAAAGAAAAGAGTTATTTAACTTGATTTAAGATTTTATTCCTATGCTCAAAAAGCTTGGAGAGAAGCCTCTCGAGCTCACTATAATTTTGACATCTTAAAAGGCTAGGAAGGTCAGTATTGCAACAAAGATTATGAAATTGAGCTCTAATGTGGTTGTACATGGGGCACTCTAAGAGGAAGTGATTTTCATCCTCGATGTTCATATTCTCACAGAGATGGCAGATCCTTTCCATCCATGGTGTTTTAGAAACTGTCCAACGACCTATTTCAATATGGAGCTCATGAGAGTTCATTCTAATTTTGGCTAAATTAATTTTATTCTTTGAGCTAGTTAAAACAGAGAGATACCTTTGATCTTCTAAGGTGGGGTTGATGACCTCCTTATAATACCTTAATTTTCTTTTAGCTGCTAGATCTTTCTCACACAACATTTTTCATTTGAACTTAGAAGTAACAATTTTTACTATTATTTATGTTTTGCAATGCAACATTATCTTCAATCTCCCAATGGTCTAACCAGGCCCTACTATCTTTATACCAACCTCGTTTAAGCCTTAGGTGATTTTGGTTGGAATTTAAAGCTAGCTTAGGAAGTCTATGGTCTCCTATGCTATTGAGCTTGTGCTTGTACAACAAAAGCCTAGTCATAGCTAGGCTCTTGATAGGGGAAAGACCCAATTCTATAAGGAGAATAGGATAGGGTGTATTGCTTTTAATTTTAAGGTTATATGTTATAAAACACTTCTGTATTTTCTCAATCTTTCTCCGGGATTCTCTAGAGATGCTGCAACCCCAAACCTCACATCCATATAAGATAAAAAGAGTGACTAAAGTTTCAAAAAGGAACTTCTTACTATCCCACATTACGAGGTTTGTCATTTTACAATTATTTTCAAGACAAAAATAAGCTTTCCAACCCCCATTAATCCTTTTCTGAATGCTATAGTTCCAGTCGAGCTTATGATGAATATAAATTCCTAGGTACTTGTAAGAAGACACTTCCTCCAAGTTACTATTTTCATACATAAAATTAGCGTAAGTGTCCTTCTTGGATTTGATAATCATAATTTTTGTTTTGTCAGTGTTAACAGACATACCCATGGTAGAGCAGAAATCCTTAAGAAGTCTAAGTTGCTTATCAAGATCAGATGGGCACCTTGCGAGAAGAATAATATCGTCAGCATAGAGAAGAAGGATGATGACTATCCCAGCTAAGATTGTGCCAGCACATCCTGATTCCTCTAAACAATCTTCTATCTTGTCGATGTAAATGCCAAATAGGGTAGGGGAGAGGGGCCAACCTTGTTTAACTTTGATATTACACTTAATATCTTTCTACCACCCATCATTTCTCTTTAACTTGGCAATTACATTCTCGTATAACCTTATAGCGGACGCTCTTATCTCAGAAGGAACATTTAGCTCTTCTAATCTATTCCATGGGTTATTTCTAGGAACTATATCGAAAGCCTTTCTAAATTCCACAAAGCAACAGAAGAGATTGGATCTATCATTACGGCATTCTTCCACAATGATCCTAAGTGTAACGAGGTGGTCCATTGTTAAGTGATGCCTTCTAAAACCCGCTTGCATTTAGCCTGCTTACCTTCACTTTCAAGCCAAATGCTTAACTTCTTTTCCAAAATAATACCATATAACTTGGCTAAGAGAGGGTTGATCATAATTGTTCAATAATTAGAGGGGTTATTTGTATCCCCACTTTTAAAAATAGGGATAACTAGGCTCTAAGTCCAAGGTTTAGGGAACCCTTGCTTGAACACTTGTTTGAAAAGCTTGTGGATGTGGGGGATGAGGACAAGACCTCCAATTTTTAAGATTTCTTCCTGGTAACCTTCAATGTCTTTAGCTTTCCCATTTGCCAGGCATTTAACCCCAAAATAAATGTCTTCTAATGAGAAAACTTCTTTTGTTGTGAGTAGAGTTTCAAAATACCTGGCATTTGGAGATTCATAAATATTTTTAAGATAGGAATTCCAGTCGTGTAAAGAAATTTTATTATTATCTTTAGTTTTCCTAGTTAGAATCTGCCTCCATAATTTCTTAGGAGGAACCTTAGAGAGGTGTAAGAGATTCTCTTGTCTTTTACGGATATATTGTCTTTTTTTTCCTTTTAGTTAGGGATTTTTAGATTTTTTATCTTGTTAATTTTGAGAGATTCATCATCAGCTTCCTTAATTACTCTCCTCGCAGTTTTACAATCTTTGTCATACCATGGGTTGGTTTTTCTATTTCTTTTATTACTTGAGACTTCAATTGAGAAATTTTTAATAGAATATGAGAGGGTTGTAGTAAAATTATGATAGAGGTCATCTATCATAAAATTATGATAGCTATTTCAATACTTGCAATGTTAGGTTTTCAATTTGTGTTTTTATTTTCATGTATGGTGATGATTTATATTTATCTTTGTATATTTTGGAAATGCAATCTAAGTTAGGAAGGTCCCCTCGAGCATTGATATGCATTACATTGTTATATATAGAGTAGCTTTGTTTATTCAATAGTTTATTGTAGTTAGTGAGTAAGGGATAATAGTGGGCTTTAGGCAGCTCAAATGTCATGAAATATTCATCAAAAAACCAGATATGAACTTTTGTATGAGATAATTGGCTTTTGAGTGGAACATAGGTACCAATAATTGATGTTGGATAGAAATGAGGTGTTTTGGAGCCTATGTCATGTTCAGAAAGAAAAATTGAGGAGATATAGATGAAAATGAACCATCTAAACCTTAATCACTATGAATAAGGGATCCAACCATAATGCATAGCAATTTGTTTGGCCTTTCCTTTCCGTTTGGTAATTGAGGCACCATTAAGTAGATATGCACAAAGGGGATGGGTCAAGGGGCCTTGAATATACCAAAGATAGGAAAATAGCTTGGATAAACTGATGTAGTTTTACATAGTTGCTGTTTAATGTAAAAATAATGTGGCTTTTATAAGTGTGAATTTAGAAAAATATAGAATTTTGTGTCTTTTTACCTATTTGGTTAATATGTTGGCTCTTTTGTTTTTAGCATTAATGTGATGAACATTATTCTTAGTGATATATAAAAATAAAAAATAAAAACTCAAATTTTAACTTTCTATTATTCTATTTTTCACTAAATTTTCAACATGAATGAAACTACACTTATTTATAAAGCATTGTATGGTACACGAATAAAGGCACATTTATAACATATGGACATTTTTTTTTAATGCCATAATGATTTATTCCCTAATTCATTTAGAGAAACTATTATATGGTGCACAAATAAATATTAACAATTCACTCATTTAAAAAAACATAAATGATTAATTATGTTAATATCATTAATCTTCTTATTAAAACTTAATAAATTCATTAAATTTATTAAATATAAAAATATTAAAATAATAATATTAAAAGTTATTAAAAATAGTGATACACAATAACTAAATAATATTTATAGTTATGTAAATTTGTTTTAAAAATGGCATCTTAATATGCGTACATGCATTATAATTTAGATGGAAAGGAATTTGCCATTACATTATATTATATTATATTATATTATAAATATGATATTTTGTGATTTATAATAAATATTCACAAATAAAATTAAATATTTTGAAATTTATCATCATCTTTTGTGAATCTTGAATATTTTTCAAGAGTAAATTTATATGTTTTGAACATTAACTTAATTTCCATTTTACATCAAATTTTAATAACTTTGGTTTATGCTTACACTAATATATTTAAATAATAATAATAATTATTATTATTATTAATTTACTTACATACATCTTCATTTTAAAAAAAATATCATAAAAATTTATAAAACCATTATTAAACCATTATCTCCAACAAGGGTATTGAAGAACTTGAATTTTGAAGGCTCTAAGTGAAAGTGGGTTCCAAACTAAAACCAACTTAACACCCCTCAACCACGTATCGTTATGATGGAACAAGGACATTATTGTTCTTCAAAAGCTCATTTCATTTATCCAAAACAATGTTAAATTAGCGTGACACATGAAGGAGAGAACGAGTCATAATTTTGAGAAGAGTGAGTCAATACTTAGAAATGAAGTTGCATTATGAATGATGTTTTAAAATTATTATTTTAACTTCAGAGGAAAGAAACTAATAATTCCTTGGAAAAGCATTTTGCAACACTTTTATTAAAGGGGCCATTTGCTACAATAATAAAAGTGGATGGAGTCTCTCGAGATTTGAGCCTTTTATCAACAAAATATAAAATTGATAGTTTCTAGTTTCCACAAGAATGGCCACCTCATCTTTATGGAAAAAAGGCAATCGAGAAGAATATTATATTTTCTAATATACGATTTTCATTTTTTATTTTTATTATATTTTTAAATTAAATATATAATTTTCGTTTTTAATTGGCCCGTGTAAAGGTTTATGTCCTTTCTTTCATATTTTATATATTATTTAATATAAAAAGATAAGCGAGAAATTTGTCGCGATCCTTATAGGAGACTAGAATAAATTCCAAATATGAAATATGATTATAAGCAGCAACTAGGTACCCAAAGATCTTATTCACGTGAGTTGGACTAAGTTGGTGATATATAGTGTGCTATTATTCTCAAATAATATAGTCAATAATGGTGACTTGGACTAAGTTGGTGATATATATAGTGTGTTATTATTCTCAAATAATATAGTGAGTAAAGGTTATATGGTAGTTAATAAATGATATTTAGTTTAAATATAGTTTAACTATTAAAAATTAATAAACACAAAAATAAAACAATTATGGAATACTATCATAAAAATTTAATAAATTTGATTAACTAATATTGTTTATATTAACATTTTTTTTATATATGTTAATACATATAATTTTTTACAATTAAATTTATTAGAATATGTTTTTATTATAATAATAAGTCATTTACATTGAAAATATAAAGAAAAAATTAAAAGTTATGAAAATAGAAACAATAGAAAAAAAGAAAAAAGAAATAAATAAATTAAATAAAAAAGATAAGACTAAAAACAAAAATATAATAACTAATATAAATAAAAATTATTGAACAACTCATAAAAATTACTAAACAACTCATAAATTACTGTAATATAAATAAAAATTACTGAACAACTCATGAAATATTGAACAACTCATAAAAATTACTAAACAACTCATAAATTACTGAAGTATAAAGAAAAAAAGTTATTTTGTAAAATATTAATAAAAGTATCAATATTAGAAAAGCAAAAGTTGTGATATAATAAAAAAATAAATAAGAAAAAAATATTATGAGAAAGTTTAAATAATTTGGTATCTTTATTATACTTGAAGTAAATGTTGAAAATGAAAAACATTTTTTTTGTTATTTTGGAATAGGGTTTCTAGATTTTTAATTTAATTATAATCATTATTAAATTCATGATAAGCATTTAACATTTAGAGAGCATTTTAGAATATTTTTAGCAATAGTTATAAATAAGGGTCGAGATTTATCGTGAGATTTTAATTTAAAAAATGTGATATGAATGTGAATAATTTTTTTGTCTTAGACTTTTGTGATCTATAATGATTTTTGAGGCAAACTTTTGGACTAATCACATTATACATAGAATGTTTTTCTGATCATGAGGTTCATCTTCAAGATCAAGGTGAAAAAAAACAAAATTAACCCTTAGAAAAATAATATTATTTAATAAAAAATAACCATAACAACTAGTTTTTAGTTAAGAAATTGAAATTTTGTAAATGTGAATAATATTTTTTTTGGTAAGTGGTATTAGTCATCAATAATATTGGCCCAAAACCTTGTAAAAACGTTTATTTATAAAATACATGTTGCATGTTCTTTTATATGTTTATATGTTTCATGCATCTTAATTCTTTTTATAATTAATAATAATAATTATAAAATTATAAAATGATATTACAATTTAATTTTTTTAAATAATTTTCTTAATTTTAATAATGTGAAATGTCTTATTAAAAAAAGCATTTTAGTGATATGTAAAATTAATGTCAAATATAATATAAGAAAAGTATTTTAATGTCAATTATGTAATTTAGGAACATGTCAACATTTTTACAAATAATTTCCAATCTTTTTTAAGAAAATAAAAAATTTCAAACAATTAAAATAATTCACAAATTACCATTATAATCTTTAAAAAAATATTATCTATAAATATTTAACAATATTTTTACAAACTTTAAGAAATTATAATAATTTTGATTTTCTGACAAAATTTGCATTAAAAATTAAATATAAAACTAAAATTTTATATAACTTGAGACGCTAGCCTCGGGAACAACATGGTTGGCGATCACATGATGTTCACAAACTTTTTTCCCGGAAGGCAGGGCAGAAGGCAAGGTCTAAAAGGACGAGCCATCGTGGAGGGTCTCCCACCGACAGCTCCACCTTCCTTCCGCTGTCCCGAGGAGCCCACGAAAGCACAGGTCACGCATTAAGAGGGCCGGACAATTATTGACATCTCCTAAATATTGCCATAGTCTCACCAGCATTTTAGATTTGCTTGCAAAATTATGAAAATTTTGGCTTTGATAAAATGTGGTAAGAATTTTCTTAAATCTACTCTTAAAGTATTTTGGATTTTTGATAATGTTGAATTGGAAAACCCTAGTGCGAGAAACCCTAAACCAGAATTTTTCTTCGTCTAGTGCAAGAAACCGTAAACCAGAATCGAAATCGTCCCCCAACTACAGCCCGAGGTGACGGTCTCGAGACCGAGGGCCTGTGAGCATAGCGCTGGGTTTAGTAGCCGTTGCAGGGCTGTAGCGAAGCAGAATAAGGGCAGATTATATACAGTCTCTGCCGATGTATTACTATGCTTTTTTGTTGGGACATCTATGAGCAAGATTAGATTCATCTCTTTTGTTCTCTAAATTCAATGGAACATGAGTAGGTCCATAGGGAATAACAGGAAACAAGGCTGTAATTTTCCGTGTAATTTTTCTTCCCTTTTCCTCTAAATGTTGTAATCGCATACGGTTATGTGTTATTGAGGGTAGCTCAATTGGTTCGGTTAGCATCTTATTATACTTTAAGCGAAGGTATGTTTTCTTTTAAGCCAAAAAATACCATATTTTGACTTAAAAGTAGCTAATATGGAAAGCATCCTAGTCCTAGTATTGTCAAGTGACCCTTTCACTGAAATTGAGCACAATACAATGGAGAACTGAGTCAGGTTTTCTAAAGGCTTCATCACATGTAATTTATGGGATCTAATGCCATGGACCATAAAAACTATGTGTCCAAGTTTACTCTAACATTAGCCCCTTTAAACTTGATTATGGAAATCCACATGCTCTTCTACCTTATCATTTAGGTTTATTCTAATACTTTACAAACAAGAGTACACATGTCTAACTAGGTATTGCAGTCATATCCTCATATCCATGTAATTTGCAAATTTTACCTCCAAAGTTATTAACTTTTTTGGTTATTATTTTCTAGAACTTATATCATCATTCTCTCACATCACAAAGTTTCTCACACTGGTGCTATCTTCACCAAATCTCCTTCTTTTTTTTTTGGCTCGTCTCACCTATAGAAATTTATTTCCTCTCAAGGTATGTTCACATATGTAGGTCAAATCCCAATCGGGCTTCAAAATACAATGTATTGACATTTGCATAAAACATCTCATACTACAACCTATGTTCCCTTTGCTTTGATACAACATGTTAGAGATAAAAGAAACATGAGAGAAATAATGAAAAAAATCATACATAACAACATACACAAAAAGCATGGAGACCATGATTTACCCTACAAAACCCTAATTGGGGAAGACCAACCAAAAATATATTTATTATTATTTAATTTTTCATTTTTCATTAATTTTTTATGTACTATTACTTGCTATAAATAAAAAACCATACAAGATAAATAATGATAAAAATCATACATAACAACAATACACATAAACCATGCACACCATGATTAACCCTGTAGAACCACAATTATCGAAAAACTAGCCAAGAATAGATCTATTATTATCTTATGGCTAAGAATAAACGATACCTTAACGTAAAACCTTCAAACTGACAAACATGCTATCATGATCACCCTCCACTCAACTCATGATCATTAAAATGGAGAATCTCAAATCCTTTTAAAAAAGTCACCATATATAATCCATGGGCTTTAATACCATAGGTCACAAAAACCATGTGTTGGAAACCACTATATTGGACCTAACAACTTTTAATCGTTCATAGAGTCAATTTTACACTAACATACCTATCTTTAAACTTGATTAAGGAAATTTTCATTCTCTCTTCCCCTATCACCTAGGTCTACTCTATGACTTTACACCAGTAGGGATACACATGCCTAAACATGTCTTACAATCATATCCCCATGTACATGTAATTTAAAAATTTCATCTCTAAAGTGGTTTTTTCTTTTGCTATTTTTCAATGCTTATGCCACCATTCTCTCATGTCTGCACACTTGCTCAAACCAAATGTTTTCCTCACAAGACATCATTCCTTTGGTTGCATCGCACCTATTGGATATGTATCTCCTCTTATGAAATATTTATGTATGTGATTCAAATCCCAATCAGGATTCTCTATGTTCACTTCGAGCTCAACGTACAATGTACCAAAATTTACAACCATCAAATTCTTATACATTTCATGATCACTTGGTTGCAATTCAATCATTAAAGATAAATATAATATGATACAAATAATGATAAAAAACATACATAAAAACAATGCACATAAAATATGTACACCATGATTTACCTTGCAAAACCCCAATTAGGGAAAAACCAACCAATAATATATTTATTGTTTTCTTATGGCTTAAAAGTGGTCATGCCTTGACTTAAAAATAGCCAAGACGACCAAGTGAGACATCCATCTATTCAAATCATTAACATTACAAAGAATAATCTCCTAACTGTTTAAAGGCTTCATCACATATAATCCATGGTCTTCATTACCATAGGCCACAAAAACCATGTTCTCAAAAAAACCATTGTGGACCTAATAACTGAATATTTGATTGATTCAATTTTACCCTAACATTCCCCACTTTAAACTTGACTAGGGAACTCCACTTCCTCTCCTTCTTCATTACCTAACTCTCCTATAGGACTTTACCAACAATAGTATGCATTTCTAACCAGTCCTTTGATCCATATGCCATTATACATGTAATTTACGAGTTTCATCTCTAAAGTTCATCTCTATTTTTTTTTATATTTTTGTAAAACAATTATGTCACCATTATTTGACATGTGCAAACCTACTCACACTATGTGCTCTCCTTACCAAATATTTCATTTGTTTATACATCTCGCCATTTTGGACCTCTATTTCCTCTTAGGAATTCTTCATGTGTGTGGGTCAAACCCTAGTAAATATTCTCTATATTAGCTCCAGCATCAACATATAATGCTAACATATGTAATATCACCTCCTTCTATAGGCCACTAACCAATTAGGGGAATTTAGAGGTAAAAAATGGGCCTAAAAAATGTACTAATAAAATTAATTCCAAAAGAAGCAATATGATTCAAAACAATGATGTCATCCCTAGGGGACAATATTTTTGAGTTGAAAATAAGGAACTACTATTTCTAGTTTTATTTTTGACTTATCTCCTTATATTTTTACTCAAATTTCAAATGTACACTTCCATTGGAGATATAATTAAATTCCAATCCAACGAATACCCACTTTGCATACTTATGATTAAACCCACATAAAAAAAAAAAATCAAAATACATGAAAAAGGTGAAAATACATGAAGATAAGCCAAAAATATAATAAAAGAAAGTAGTTTCCTTTATCATTTCATTCAAAAATCATAAATTTTATTTTATTTTTTCCTTAGGCGGCCTATTTTAGACTTAAAATTTTCCTTAATTCCTTATCTCTAATACCATATGTTAGACATAAAAATAAATTCAATAGAAATACTGATAAAAATAAGACACAACAACAATACACATAAAACATGCATATTGTAATTTAACTTGGTAAACCCCAATTAACTAAAAGCTAGCCAAAAATAGAGTTAATTTTATCTTATAGCTTAAAATAAAACATGTCTTCACATAAAAGTAGCCAATATGGCAGAGTGAGCACTCAACTCAAGTTAGGAACGCTATAATGGAAAATCATCAAAAGTTTTAAAGGCTTCATCACATGTAATTCATGGCCTATAATACCATGTGCCAAAAGCAACCATTGTGAACCAAATAACTTTTTCCTCTTTCGTAGAGTCAAGTTTACCATAAAAATTAACAAGTTTTGGTTATTGAAGAATGTACTAACATGTTTCCATTTTCCCTTTCTTCATCCTCTTTTCTAAGTTGTATCCATCATTTTATTCAACCTCTACATTTTTCGAAAATGAATATCGATACATCTTACCTTCTCTAATTTGCATTGCTTTAAGAGTTTTCATGTCATGTTATGGAAATTTACCTTCATCCTATATAAAATTCTATAATACTAAAACCTAGTATCTAAAGGCTCCTAAATCATTGGAAACAACATGCCTACTCGGAGTCACGAGCATTGACCCTTTTTGCAATCAACATGTGTATGATTAATAATAATTTTACCAAATTTTTAGTATTTCCAATAATAGACTCTCACCCCCATTTATCGACAAAATAATTGTACAATTTAATCATATATGACATTTTGATAAGATATCAAAACCATGGGGGCTTCACTCAATGAACCTCTCACATATCATGTGCATTCGTGGCATACTAAACAATACCCTTAATTTGACTACATATTGGAAAATACCTTTAAAAATCAAATTATTTAACCACCTACCAATATGAACCCAAGACACCTTCCAAATTTAAAGGACCCTACTTTCACCAGATATTATAGGTATCCATTTTTTCATTAACATTTTTAATAACCATTTATATTTTTTCATTAACTTTGAGCTCCATTTTTTATGCCTGCCATTATAAAAACCCTTTACCCCCTATAGTATGCTCAATATATTATTTAATTTTCCCCTCAATATATATCCCCCAATATGAATGCACATGGTACGGTATTGCTCCCACAGTGAAGCCCCCATGACTAAAACCTACCATGCTGGTGTTGAACTAGAGAAGGAACAATGCCATGGTTTTCAAATTTTTTTTAACATTATAAATTTTCATATCTATTTTAGTATTTCTTCTTCTCACATGGATTTTCACACTAAATATTTTTTGGATGTGTTATATTATTTTTTTTATTATCCCCATGAATTATATGTTTCACTAGGAGTAGAAGGTATTTGTAGGGGTGGGGTGGAAATAGGCCCCCACCTACTAAGTGGTTCAAGGGTGAAGCACATAAGAAAACATATTGGGATATTTTAGGAAAATTTTGGATTTCTTTTTGTTTTTTTCAACCCATTGTATTTTACTCCAATCAAAAACTTGAATATAGATTAATAAATTAGGACTTTAGATGTCACAAAATCCTAGATATTATATTGTCAAAATGAATTTATCATATTGGGAGTTATAAGTGTGCTTGTAAACTTTCACTAGTTTTCATAGATAAGGGATTACAAGTTTTATTTCTATGTAATATGTATGAATACTATTATTTAATTTCCCTATTTTATAAAGAATATGTCTGTACAAATTACATTATTCTAATTTTTGAAAACACAGATTAGATAATTTATTGGATTGAGGGTGAAAAATTTATTGCAAAGGGTTTAGTTAGCTTTGCTCTATGATAAAATTGGTTTTAGTGGGAGCTCTATGTTGGTGATTATTGTGCTGAAGAGAATTGATGCAGGAGCATCCGACTAGGGAGGCAAACAGACAGCAGGTTTTTGTGTTTTTCGGTGATGTGTTATTTTACAGGTCTTTGCACCTGTCCATGTTTAATTTGTCTTTTATTGATTAGAGGATTAGTTGTTAGTAGGGGTTGTGTTAGTATAACTGACTTTTATTTTAATTTTTATTAAGAAATTGTAGTGGAGTTACTAGGCTACTTTAAAATTCGTTAGTGATAAATTAAAAATGGAAATAATGTGGAAAATGTAACTGTGTAACCAACAGTGGGGCAGTTACCAACTGGTAACGAATTTGCTTTTCACTGGGCTACAAAAAGAACAGGAAGGTCACTTTACAGGGGTTCTGCAAACCTGTCATTGAGAAGAGAAATAAAACAAGTAGCAAATTGTTCAGCAATTCATCTGTGTTGGTTGTTGAGTAACAATTTTGTTTTTTATAGCCTATCGTGCAGAGCATTGACAATTTATTAAAAACAGAACCACAGTACCAGCCATTAAATTCTTTCATTTCTTTTCCCTCTTACAAGTATACAGTTTCGGTAGTGCAGGAAGGCAACACTACGGGTTATTTATACAAAACAGAGAACGAGGAAGTAATTGGCCAAACAACGCCAACGAGAAGACGTGGAAACAGAAACGCAAATCGAAATTAAACACAGGCAGTCAAATTCAACCTACAGGTAACAGTTATTACACCATTATATTTCTTGAGCAAAGTTGAAAACGAAACTTGAAGCTTTCTTTTCAAAAATATAAAATAGTCACATTAAGAGTCCGGAACTTACAGTTCCACTGATTACATCACAAAATGAAATTCTTCGGAACAAGAAGCTACAATTAGGGTTTGACGAGAAACCCTTAGGGTTACAGAAACTGATTGTGTAACAGCCGTAAGTGACAGGCGGGTTCCTCGAAACCCAGAAGAGTAAGCCTGTACAAAACTTAACTAAGTCGAAATAAGGGGAGACATAGCCGGACAATACTTAGCAAACCTACCAGTTGCTACAGCCAAGACGCTCAGAAAACATTGAAACGAAACTGCCTGCAAGACCTAAATACATCACAGTATAAAAAGGAGGTTGAAACGTAGTTCAATGCTACCCGTGAGAAAAGGAGAAACCAGAGTAACCGAGACCGAGAACTGGACCGCGAGACAGTGGCATTCACCTGCATAGAACCAAGAAATGGCGTTAACCCAGATTTCCATTGTGACTCATTCAGAAAAATCAAAGGATTGAGGGAGGATTCGACACCCTTACCTTGTGGAAAAGAAAGAACGTAGTGATTCTTGGCTGAACGAAAACAAATACCAGAAGGACGACCATGCCTGCTCACAAGGAGCCCAAAGGTCAGGTTGCGAAGGAGGAGAGTGTGAAAATAAATCGTGGAGGGCCAACTTACCAGTTCGAGTGCCTGAAGAAGTCGAGTGAATCCATGAGACATCACAACCAAAACCACCTGTGAACAGTCGGAGAGTGAAATAAATAGTTGCAAAATTTAAGCACAGTAAAAAAAATGAAGGAACAAAAATAGCGGGAATAAACAGTTACAGTGGAAGAGACTGGTCGTGCCGAGAAAAACTGAACAGTTTACCATTGTTTACACAAATGCCAGTTCGCCATTGAACACCAGTCACAGGGAGGGCCGAAGTTCACAGACCAACAGTGCACAGAAAACCCAAAGGTGGAACCCTCACGCAGAGACACGGATAGAATACAAGTGACCGCCAAAATGGAATGATCCCGAACAATAGGCGAGGAAACCAAGTGGCACGACGACCGAACCAACAAACATTTACTGCAGAAATAAATGCGAATCACTGTGGCAACAACATAAATCTTACGGAGGTCGAGAACCGAGGTTTAACATTGTTTATTTACCCATAGTTTGATGTGTATCAACTCGTGGTTTATTTAGAACGCCACGTAATAACACGTTGGCACTTGTTCAAACACATTTTATTTGTTATAACAGTGAATTTGGGGTGTGGGCTGGCGCTTACCCATCAAGTGGTATCGAAGCAAATTTTGAGGTCACGAGAAGATGGAAGTTGGCAGACGAGTAAGAGGAAGAAGAAGAGCAGTCCGAAGAGCAGCAGAAGAGGGACTGCGAGAAGAGATTCGAATTTTGAATCAAAGATTGGCAGCGGTAGAAGCTGGGGGGAGGAGAGACCCAGCGGATGACAGTGATGAAGATGTTGCAGAACCAGTAGATGAATTTGAAGGGGTGACACCTGAACTTGGATTGTTGAAATCAGTTATGTTGTCCAGTCATAAGCGAAAACATGAAATTTCCACTTATGACGGAATTTTGTCGGCAGATGTGTTACTGGATTGGCTGAGTGAAGTAAACAAGTACTTTGAGTTTGAGGAAACCAGTGAGGATAAGCAGGTGAAGTTCGTTGCCACCAAGTTGAAAGGACATGCGTCCTTGTGGTGGGACAACGTTCAGGCAGAAAGGAAAAGACTATATAAACAGCCTATAAGAAAGTGGGCCAGAATGGAGGCAAAATTAAAAGAGAAGTTTCTGCCTAAAGATTATCAAATTATGCTGTACAGGCAAGTACAGAACTTGAGGCAAAGGGGAATGACGGTCAAGGAATATATAGAAGAATTTTATAAGTTGAATTTGAGGGCAGTGTATTCGGAAGATACCTCAGAAAAGACAGCAAGGTTAGTGAATGGGCTGAGGGGGGAGATACTGGATGAAATCGGTATTCTCTCACCCAGAACTTTAGATGAAGCATACCAGTTTTCTTTGAAGGCAGAGGAGAAAATAAACAGGAAGCAGAATGCCAGAAGAGGAGGTGGATCTGGCAGAGGAAAGGGGAAGGCCTTTGGCAGAGGCAGAGGTACAGGTTCCAATGAAGAAGGCAGCAGTTCCAAAATTGCAGGGACAACAGAAAAGGACAACAGCACGAGAGGAGGACGACCAAACCAACGAGGGAGAGGTAATGGTTGGGGCAGAGGAACTGTCCAGTGCTATAGGTGCCACAAGTGGGGGCAAAAATCGTATGAATGTCCTGAAGGTGAACCAGCAGGTGGGAGAGGAGCTTATGTTGCCCAACCGGAAGAAGCGGAGGCACTGCCTCAGGAAGTGGAGAATGCACCCGAAATAGGTGAAGCCTTGGTACTGAATAAGGTGTTGTTAAAACCAGCAAAGGAAATGATAGACCCAGATCAACGGAAGGCCTTGTTCCAGACAGTTTGCAAGTCACAGGGTAAGTGCTGCAAACTGATCATTGACAGCGGAAGTACTGATAATTTGGTGGCCACAGAAATGGTGGAGAAGTTGGGACTGAAAAGGCTGAAACATCCCACTCCCTACAAAGTGTCGTGGCAACAGAAAGGACATCAACTGTTAGTTGATGAACAGTGCGAGGTGGAGTTCCAGATAGGCAGGTATAAGGACAAAATTATCTGCGATGTTATGCCAATGGATGTCTGTCATATACTGTTAGGAAGGCCCTGGCAGTTTGACAGAAAAGTAATTCATGACGGAAAAACGAATTTCTATAAGTTTTTCAAAGATGGGATCAGGCACACGCTTGTACCCATCAAAGAGGAAGGTGCAGCTGAAGCTAGTGGAGTAAAAGCACTACTGATGGGTGGAAAAGAGTTTCTGAAACAGATCGAAAATAATGAAGTGAATTTTGCTGTTGTGAGAAGGCCAAGAGCAGTGGTACTGCACACCACGATTTCAGATTTACCTGAGGAGATTCAAAACATGTTACAGGATTTTGGAGATATCATAGTAGACGATCTTCCAGATGAACTGCCCCCCGAGAGAGGTATCAGCCACTGTATTGATTTTATACCAGGAGCTAGCTTGCCAAACAAGGCAGCTTATCATATGAGCCCGAAAGATCATGAAGAAATTCGGAAACAGGTGCAGGAATTGCTTGATAAAGGGCTGGTCAGAAAGAGTATGAGTCCCTGTGCAGTTCCGACAGTATTAGCTCCTAAGAAAGGTGGCGAATGGCGAATGTGTACAGATTCGAGAGCTATTAACAAGATTACGATTCGATACAGGTTTCCACTACCGAGAATGGATGACATGATGGACTCTTTGAGTGGGGCAGCATATTTTTCGAAGATTGATTTGAAGAGTGGCTACCACCAGATCCGGATTCGAGAAGGGGATGAATGGAAGACAACTTTCAAGACGAATGAAGGGCTGTATGAATGGCTGGTGATGCCATTTGGGCTAAGCAACGCCCCCAGTACTTTTATGCGTCTAATGAATGAAGTACTGAAGGAGTTCATTGGAAAATTTGTGATTGTGTATTTGGATGATATTTTAATTTTCAGCAAAATGAAGGAAGAACACTTCCGACATGTTCGAAGTGTATAGAGAAGCTTGCAGCAGAACAAGCTGCTGATAAATTTGAAAAAATGTACTTTTTTTCAAAAAGAATTAGTTTATCTGGGTTTTGTGATTGCAGAAAACGAATTGAAGATGGATCCAGAAAAGATTGCAGCAATAGTTAACTGGCCAAAGAATTTGTTCGAGGTTCGAAGCTTTCATGGTTTAGCAAGCTTTTACAGGAATTTTATCAATAATTTTAGCGGGATCTGCGCACCCATGTTGGACACAATCAAGAAGGAAAATCAGCCTTTTTGCTGGACTGAAGCAGCAGAAAACAGTTTTCAGACTCTGAAGAAAAATATCACTGAGAGGCCGATCTTGAGATTGCCAGATTTCAACAAAATTTTTCAAGTTCGTTGTGATGCCAGCGGTACAGCCATTGGGGCAGTACTTAGCCAGGAGGACAGACCGGTTGCGTATTTCAGTGAGAAATTGAACGACAGCAGATAGAAGTATTCGTCTTACGACAAAGAATTTTATGCGGTCATTCAAGCCTTGAAGCACTGGAGGCACTATTTGTTAGGTAATGAGTTTGTGTTATTTTCTGACAATTCTGCTTTACAGTATGTTATGCAGCAACACAAGTTGAATCACAAGCATGCAGAGTGGGTGGAATATCTACAAAGCTTTACATTTGTATTGAAGCATATCAGCGGGCAATCCAACAAGGTGGCAGACGCATTAAGCAGAAGAGTTTTTCTCTTGCAGGAGAGTACGGTGCAGGTACTGGGTTTTGAGCACTTGAGGGATCTATATCAGATAGATACAGATTTTAAGGAGGCGCATGAAGCATGTCAGAACCCTTTACTATGGAATAACAGTCCGTGGTTGGACTACAATCTGCAAGAAGGATTGTTATTTAGGGGAGGACAGTTGTGTATTCCCGATTGTTCAATGTGGGAGAACATTATTCGGGTGAAGCATAGCGGAGGTCTAACCGGACATTTCGGTATAGACAAGACATTATCCTAGATAGAGCATTTCTATTATTGGCCAAAGTTGCGGCGAGATGTGCAGAGGTATGTAAGCAGGTGCAAAATGTGTCAGTTGGCGAAAGGTCACAGCCAGAATGCAGGACTCTATACGCCATTGCCCATACCAAATAGGCCATGGGACTCAGTCAGTTTGGACTTTGTCCTGGGTTTGCCTAGAACACAGCGAGGATTTGATTCAGTGATGGTAGTGGTGGATAGATTCTCAAAGATGGCGCATTTTATACCCTGTCGGAAAACCATTGATGCTACTCACGTAGCCCACTTGTTCTTCACAGAAATTGTTCGACTGCATGGCTTGCCAAGGTCCATTATTTCAGACAGGGATGTGCAGTTCACAGGACACTTCTGGCGTACCCTGTGGAAAAATTTGGACACCCAGTTAAATTTCAGCTCCGCTTATCACCCACAGACCGATGGGCAAACAGAGGTGGTAAATAGGAGTTTGGGGAACCTGCTACGAAGCTTAATCGGAGAAAATTCGCGGATGTGGGATCGCGTACTTGCCCAAGCGGAATTTGCGTATAACGATTCTCCAAATCGCAGTACGGGATACAGTCCTTTTCAGGTTCTGTACGACACGCATCCTCGCGGAGTGCATGAACTGCGGGATTTGGGAAAGCTCGAGAAAAGAAGCGCAGATGGAGAAGATTTCGCTCAAGCAATGAGTGATCTGCATGAGCAGGTGAAATTGAAGTTAGTAGACATCAGTCAAAGATACAAACAGCAGGCAGATTTGAAAAGGCGAGAAGTTCATTTCAATGTTGGGGATGAAGTCCTTGCTCACTTGCGCAAGGAACGGTTTCCAAAAGGGCAGTATAACAAATTAAAGTTTAAAAATATTGGCCCCTGCAAAATTCTTCACAAGTTTTCTGCCAATGCCTACGAAATACAACTTCCACCCGGAATAGGCATTTCGCCCATTTTTAATGTGGCAGATTTGTTCCCTTATGCTACCAGTCCCGGAGACGAAGAGGCAACAAGGCCAGAACGAAATACCCCAGATGAGGAGGATTTTTGGTTAAAGCAGATGCCTGCCGCGCAGCCCCTTGAGATCGAGGGTATCCTCGATACACAAGTAGCCAAACGAACACGCAGGAAGGACTATTTATAGTACCTAGTCAAGTGGAAGAACCGTCCTATTGAGGACAGTTCCTGGCTTGACGCAGCACAGATTCAGAAAATTGGCTATTCAGTGGATGACCTCATGGAGCGGAGCCATGACTTTTTTCTACCCCGGGAGCCTGATGCAGGAGCATCCGACTAGGGAGGCAAACAGACAGCAGGTTTTCGTGTTTTTTGGTGATGTGTTATTTTACAGGTCTTTGCACCTGTCCATGTTTAATTTTTCTTTTCTTGATTAGAGGATTAGTTGTCAGTAGGGGTTGTGTTAGTATAATTGACTTTTATTTTCATTTTTATTAAGAAACTGTAGTGGGGTTACTAGGCTACTTTAAAATTCGTTAGTGATAAATTAAAAATGGAAATAATGTGGAAAATGTAACTGTGTAACCAACAGTGGGGTAGTTACCAACTGGTAACGAATTTTCTTTTCACTGGGCTACAAAAAGAACAGGAAGGTCACTTTATAGGGGTTCTGCAAACCTGTCAGTGAGAAGAGAAATAAAACAAGTAGCAAATTGTTCAGCAATTCATCTGTGTTGGTTGTTGAGTAACAATTTTGTTGTTTATAGCCTATCGTGCAGAGCATTGACAATTTATTAAAAACAGAACCACAATACCAGCCATTAAATTCTTTCAATTCTTTTCCCTCTTACAAGTATACATTTTCGGTAGTGCAGGAATGCGACACTACGGGTTATTTATACAGAACAGAGAACGAGGAAGTAATTGGCCAAACAACGCCAACGAGAAGACGTGGAAACAGAAACGAAAATCGAAATTAAAAACAGACAGTCAAATTCAACCTACAGGTAACAGTTATTACGCCATTATATTTCTTGAGCAAAGTTGAAAACGAAACTTGAAGCTTTCTTTTCAAATATATAAAATAGTCACATTAAGAGTCTGGAACTTATAGTTCCACTGATTACATCACAAAACAAAATTCTTCGGAACAAGAAGCTACAGTTAGGGTTTGACGAGAAACCCTTAGGGTTACAGAAACTGATTGTGTAACAGCCGTAAGTGACAGGCGGGTTCCTCGAAACCCAGAAGAGTAAGCCTGTACAAAAACCTGACTAGGTCGAAATAAGGGGAAACATAGCCAGACAATACTTAGCAAACCTAGAGGTTGCTACAGCCAAGACGCTTAGAAAAAATTGGAACGAAACTGCCTACAAGATCTAAATACATCACAATATAAAAAGGAGGTTGAAACGTAGTTGGATGCTACCCGTGAAAGGAAGCGATGTGGAGCGAGGGCGGGCCCAGCGAACGGTGGCATTCACTGTGGGCTGAAAATGGCGTTAACAGATTTCCATTGTGACTCATTGAGAAAAATCAAAGTTCGAGGGAGAATTCGCCACCCTTGCATGAAGGAAAAAAGAGAAAGAAAATAGTGATTCCCGGCCAGAAACGTGTGCCGAGAGGGACGACCGGACACCGCTCACAGGGGTGAAAAAGGTCAGGTTGCGAAGGAGGAGAGTGTGAAAATAAATCGTGGAGGGCCAACTTACCAGTTCGAGCGCCTGAAGAAGCTGAGTGAATCCGTGATACATCACAACCAAAACCACCTGCGAACAGACGGAGAGTGAAATAAATAGTTGCAGAAGTTAAGCACAGTAAAAAAAACGAAGGAACAGAAATAGCGGGAATAAACAGTTACAGTGGAAGAGACTGGTCGTGCCGAGAAAAACTGAACAGTTTACCATTGTTTACACAAATGCCAGTTCGCCATTGAACAACAGTCATAGGGAGGGCCGAAGTTCACAGACCAATAGTGCACAGAAAACCCAAAGGTGGAACCCTCACGCAGAGACACGGATAGAATACAAGTGACCGCCAAAATGGAATGATCCCGAACAATAGGCGAGGAAACCAAGTGGCACGACGACCGAACCAACAAACATTTACTGCAGAATTAAATGCGAATCACCATGGCAACAGCATAAATCTTACGGAGGTCGAGAACCGAGGTTTAACACTGTTTATTTACCCATAGTGTGATGTGTATCAACTCGTGGTTTATTTAGAATGCCACGTAATAACACGTTGGCACTTGTTCAAACACATTTTATTTGTTATAACAGTGAATTTGGGGTGTGGGATGGCGCTTACCCATCAAGAATGAGAAGAAGTTCAAATAATGCAATTAAGAATTCTAATGGGCCATTATTTGAGCTATTGAAGCACAAAGTGGAGAACTGTCAAGTAGGCAAGGGAAAAGGACCTCTATGGATCTCAACATTTCACCCATAGGTATGTAAGTGGAAGACTACAAGAAGTTGCATAGAAATTCAATGGACATATTCTAGTTGTTTCATTCATATATTGTGTTAATGAATGTCTCATAATAACCTAGCACAAAGGAATTATGGGATAAGTTAGGGACATTTCATTAATGTAAGTCCTTAGTAATCCTACTTTACCTTTGAAATAATTTGTACCTCGTAAGGATGAATGATGGAAACTTGGTGAAAATGAATCTAAATGCCTTAAATACTATGAAAAACTATTATTGTATGTTGACATTAAAATTTTATACAAAATTATGTGAATTAATTTACTATGTTATTTTCTAGATACATGCAATAGTCTAGTGTAGCTATCAAAAGTAATTCAACCAATTTAAATTTTGATTATTTGGTCTTAGCCTTGTTATTGGAGGAAAACCATGGATAGTTAGAGAAAAAATATATTGTATACAAGAGGAATTTACTTAGAAATAAATTTAAATAAGTATTCAAATGAGGGATCTAAATATTCAAGAAAATCCTTAAGGAAATGAAATGTTGTAAATTTGGGCATTATAAGAAGGATTAAAGATATACAAGTTTTTATAAAGAAATGGGATCTCAATATGTTCCATCCATGGAAGGTAATTTCTCCTCAAAGGAAGGAGCCAACATGTACTTGAATTCATGAAACACACATTTACATCATGACCTATGGTTGATTTATTTGGATGATTCTTTCTCCACATAGCGAATGGTTTTTTAAATAAAACATCTCATGCATGTGATATTTTCCTAGGAGATAACTTTATAGCTAGATTCACAGGAAGGGAAAAAATCAAATTCATAATAAAGGATGGAAAAATTAAAATAATCCCTAGGGTTTTTCATATTCTATATCTACATAGAAACTCAATATCTATAAGAAATTTGAGTAATGCAAGTGTACATACTATATTTTAAAGTGAAACCCAAAAAATGGTTTAAGGAGGATTGGTGTTACTAAGGGGATTTCAAACTAGAAAACTATATAACCTATTAGGAAGCACTACCACTAATGGTTGTAATATTTATATTTTTCTTGAGGGCGCTGGAAATTATGAAGACAAAAATCCTACTATATACAAAGAAAATAAAATGACATGACATCAAATGTTGGAACATATTAGGGAGAAGGTACTTTGAACGTATGTTTGGTTGCATATTAGATTTGTAATGTTTTTAACAAATTACGTATATGATAAATGTAATCCAATAATATTCTCATCTAGTGCTACAAGAGAAAATGAAGTGTTAAAGTTAGTACACAGAGGTGTCTTAGGGTCTATTCTTGCTACACTGTTAGGTAAAATTTTATATTATGTTCCATTCTTAGATTATTTCTCAAGAAAAACATGGATTTATTTCCTCTATAAAAAATATGATGTCTTTAAAAAATTTAAATAGTTTAAGGTTCATGTGTAAATGAAAACAAATAGGGAGATAAAGGTACTAAGAATAAATAATGGTAGAGAGTATTGTGGGAATGAATTTCAGGAATTATATAAGTATTCTGGTATATCAAGGTAGAAGAATGCTTCATACACCCCTTAATATAATGGAATTATACAAAGGATGAACATAAACTTGTTGGGAAAATCAAGGCACATGCTCATTACTGCCATTTCAAGAAAATTTCTATGGGAAAAGGTAGTGGATGATGTCTGTTACCTTGTATATCAAGCGCCTTCATCATTGTTGTTTCACAAGAATCCACATAAGGCATGGATGGGTGAAACACTCTCTCTTAACATATATAATTTTTGGTTATGATGTTGTGTACATTTTCTAAAGGAAAAGTGGAGAAAGCTAGATATTAACATTGAAATATGTATCGTTATTGGACCTTAAATGATGTTATAAATGCTATAAAATTTGTAACCAATAAATAAGAATTATATTTAGAATTTTGTTGTTTTCTTTAAATAATTTAAATTTTTTACCAAATAGGAAGTCTAACGAAGGGAAATAGATAAATGAAAACATATTTTGAGTTGATGGATTATGAATATGACTTAGAAGAATGTGGATCAAAATAATAAGAACCCCATTCTCTAGTAATTAGGAGATCAGTTTGGGAAAGAAGAAAACTTAAAGTATACACTTCACCTAACTTGTATTCTAGTTTTGATTTATATGTTAATAATGATTACCCATAATGGTTAGGGAGGTAGTGGATTTATATGATATTAAACTCTATAGAAGGATATAAATGAATAAATAGTAGCACTCGATAAGAATGACCCTTGGGATCCAGTTGAGATGTCATCTAAAAGGAATCACATTGGTAGAAAATGGGTGTTTAATAAGAAGTAGAAGGTAAAGTGGAGAAGTATAAAGGCTTGTTTATAGAAAATTGACAATCCTAAGTAGAGGTAATTGAACTCAATGAATTTTTTTCTCTTCATGTTCAATTAAATTCACCTAGATTTATTCTTTTTATTGTTGTTTCTTTCAACCTTGGAGTGTCTAGTTAGATGTAAAAGAAACATTCCTACATGGGATTATTGAAAAAGAAATGTACATGAAATTTCCAGAATATTTTGTAGTGAAAGGAAATAAAGGTCTAGTTTGGAAGATGAAAAACTCCTTGTATGGGTTAAAATAGTACTCAAGGATATCGTGCAAAAAATTGATGCTTATATATTGGGACTTGGTTTCTGAAAAAATAGACATAATCATTGTGCACATTCTAAGAAAGTGGGCGATCATTTTATCTATGTGATTGTTTGTTGATGATACATACCAAATTTGATAAAAATTTAAACCAGTATGGATGTTAAAACTATTTTTTACTATAACATGAAATATATCACTCCTGCAAAAAAAAATTAGACGTGGAACTTAAAATAGATTAGGAAAATAATAAAATCTAGTTAAATTGAAGGAAATATTTGGCAATAGTGTTGTAAAGGTTTAATATGTAGGAATGTAAACTAGTTAAGGTCCATATTCTTGTATGTGTAAATTTATCTTCAAATATGTGTCCCAGAACACCAGAAGAGGAAAAAGACATCTCATGTGTTCCCTATTTTAGTGATGTTGGTAGTTTGATATGACCAGATATTACATATGCAATGGAATTTTTCAGTAACTATATGTCAAAACTAGACAAAGAGAATTGGATAATTTTAAATAGTTTTTAGGTATTTGAGTGACACTAAAAAATACATAATTTTCTTCCATGGAAAACTCAAAGTGGAAAAAGTGTTACATGCACATGACTTTGTTGATGCAAATTGGGATTGAGATACTAATTGTATAAGATATACAACTAGCTATGTGATTGACTTATACGAACTTAAACAATAATGAAAAAAATACTGATATAGCCATAAATATAGATATGTACCAGAAGTAACACTTTATCTCATTAATATCAAAGAAATGAAATATGCTTACAGACATACTGGAGATAAACTAGCTCAAGCGATGGTAGCTTATCTATGAAAATGGATGTGGCGGCTACATGCCTCTGAATTGTGTTATAATGAGGCTCATGGGCCTTTTTATTATTTAAAAACAAGATAAAACCCTAAATAAAAAAAACCCTATCCCTATAAGATGGAATGCTAAGAGTTTGTGGGCCTCGTTGTGGTTAACTGGGAAACCAACTTCCTCGGGTCCAAACTTGGTCATATTATCTTTGTTTGGTACGTACGATACCTCATTGGAAATATATCTTCGATTACTATAGGGATTGTAGACATAGACATGTTGGAGACCTCAAAAAAACCTGTTAGGGGATCAAAACTGCTCTGAAAGTTTAGGACCTAGAAAAATGCTAAAAATAGTAAATGTTCCTATAAACAAGGAAACTAATGAAACTGACTAAAGTTCTAGGTGGAAAAGGCAGGTGACCACCAATATCCACCTATATCATTCATCCCTCCTTAGGAACTAATGGTCTCCATTGCATGCAGAGCCTACATGAGGGGAGGAAATTTCTATTGAAACTGGTCCCTGGTGAACCACTTGCCCTGGTTAAGGAGTTGGCCTCCTTTGAAAAATAGATATAGTTTTATCCTCTATTGGTGATATTTATTGATATGCATGTCCATGATATGATCAATTTTTGCATGTTCCATGTAGTCTAGGTTTAAATTTGTTGGTGTGAGTTTTTCTGTAATGTTGGATGTGTCCAGTAATGGTGGAAAATATGGCCAAAGGAACTCCACATTGAACACTTGTTGCAAGCCAAGGAACGATGGAATGATGAGCTTGAATGAATTATCCCCTATAGCCTTGGTGATGGTGTACAACCCATATCGAAGCGAGTGAATATTGCGGTGGGGCCCAACGAGGTGCTCCTATAAATGTATCCAAACTTTGTCTCCTTCCTAAAACTTGTGTGCACTCAATGTTGTTCATGTCATTTCTTGTACTTAGCATTGGACCTATCCAATATGTGTTGGGTCAAAGTGGTCTTGACCCAAGTTCAAAAATAGCTTCACACCAACAAAACCCTTTATTACCAACTTTTTTAGTAACAACCTATTGCGCAGATTGGAGTCTCACCCGACGAAATATTGGGGGACGTCAGAACCATGTTTCTCCGCCCATAGCGATAGTGGAGTGTGTATCTACTACTAAACTTCTACTTATTCTTATTTGGAACTGCGTGGATGCATCTATTGACTCTAATAGCTTATAATTCACTCATCAATCAATGCTCGTGCACACTATGCATTTATCATTAAAACATACATAAAGGGGCGGAAGTGTGAAGCTGGGTTACACTTTTGTGAGAATCGGGGGCTGAAAAATTCTTTCGGCAATAGTTCGGCCGAACATTTTATAAAGTTCGGTCAAACTCGTGATTCCGTTTAGATTGACGGCACACTGTTGGCGCGGGAAAATATATTTTTTGCTGGAGATGGGAAAACCGACAACAAAAGTTCGACCGAACTTTGATTTTGGCCGAACTTTTACTTTTAAAATAGTTTGGCCGAACTAGTTTCTATAAATAAATCACCCTTGAAGTTGATTTGTTTACTGGTATCTTTATTCACACGTATTTTTTTCACTACTGCTGCTGGTATTTTCACGTGTTTTCGCTCCTCCCGTCTGCGTTGTTGGTCTACTGCAGGTCTGTTTGTCTGCACTGTTGCTCCTCTCATCGGTGTTGTTGGTCTATTGCAATACCAGGTATGTTGCTCCTCCTGTCCACGCGGTATGGTCTACTGCAAATGGTGTATGGTCCTCTTGTTATGGAATTTTTTGTGAATGAGTGTAATAGACATTTATTTTAAACAGAGCTACCACCATTTTGGTCATTGTAGGTTTGTCATGGTTGTTTCATTAATAGAAATGTCTTTTCATTGTACCTCTCAATTTGTTTTGTATTATTGCTAGCTTTCATTTTGTGTTTAGTATAATCCGAATCATTTTTGGTTTGGAGTTTGTGTGTTTCCATTGTTTTTTTGAATTGGCCAATATATTATCAAGTTAGTTTCTAAATCAATGATTTTGGACCCAGGCTTTTTTTCCAACACCACAAGTGGTTCAAACTCTTCATTAATTGTATTCATGAATAATTTATTTAACGAGCAAGTAATCATCATAGTAGTATCAGTTTGATATCAGTTTAAGGATTTGGATATCAGTTTAAGCAGTCCTCTCTGTCTGGACACACCATCATTAGGTGTCTGTTGAATTTTACCAGCTCTGTAATGCTAGTCTATCTTATCATAGGATGAGTGGGGGGTGTATTTAACACTGCAATTTCTCGCACAATAAACCTGACTCCACAATATGATACTTTTTTTCCATGTAGACAGGTTATCACACTGCCTTCATATTAAGCGATGCTGGTCAATGTTGTTGGTTTCTTGATATGGTCTGTTGCTCAAGGTTTTTTAGCTTATCACACTGCTCTCATATTAAGCGATGCTATTCAATGTTCTTTGGGTTCTTGATATGATCTGCTGGTCAATGTTTTTAGGTACTTGATATGTATTGGATATCAAATGGACGTCGGTACACTATACTTTTCTTTTATATTTTACTTGTTGCTATTTCACCTTGTTTCCGATGCCTCGGGAAAACTTGGATACTACTTAGATTTCAGCATTATCATGAGGTTCATTACTGGTTTTAATATCCTGTCTCTGTATGTGACATGGGGATACTTATCAATGTCTGGGGTGGGACAACCTTTTTCTCTGGATGGACAAATTGGGTCCCAATCATCAGATGTGAGAATGTATTGGTTCATGGACTGTTTTCTTCATATTATATAATCAAAACATCATTTTTTCTCTTGTGAAAAAAAAACATAGGATGAGTTTATTCTTTATCATTCCATGAATTCCCTCTACACTAATGCTCCCCTTCACTACACTACTTCTCCTCTTGAACCTCAAACTCTAATTTTTTTTTAACTGATGTATGAAACCTTCAACTCTTCAGCTCAACTTGTAGTTATGTGGCATAGCATTGGGACAGAATTTCGTAGTGCAAATTTCAGATTATTGGATAGATTTGACAATAAGGCATAATCTCATATTATGCAATATCACTTGTCCAGTTTGATTTGACAATATTTTTTTCTTTTTTTAGTTGAATTTAGTACCACCTCAGTCTCTCTGATGCTTTTTAGTAGCACGGTCTCTATTGAGGCTATCCATGATGTATGAAAAGAACTATGACATTAGACTTGACCTCTTGGTAGGCCATGAATGTATGAAAATAACCAGAAGAATACTGGATAAGAAGTAATGTCAATCTCATTAAGGGAAAATCCTGCAAGGAAAAGAGTACCCATGAAAAGTGATATTAGAGTTGAAACTAAACATATAGGTAATTTACTGTAAAGTTAACTATTTTGCTTGTTATTAACTTAGAGGCAACCAAAATATTTTCTGTTTTTGTATGACTGTTTTTTGATTGGGAGCTATAGTAGTTTTTGTTGAAGTTAACTTATCTTAACATAGAAATTTTTATGTTATCCACCCCAAGGTTTAGTTTCAATTGATAGTTAATAGTTCCATATTTCATTTAATGTTAACTGTAAGTTAGCTCTATTAATTTATAGTTAACTTTCAACTTCATTAAGTAACTTCATAGAAAACTAACAATTCAATTGAAACTACTAATTAATAGTAGGGATCTTAGTTGCATTCAGTTGCATTGAGTCTTTATGCTTTAGATTGTTTTTTTAGTTGTTTATTGGTTTATTTATAGTTGTTTTTTAGTATAAAAATTCCACATAACCGGTGCTGCTGCTGAACACCATTAATCGGTGCTGCTGCAATAGGATTCATTATTTCAATAATTTCATAAAACCTAATACAAGAAGTGTTAGTTTTTTTTTTTTCAAATAGAAAAAACAGTCTTCCTTATTTATTAGAAAAGAAAGTATAATTACATAGATATTTCACAGTTCAGTTGGACTTGTCTCTACAAAATATGAGAATCAAAACAAAAGTATCACAATATATGTCTTGTATATGCAACTGCTATCATTCACTAATTCTTCACTTTGGTCAAAATCTTGAAAGAAAGAAAAAAAAACCGAAATGGGACATAGTACATTTTAAAATATCAAATTAGATGTATAAACTAAAAGGTAAGAATAATGCCATAATTATTCATGGATTCATATTTGTATTTAGAATAATGAATAACCTCAAGTGATAATGAAACTTCTATTTTCTAAAGTATTTAGCATAACCTAATACAAAATGGTAGGTTATTACTTAAACAAACCTGCTTTGAACTTCCAAAGTGTTAGGTTATTTCTTACAAAGTGGACTTGAACTCCCAAAGTTTTAAAGGTTATTACTTACAAACTGGACTTGAACGCCCAAAATAAAACACATGTCTAAATGTATCTAAGAGTTATATGTATTTTTTTTAGGTTGGAGAAGTGTAGATGTTTATCAATACAAAATTTTGTTATTTAATAGTCAAGTTTTATAGTTATTATAATGAAATAGTTTCTCACAACAAATTTGATAAAATAAGTGAAATCTATATAATGAAGATTAATTTGTATTTAAGTTTTAGATCTTTTAATAACTAAATTTCTATTTAAATGAATAAAACAATCAAATGTAAGAAATAGAAAACATAATGAAACACAATGTAAGAAATATAGAACATAATGAAACACACACATACATATCTACAATCAACACAATTATTTTCCTAGGAAATCCTTATGGGAGACAAGCAACCCTATAGGAAATCCTTATGGGAGAAAAGCAACACTAAAATGTAAACATGTTCTAATCTCTCTTTTCTGGTATGGAAAATATGTAAGTACAAAGAAAGAGGTAATCTCACTAGATTTAGCTAAGACTTTTGGCGTGTGAGGTTGCTATAAAAACTTAACTTCATACATTTTTCTCTCTAACTTCACACTTCTAGTTGTATTTTCAACTATGGAACAAAATACAATAACACAAAATGGAACTCTTATTCCTCCTAGTCGCCAAGTATTTAGCATAGCATGATAGCCAACTAGGTGTACGATTTGACTCCGTCAACCATTAACGAGGTTTGTGATTTTAGACCTTTTAGAGTCTTGTTAAAATTCTACATGTAGCTAGTTTGCTATGCACGAGTAATGGGGCTAAAATGACATTCTCTCGTACCATGGATGTCAACATGATAGGTCAACTTACTAAAGGCATAAATTTTGAATGAACTTCAGTTGATGTTTTTCTTGCACCATTGGATATGTCTTTAAGTGTAGAATAATGGTCAAGATTTCGGCACAAGGGATAATCGTTTGACCCCCAGAAATGTCATTTAATACCTCAAAATGACTCCAAAAGGTTTTAGACACCAATTCTCCACCCACCATTAAAATGACCCTACAAGTTGATTCTTTTAGTTTTTTCACTCTATAAGCATCAAAATATATGACAAATAATATAATTATCCAATCTATATCATTATTTAATAATTTTTTAAAATGATGACTAAGATATAAATCATGGAATTTAAATAAATAGCATTAATTCATTGAACACCCTTGTACATTCCTTGTTGATACCTTGAATGTAATACGTTTTGAAAAATAATTTGTTTATGGATTCTATTTTCCACATTCTCTCAACCATATCAAAAACCTTCTTATAATATTTGAAACCATCTATATACAACTTTTCATTTGTTTCGATAGGAATTAACATATTGAAATATTAATTGTATCTATGTCTTGCGTGCTAAGGAAGGGAGGTCGTGAACCTTAGGAGAAGAGATAGTATTTGTTAAGTTAGGAGGGATACTTTTTATGAGGTAAAATTAATTTAAAATGCTTCTTAATATTATGTAACTTTCGAACCATAATTACAAATTTATTTATTTTTTTACTTATCATTTAGTTGCTAAAAGTTGAAGAATTTATGTTGGTAAATAATTAATTAGGTCTATTTAAATCATTTACGACTTTTGGGTTTTTCGTTTTCATGGTTTCATTCATAATTTCACTTTTTTGCATTGTCAATTTCAATTTTTCACACCACATGTGCACAGTCAAAGGACCTAAGGTCTTTCCCATACCAAAGTATGTTATTTTAAAACATGTTTTATTGGTGATATGGGTGATTTAGAAATGATTGGGAGAGCGAAATTCATCATTTAATACACAATATGTTTGGTTCATGCCACTAAGCCAAGAATTTTAAATTCAACTGACTTTTAATATAACCAACTAAATCTTGCAAAAAAAGAATAAAACAATTTATGTTAGGATTGTGGATTTAGGCATTGAAACAACACACCATGATATTTCAAATTTAAAAATAATGGTTTGAGTCCTAGGTAGCTTAGAATCCTATCTAGAGGTTTTTTTTCAAAATAAGGATGCACTCCCATTTGATTCTCATGATTCGGTTGTAATCATGAGACTCTCGCTCAAGAGTGGACCTTCCCAAAATATTGTGACGTCTTGTCACAAACAAAACCATCAAACTGAAAAACACACCATGCAAGAAACATAGCTCGCTGACATATCATTTTTCTCCTTCAAAGAAAAAAAATTCACATGATGTGAATATCTCCATGTACTCTTACATATTGGTGTACAAAGCCATCAACCAAACACAAGTCAACAAAACATGCCTCTTCAAACAACTGGTTCTCAAGTCAAATAATATCTCATGTACAAATTTCCATATTTGTTTCATTTAAGTGTGTCAACATAACTCTACTTTCAACATCTTGCTTGATGCAACATGCACCATACTTTGAATTTGCAAAGAAATTCATGAAACATCAAAATACATGCAAGGCCTTCATTGGATAAGAAATCTAACCATCCCTTACCAAACCATTTCAATGGTGATTCTTTCAGCTGCACTTCATCATCATGTGAATCATCCTGACCCTCACCAATTATGGAATCCTCTTTTCCATTCTTGTCAATATCTCTTTCCACCTTATTCAAATGTCATGGATGACTTGTTGGATACAAATTCCAACACTTGTCTACAAGGTGACCTTTCTTATGGCAATGAGTGAAAAACAATTGCATCTTATTTTCAACATCATTTTCCTTGTCCAATGGGCCTTTGAATTTTGCCTCATTTATTTATAAAGTTTCATGTGCATGGATATCTTCTTCCAACATCTATTTAAACATTATGATTATTCAAACCACAAAAGGAACATGCAAACTTTTCCAAATATTATGTGAATATTTACCATGTTTATCATAATCAAAAGAAATTTGATTAAAGGCAGATTTATACCTTGAACATTCACCTTTTTCACCTTCTTGAGGAGGTGAATTTGATGAGGTAGTGGCTCTCCTCAGAATACTAGCAATGAATTCAATGACTTTAGAGCTTTCAACATCCTCTTCTTTTACATTCTCATTAGCTGCATGATTATTAACATCTTCTTGCAAAGTGGGTGTCAAACTTTTCCATTCATCATAAACACAAACTTCACAAGCTTGAGGGAATGAACACGAAATGAAATTCCTTCTTGGAACAACTTCATGTGCCTCCTTGGCTTTGGAGCATTCTCCATCATGTTTTCCATAACCAAGACCCAAATAATTAGGCCTTTCCTCAACAACATTTGGCTCAACTAGATGCCTTGTACATGTTTTCCTTTAACCCTTTACTTTCATAGCCCATTTTCATCAAAAATTTGGACGTTATTCCTCTAGTGTGTCTCTCAAAAGCATGTACACATTCACTTTGAGAGGAAATTGAAGACAAACTTGAATTTCATACCTCTTTTTCATTCACATACTTTCCTAAGGCTTCCTTTGCATCATAGAGTTGAATCTCCATGTCATGCATCCTTGCTTGGTTTTCATTTGCAATATGGAGTTGAGTCTCCATATCATGCATATTTTCAAGAATTTCTTGCTTCTCCTCGTTCTTGGAAATCAACTTCTCTTGAAGGATAATGTTATCCCTATTGTCTTCATACATCTCTTGCACCATATCATTAATGACGTAGAGCTTTTGCAACATCTCTTTATCAAAGATTTTTTTTAAGGAAGACTGATTAAAAGAGATACTCTATGAAGCTTCCATCACACTTGTAATGCATAAAAAGCTTCTTTGTTGTGATTTTAGAACTGAGCTCTCAATACTGACTTTCTCTTCACACACATAAAATTTCACACAACTAAACTCTCCTTGCATAAATACAAAAACCGATAGCTAATTCTTCTAGCTAGCCTTGACTAAAATGAGCTATTTTATTGTACTTTGATACCAACTTGATTTGAATATGGAAAAACTAGTTTTGTTGTGCTATCTCCCTCATCAGTTAAATAAAAATGTGTTTAGGATCGTCTAAAGTTAGCCAATTGGGAAGGCGTTTATGTGTTGAAAGCTTTAAGTTTATTTTGTGAGAAATTTATGAGTTAATTAGCTTTTAAAAACTCATGTGTACAACAAATAAAATGCAAAAATTTTATTTTGGAAATATTTTTCCGTCAATACAGACTCTAATCATTGGACATGTAAGAGGAAGAAAGAGGGAATTCACTTTTCAAATTCTAGACCTTGTTTAAACCAAAATAAACTAGAGGTTCGGTTTTGAAATACATTCACTTATTTGGAAAAGTTCTAGCTACCAAAAGTCTATATGGCAATCTACCTCCCAAGAAATCCATTTATTACACTACTGGTTAGTTTTTTGCCTTCCTATATTCTTTATCAACCTCTTCGAGTGATTCTTGAAATGTGGATACTTAAATCCTTCCTAAAAATTTGAGCTCTAAAACGATAAGACATACAAGGTCATTTTAAGTCATTCCTCTACCCAATTATAAAAACCAAGTGAATATTTCTACATATTGATTTCTGTCCCATAAACTGTACAATATAGGTCAATTTTTTCTTTTAACTTATTTAAATATTGTTAGCGCACAATTGTTCAATGGTCTGATGAAATTTCATTGATAAAGGCATTATTATGCCAATCCATGTTGCATATTTCCATTAACAATGTTTACTTACATGTAAAACAATGTTGTCTCTGCTTCTATGTTATTTTGAGTTTGCTTTTAGTGCTGAAATTGGAATATATGATATCAATTTATGAATTGCAATTATGATGCTGAGATACTATTCTTTTCTCTACTATATTGTTATTTCTAGTCCTCTGGGTGCTTTCTTCATATTTTTTTTTTTACTAATTGAAGGGATTCGTAATTCTATATTTTACCATATTGCTTGCTGGTTCCATGTAGATTTAATTGACATATAATAGGTGGTTTCTGTTTTTGGGATGTCTGTAAATTTTTTGGCACATCATATTGAATTTCTGTAATGTGTAGCTCCCTAACATTCAGATAGAACCTTCATTGAAAAATGTGAGGGGGGTTTCATAGATTTCCAAACAATTCACTAAATATCATGATGAAACCTGCAATTAAAGGGGCATCTTATTTGTCATTAGGAATGGACCACAACCATTATTATTTCCCTAAAAAATTGTGATAATGTAAATTCAAACATCATTAACATGATAAAAATATATGGTTGGATTCTTATTCTTTGAAATAATGAGGAAAATTGTTAACAACTTATCAATTTGGGGTAGTGGTGGAGGACTACATGGACTAGCTATGGTGATTCTCGCCTTTAGCAATCAACAAAATTAGATTCATGAATTGCCTTCTACTAGAATTTTGCGATTCCATAGAGAAAGCAGCGTAGGAGTATGAGACCAATAAATTGTTTCCTGCTCATAGTGTAAAGAGATCCCCTAAATATTCTTGCAAGTGGCATAGATATTGCACATCCTACTAACTTTTGCATTTGAAAAAAAAATTGCGTATAAATATTGAAGTCTTGCATATGTAGTTTATTTGTTTTTCGAAATAAAAATTTGACCATCTTAGCCATTGTTAAAATCTAAACAAGAATTATTTCTTCTCTTACACACTTGAGAAATAGAATTACAACTCTAATGATCTATTGAGGTCTATGGAAGTTAATGGCCTAAGACACTTTGTAGCCTAAGAGAGAAACCTGTTAGGAAATGGGTGAAGTTGGTATTACACACCCAATTGGATAACCTCTAGGAGAAAACATTTCTCCCACTTCATTTTTTGGCATAACCTAGTAAGTGTTATTCACTAGCATGTATTTTGTAAAGGCCTTGACCTAGCTCCAATTCAACTCCATCCACTAGGTTGTAGAGGATTCCAAGCCTAATTTCATGAAAATTTAGTTGGGGATGATCACATTGACCTTCTTGATGACATGTCTATGAATATTAACTACCTTGAACTATTTTTCTTCGTAGGGAATGAGACACATTCCCATGTCTGAGCATGAAAATTTTCTTTGATATTGTTAATGCCTCTAGTATTTACTTCTACAAGTTCTATAGGCAGAGTCTGTAAAGGGCTAGGTAGCCTCTAGATCTCATCTTTTATGAAAAGTTACATATCTAGTAAATGCCCCTACAGTCAATCTCTGGAATGGATCTAAATAGAATTTCTTCATGAATTTCAATATCCATAAAACACGACAACTTTAAGGTAAACTATGTACATGTGTCATTTCTCCCACAAACTAAAGGCTTCCTGTAATATCCATAAAATAGTTGCCACTTTAAGGTAAACATGTGTCATTTCTCCCACAAACTAAAGGCTTCCTCCCATTAATTTTAGATGTGAACTCTACCATAAAATTTTTAAGTCAAAATTTAAGATAAACAATGCACATGTCATTTACCTCATGATCTTGTGTCATTTTTCTCATGCATGTGCACATCAATTATTGCTTTGAAAGTTGTGTTCTACATAATTTGTGTACACTAAATTACAAATTGATTTTCTGAAATCTGTTTTCTGTAAATGTCCACCAATAGATATATATATCATGGAGGATGAATGACGAAGATCAGCTGAATCCCATATGGAGGTTCAGGGATCGGGGGATGTTCACGGTATTTAAATTTAATCTTAAATCTCCATACATGTCTGTACATATGGAATTGATTTTTTATTAACTTTGCGAGTTAAATTAGTTGTTAATAAGATTAATTTTTTAATTTTTAGGAGGTAAGAGGAGAATGGTTTCTACTCCATCCATGGAGCGTGCTCATGGTTCAACCAGTCGTGGTATGGTTCATGCAATTTAATCAATGAATATGTATATGTATCTATATGTACACATGAATGGATTTTTCAATTGATTATAAATTCGTATTTGTTTATGAAGCTTATCTCTCGTCTCGATAGGTTGGTGGTGGTAAAAATCCACTTAGAGGGCCATCAATGAGTGGTAGCAGGTTGCATGAAGGGGGTGATATTTATTCCCCCGAAGGCCAATCAACGGCTGCTAGTTCTCAGCAGGGTCATTTTGGGTCTAGTTCTCAGTAGGGTCATTCTGGGTCTGGTTCTCAGTAGGGTCATGTTGGAGAAGATGCTAACCAACAACGTCAAGGTTGCCATCAATTTCAATATTTTTTTCATTAAATTTGTAAAAAAAAAATTTACATGTTTTTTTTCTAATATACGAAATTATATATATATTGATGCAGAGGCCGAAAATGTTCCAAATAGTAGTCAAAATAGACGCAGGGAAAACCACTACATTCAAGAAGAAGGTTGTCTACCCAGCACAACTTATCCAGCCGCAATTACTGATATACCATGGGAAACAAACATGGCGCAATGCACCTTACAAAGGTGTGAAAGACTTCATGCAAAATTGCAGAGAGATCTCGTGGTTTGTCTCTACCTACTGAGAGTTGAAAAAGCCTTCAAATAGTTACACATTCATTGGGAGAAATTGTAAATGTGTACAAAACTCTTGGGCCAACGACTGATACATTTGTAGAAACGATGAGAAAGAGAAAAGAAACAGTAATGGGTCCAGATAAATGGGAGGATGTAAAACAAAAAGTTACAAAATATGTGGCCAAGTCAGTGTTTAATTTCAAGGAAGGGCCAAAAATAAAAATGTTGAAGGTGCAATATTTCAAGCACCCAGA
Source organism: Pinus albicaulis (assembly GCA_034641835.2). Taxonomy (NCBI): domain Eukaryota; kingdom Viridiplantae; phylum Streptophyta; class Pinopsida; order Pinales; family Pinaceae; genus Pinus; species Pinus albicaulis. The sequence continues at coordinate 462,236,665 of CM076570.1, read as the reverse complement.
CATAGCTCGCTTTTTGTATGATAGGCACCTTGCGGCCTATGGAAGGCTCCCATGGAACAATGAGGTTCCTGTTTATTTTGCACAAATGTTTTACGCAGAATTTTTTTTGGGTATGAAAACCAACTACAATGACCTTCCGTCAGAATTTTTTGGCCTGGGGAAAGGTCGATTATAAAACCATAAGGGTGCTAAACGAGATGTGGAGTTGCCTCGCCCTGAGCCGCCATTTGTGATTCGACCTTTTTGGGTCGAAACTCTATGGTCAGAGATGGATGTGACTTCTCAAATAAGTCAAGAAGCAAGGGATGTTATGATCAACAATGTTTGCAGTGGATTGGGTGGAGTTGATGTTTGTTTAAATCGACAAAGAGCACGTGAAAATGCACGTGCCAATTTTTTGTATTGTACAGATGAGGAGATTGACAACATGACTATTGAATATCTCTGAATATATGCAAAAAATTGTCGCAATGGTTTGTAAAACCTAATTCTTCATGAAGAAGAGGGCACCGGAACGGTATGTGTTAATGACCTTAGGGTTTGAAATTATTTTAACATACATATACATGTGTACAATTTGTAATAAATACATGTGTATGTACATGTATACATTTATTTGTATGTACATTAATCTAACAAAAATGTATGATTATATGTTAAAACACCATTTGCAGTTCTCACACATGATGCATGACGAAAATGTTAATATCACATTCGGGACCTCTGGTTCAAACAATGCAGATGGGTCCGACCATCAAGATATGTTACCAAATGTTAGTGTTTTTTAAGTGATTTTAAAATAAATAATTGTGCACACATGTACATGTATGTATATATAATTTGATAAAATGTTTTAACAGATACTGATTCCGTCCGATGTTTTTGGGATGGTGGTACCTTCTTCTTCCTTGGGAGATGTACCTTCTACTTCCTTGGGAGATGAGCCACAAGTATGGACAATTTTTCACAAGTTTAAAATTTATTTTTAAAATATATATATATATATATATATATATATATTCTACCTCAAAAAGTTCCATTAAAAATTGAGATATATATATAGAGAGAGAGATCTATATTTTGAGTTATTTAAAAAATTTTGAATTTAGGTTCCTATAGAAGATTTCTTTAATCCACGGACTCTAGCGACGGAGATAGGAACATCCACAACATTTGAACAAGTTGTCTTTAGTTCCTTTTTTTAATATTATTGAAAATAAGTTTATATATGTACACGTGCATTTTCATTTGAAAGTTTTATATATATATATATATATATATATATATATATATATATATATATTTAACTGTACATGTATATTGTACAGTTTACCGCTGTAGATGTTCCTATGGGAGAACTTGTTCATCAAATGGAGAGGGAACCTCATGAGGTATTGCATGATTTTTTTGTTATATTTTGTTTTTTACATGAAGTTCTAGATATATATATTCTCACTCATTTTTAAAACATCAAATTTTAATGTTCAAGTACATGTGCATTGTGTATGTAGGGTTCCCATGATGCTTCACATGATAGGGCGCGGATTGAGACCCAGATGCTAGATCCGTCTCTATTTGATGGACATGATTTGTAGATTTGATTTCAAGATTTAGATGGTCTTAAAATTTGTTAAACTTGATACAGTTTTCTACTTGTGAGATCTACAATTTTTGGACATGTATTTTATTACATTGTTAATATAATTTTTTTTGTTTCAAAAAGTTAATTTTTGGATGGTTTTAGTACTTTTGGCATGTGAATGTGAAGTAATGTTGTCATCTATAAATTAATGTTGTCATCTGAACTAAATTTGGCATGTCATGTAATGACATGTGTTATAATTTGTTTTTTTTTTTAAATTTAAGCTTTGGATGCTTGGAGTACATTTGGCATGTGAAGTAATGTTGTGATCTATAATTTTTTGTTAAATTAAAAGTTAAAAGTTTTGGATGGTTTCAATCTACATTTGGCATGTGATATAATGTTAAATTTTTTTATTGGATAGTTGAATTATAATTGGCATGGCATGTGAAGTTTTTAAAACTCAAGTTTTGGATGGTTTCAATCTACATTTCGCATGTGATATTTAATGTTTTAATGTTGCACGATATATAATCAAAAGGTTTTTAAAACTTAAGTTTTGGATGGTTTCAATCTACATTTGGCACATGTTGTACATATAATGTTAAATGTTTCTATTGGATCTAGTTGAACTATAATTGGCATGGCATGTGAAGTAACGTTGCACGATATATATAATCAAAAAAAATTTAAAACATAAGTTTTGAATGGTTTCAATCTATATTTCACATGTGATATTTAATGTTTTAAATGTTTAATGTTTTAATGTTGCACGATATATTATAAAAAAAAAATAAAAATTTTAAATTTTTGGATGGTTTCAATCTACATTTGGCACATCTGGTATATAATATTAAATGTTTCTATTAGATAGTTGTTCACTATGATTGGCATGGAATGTCAAGTAATGTTGCACAAATCCCTTTTGTATGGTTGAAGGACATTTGGAATCTTAAGATTGCTTTTTTTCTCTACATGTATTATTGTTTGAATGAAAAAATTTCCAATAGGAAGAACATAGCTTTTCAATGAAACTAACCATGTATCTGTTGGAAATACTGAGAGGGGGGGTGAATCAATATTTCTTTCAATTAGAGCATTAGTTAATCTTCAATTATTATCAGTGTTTGTACAATGATAGCAGCAAACAAGAGGAACAAAAATGCACACAATTTTTAAGGTTGAAACCCACTCCGGGACAAAAACCACCTAATGCTTTTCTAATAATTCTTTTCAACTCCAATTGAAAATAAAGCTCCAACTTCCTAGAATCTAGAAAAGCATTCTTCTCCAGCTCCCACTATATGGATGCTCTAACGCCCGAGATTATTCAGTAGTCACTGAACGGATGCACCAACACCCGATGAGCTACAACTCACCCTAGCACCACCCTACCACCCTATAGAAGAATAAAAGAAGAATGGACTCTCATACCAGAGAAAATCGTCCACTTTACAATGATATAGAATGATGTAGAAGAAGAAGATATACTAGAACATAACCCTAACTTTGACACAACCACTGCCTATTCAACCCTTGGTTGATAGACGCTAGTACAATTTGTACAATAATTTATTTACAATGAATAAGCACAATGATACCTTTATAATGATTGTATGAAGTGTTGCCCCCTTGAAGACTTTATATGATGAACTTATTGCTGATGTTATGCACCTTGGTTGCTGCTCTTGTCATGCTACTCTCTGCTGCACCTTTCTTTTCTTTGTTGTGGTAGAAAGTCTGGTCCTTTGCAACCCTTGACAACACATGATCTAGCTTTTTCTTGCCTTCTAGGAGCTCGATATTGACTCTGGTGTATCTCTATTATTTCAGATCCTCAATATTTGATTTTTGGTCCAATAGTAGTCCTATGATTCTTCTTTCCAATTCCACAGGTCTGACCGAATTTGGATTCTCCAAGAGATATTTATACCCATTTTCTCACACTGCCCTGATTATGGACTGTTTCAGTAGAGCTCACTTGTACGACATGCCACGTGTCACCGTTTCTTCATTTATCTGTGAAATTGATAGAGTACAAATTACATACTGTGCACTATCCGTCACATTTTACGAAATTCCAATCCGATACTCATAGAGGGAGCTATGATGAATTTACCAAGGTCACTTCTTTGAGATGAATTTCAGGAGCTTGCGAAAACCCTTACTTCCATCGATCATATCTGCAAAAATATTACGCAACTTGATTTGAAATTTTTACTGCAGCTTCCTCAGGATTTCGGCTTCACCTCATAAGAATTTCAGCTTCTGTGCCTTTGTAGAAAAATAGTTAGAGAAAAAATACCACAATGACCTGTTTCAGATAGCCGAATCCCTTACCTAAGGAGGAAAAGAAGATCACAATATATATGAATGCTTAAGTTGAGAGGGGCTTCAACAAGTGAACGTGGGAGGGATTTTAGGAGCATAAAAAATATTAATTATGACTTTTCAATGACCCATGCCCCAACCCCATGGGGTTTTAGCCCACTAACAAGGGTACAAACTTCAAACATGAATATCTCACAAACCGTGTAGAATTACATGGTGTGCCATATATCAACGGAAACATCTCAACAATTAGAAACCATCAAAAGAATTATTGACCCAAAATATATTAATTTTGTAGGTCAAACTTCTAATTCAATATTGGGTTAGCCCCTAGTGCTGCTTGGGTTGACATCAATGACAACCGGTGATCAACATTATCAATTGAGATCTAATTTAAAAACGAGTTTAAATAAGTAGATATATGTACAAATTATCCCTTTAATTTTGATTGGAAGTATAAGTATAGTACATATATATGTTTTTTGAATTTGGGTCAATGTCGTTAATGCACTCAAATAGGTAGCCTTGTTGATTTATTTACATTGTCGAAACTTTTTACCAGAGAATCCAACTATTTTTTCATCAATTGTCACATAGAGAAACTACTTGGAACAATTAATTACATTATAGAACATATCTATCCAATACAAGTAACATTTTTCATCAATGCACATTGAACATATCCGACCATTGGACAAACAAATTTTGTACTAGATTTTCAATCAGGAATAGAGATGTGGGTCAAATCCCACCAAAAGTCATAGAAGTGCTCTGAGTCTCTTGTCTGAAAGGAATCTTCATACAAAACTATAATGCGGATGATTTATTTACATTGTCGATACCTTTTACCAGAAAATCCAACTAGTTTTTCATCAATGCACATAGAAAAACTAGTTCCAGTTAATTGCATTCTAGAACATATATATATATATATATATATATATATATATATATATATATATATATATATATATATATATATATATATAACATTTTTCATCAATGCACATGTATAGAAAAGCTACTTTCAGTTGATTCTACAGCACGTGCATGTACCAACACAATTTGTACAAGTGAAAACACCTGCACAAATAACATAAGCAGCTCAATTTTAAGTTGAGTACTGGAAGTTCTAAAACATATTTAATCCAAAGAGAATAAATTATTGGAAAATTCAATAAAAAAAATTCTAATGTAATTCCATCTTCAATAATCCTTTCATGATCGGATTTTGACATTTTCCATCTCTTAATTTTTGATTTTTTCTTTGATTGAACTTCTATCAACTTTATGCGTGCTGCACAAACCAAGTGACTATATTGACAACTTATGGAATCAGGTTCATAGTCTTCAAAGTAAAAAAAGTCTCCACTTTGATGAGTTTGTCTAAAAAAATAACCTTTCAGTATAATAGACCCTCTCTCATATTGAAATCTGTGATCATTATAGTTTTGTAATAATTTCATTTTTCATTCTGTGCAACGCATCAAATAATACTTCACATTTTCATCGTTGTCAATAGGTGAAATTACAGGAAATACATCTCCTTCACAATAAAACAAACTTAAAACAATAGTATACATATTTAAATTTATTTCTAGATCTTTAAATCATTAGAAAGTAATTCAAATGTTACTTTCTCTAACAAGATCAGAAACTCGATCACCATCAGATGATATTGTAGTTTCCTCTGATTGGATTTCTTCAAACATTGCAACGGACATTTTTCCTTTTGTATTTAGCTCTGTATGTTTCCAATCGTTCACATACATTTTTTTTTCACAAACGTCATTGGATTTTGTGTCGTCTATGCAAACATCACAAAAACAAGAATATTTTATTTTATCCAATGCAAACACATTTCTGGACGACTTCGTTTGGATTGAATGCAATTTTCGAGTCCCTTTTATTGTTTCAACGTCACTTCCAATTGATCTATCTACGTCTTCGATCCCAATATGCCAGCAAAACCTTTATATGGAAAATTAAAAGAAGAATTTGTAAATATCAATATCAAAATACAATCAAAGATAATCATTGCATGATAAATGTACAATTATTAAAATTAGATTTCCAATATAAATTAAATTGAATGTACCTTCGCACTTCCCTTGATGGGTTAGTCTCATGGCTTAGAGAAGCGATGCACCATTGAACAACTTCTTTAGCGTTCACAAGTGAGCTTGTAGAGTGGTTCATTTGATATCTTTGAAGTGCTCATTTTATGCATGCTCCTGCACCGTCATGTTTTCATTTTCCATTTCCAGTCTCAAAGAAATTCCAACAATGTTTAATGCAGGTTTTCTTATGAAGACAACACAACCAAAAGAATTATCGTGCAGATTTGAATTGACCTTCACATCCGTCTGACCATATCCAATGTTCATTGAATGTTATTCCATGATTTTTCAAGGAATCATAAATTTTTCCAAAAAAAATTTGTACAAAACATGTATCATGTGTACGATCGTCACTGATATAAAAGTGATATTCTTTAATAATATGTTGATTTTCACTCGTGCTTTCTATATGATCGACATTTTGTTCAGCATGTCTATATAGAATATGGACGAGCATGGATACTTGGTCAGAATGATATTATTCACTCTGAATTTCTTTTTGTGGAACAAATGTGTAGTTTTCTGCAAAATCAATCAAGATGAAGAAATAGAGGTTGATAAACACATGAGAGTTGTCACACTATCCTTTCAAGATGATTTTTTTTCAAAGTGTATCCCTGCTCATCAACATGATGACCTCCACACAGTTTTCAGTCCACTTAATCAGAACACATCAGCTTGGAAAGAAAACTACATTGCAATATATGATGAGTCTGACAGTTCAAGTGATCATGAGAAAGGGTAAGAGTTGCTTTACCAGGAGAGTCCCAAATATAGCCAAGTGGAAGAAAGAGTAGTCCTAAATGAAGCCTATATATCAAATCCTCTGGATCAGGTATTATTCCAAGATCCATTTGTTGTTTTCCTTGAGAAATCTGAAGGAGTAGTGGGCTCTATCATGAACAAGTTGCTACCAAGAATGAGAAAAAACTTAAGCACTACTGTCTGAAAACAAGCCAAATGGAAGCGGTCTTTTCATTACTTCAACATCATGAAAGAACTAAACCAGAGTCACCCATGTAATAATTTACTTGACTGGTTACATTGGAAAAGAGAGTTCACTAAATAAATGTTTATTGTGTCTAGATTAGATTAGGATAGATAGACAGCAGTGGAAAATAAGCTCAGCCTTGTGAGCATCTTTTCAGTTCTAGATTGTTTGAAGAAAAAGTGAAAAAGCAGAAAATACAAAAATAGTAAAAAGTAGAAAAAGGGGGCAGTTTCTAAAAGCAATGGTATAGCCCCATATCCAAAAATAGTCATGCTGAAAGTGAGCAAGTCTAAATGCCGCTACTAGTGCTCAAATATCGTGTTCAGTTATCTAGCCTATTCATAATTGAACATGTTTTAAATTCATTTGCTGATAAGTTAGTGAGAGGAAAATATAGTCAACATTGTGTAAGCTTCACTTATCAAGGAGAGTAGATTAGGAAAAGATACTAGTTCCACATGCTCAAAACATAACCAAAGAGGAAATCAGGGATGAAAAACAAATTTTGTATCCTAGCCTTGTTTTTCTAGTTTTCATTTTATGCAAAATAATATTTATGTGCAGCTTGTCTTTCAGGCCACAAGTACATGACAAATCAGACTGTCTAATCCTGATTTGGTCATTTTTCAATTTCATGTTTTAGATTAGAGAATAAAATCCTGTCAAACAACTTAACCTTGACAGTTGATCCAGTATATGTAGAGAAACAAAGGATTTCATCAGCTTAATCTTAACTCCCGGCGGATATAAGTGTAGAAACTAGATAGTGTCATTTTTCAAAAATATTATGTCAAAGGGTTGCTAGTCCAAATGCACCCCAAAGAAGAAAAAATGTTAGGAAATATAGTGGGGTAGGTAGAAATATTGTTGATGCTAATCATGCTGTCAATTTTTAGAAATAGCATCAAGGAAGAAAGAAATTTGCGCTAATGGATAAAGGCATAGGTCTTCAAATAACCGAGATCTAAAATTCTAGACACCTCCTAAAAAGGAGTTGCCCTCCCCAAATGGAGCCACTATTAGTCATCAATATTTTTCACCTGTTGATGATGACCAGTTTTTTAAGCCAAGTTTTCTAGCAGCTGATCTGCAATTTGTCAAATTTTCCAGCTGGAAAACACCCATAAAAATTTTTGCCCTCCTACCTTTTAAAATTAGCCCATGATGAAATAAAACCTAATTTTCAAGCCCTATCTAGTCTCAGTCATACAAAATTGTCCATCATCTCCAAAGAGAATACTCCAAATCTGTCCAAAAAGTCTCCCCTAAGTTAGGTAGTGGCGCTTTAGGCAATCCTCTCTTGGCAAACTATCCTAAAGCCAAAAGAACCTCGGTCTAATATCAACCAGTCATAGATAACTTTCCTATTCTGCAAATAAAGCTTGATACACTCTTAAGTTGCACCGCTAACAAACCTTGATGTCTCAGCAGTGCATACACCACAGTTCAAACTGATATTAGGTGGATTTATAGTGTTTCAATTTCTTTTTCAAGAGAAGAAGTGTACCAATGTTCTAGAAGACATTATTAAACTTAACATGAGAAGTCAGTTGCTTCTAATGTGGTTTTGAGCCTGGGATGCAAGTATTGGACAAAGAGGTATTTCAATGACCTCCTGCAAACATAGTCAAAAGGCACTACAAGGAAAGATAACATAGTTTGGCAAAGGGATGAAATAGCATGACTGTGTAAAACCTCCTCCAAACATGAGCAGAGGGTTGGTGACTGTGTAAAACCTCCTCCAAACATGAGTAGAGGGTTGGTGACTGTGAAAACCTACTCCAAGTATGATCAGATGGTTAATTCAATGCTTAAGACCTCCTTCATTTAATAAGTAGAGGGTCAGGAATAGAGGTGTAGCCTCATTTAAGGGCGCAAGGCTAAAAAAGCTTCAAATAGCCTTAAAAACTTGTTTTACACCTTTTTTCTCCAATGGATGAAACCACTAACATAGCAGTGGTGTTTCAAGAATTGATTATATGGTTTCATTGTTTGAAAGGAAAATTTTGAGTGTAGTGGGAAACAATTGGATGATTATGAGTGGAAAAATGTTGTTAAGAAGATGGCCAAGCAGTGGTATTGTAATAATCATAGAGGTTTGGTTTTTCTTCTATCAAAGATCTCCTTCAAAGACAACTTGTAGCTAAAATGAACAAAATTTGGACAGACTCATCAAATGTAAAGAAAGGGTATTGCATGTGTTTTAAATTCAGGGACAACATTCAAATAATCAAAACATATCACTATCACAGTCAAAGGCCTTTTATAAAACATGTGAAAAAGCCTTGTTGTTCCATATTATTGCATTAAGGATCTCTAAAGACCTTTCTCCTTGATGAACAGATATAGGTAAAGCCATGGGTGAATACAAATAAGTTTTTTCATCCACAGTCAAAGGAAAATATCCAAGGGCGCCTGTCTGATTTGATCAAACTGCACAATAGCCCTAATCATCATCAAAACAACAAGAGAGAAGAAATTGTCAAATTAAGTTTTGGAGTTGTGAATTATCTCTTTCCAAGATGTGGCATGAGGGTTCTGAAGGTCTCTTTTTCTTATGTTTACAAAGGGTTTCCTCCAAAAGATACAAAGTCACATTTTTGGAGAGGGCATTGCTATCTATCCAAGTGATTTTACCAACACATAGGCAAAGAACACTTTCATGATCAAAACCATGCTTCTTGTCTAAAAATTAAAAGGATATACAGTGCTTAGAGAGACAGAGGTCACAATAAAATTCACCTAGAGAAAGAATAGTTGATTTGTCAACTTGAAGATGGCCTCCCTCACAAAAGGCAGAGGGTCAGTTTTCTTAAGGTTGTCACCATGAAACTTTTCTCATACAAATGGTTAAAGAGATATTAAAAACAAGTTTCATGTTATATAAAAGGACCCTCACTCTTTTATAAAGGCTTTAGAGAAATACAACTCAAGAAATGGTAAGACAGAGGTTAAGGAGCGCCCAGGAAGTTTGTTTAAAAATGTGTTTCTGACCAAAAATAGATGAAATTGACAAACGTGAGAGAGGTTTTTTTCCCTCATAGGTTCGAGAAGAAAAACCTCCTTTATTTTCTACACAGGTATCATGGTTTGTGATAAATGTAAAAAATACAGATGTCACGGGAGAATTTCTGCACCATGATTCACCATTTTGACCAGTGTTGGGACAGTCAACTTTTGAAAAAACAAATTGATAACAAATGAAAAATCTCAAGAATATTTGGAAATTATACTTCCATATATTTCCAACGAGCCATCTTAGGCAAAATTCTGACAACAGGAAGGCATCCAAAAGTAGCTTGCAAGAAGCACTATGTATTTCTGCACCAGGATTCACCGTTTTTTACCAGTGTTGGGACAGTCAATTTTTGAACAACCAAATCAACACCAAATGAAAAAACTCAAGAATATTTGGAAATTATACTTCCATATATTTTCAACAAGCCATCTCGGGCCCAATTCTGACACCGGGAAGGCATACAAAAGTGGCTTGCAAACAACACTATGCAGTTCTACACCAGGATTCACTAGTTTTGACCAGTGTTGGGAAAATCAATTTTTGAACAACCCAATGGACACCAAATGAAACAAATAAAGCATATTTGGAAATTATACTTCCATAGATTTCCAAAAAGCCAACTTGTGCCAAATTTTGACACCGGGAAGGCCTCAAAAACGGGCTCCAAACGTGCGCGGTGCGTTTGAAAAATTGCACGGCGTGCCTGTAGGTATTAATAGTGTATTTTTCTAAAAAGCACGGCGCGCCTGAGTTTTTGCATGGCACGCCTATACATCCAAGGGTTATCTTACAGATTTATATGAATCAGTGAAGATAAAGTAGTCTTATATAAGAAAAATGGTTTTGTTTTGAAGACCTTTGCTTAGTAACAAGAGGAGATACTACTTTAGAGGAACGAACTAAAACTTCATCCAACAAATTGTCTGCTTGCCGAAGAAGGAAAGGACATTGTTTTCAAAGGGGAAACATAGTGTTTATTCAAAATTGCACTCTTTTCTTAGAAACAAAAGAAGATAGTGATTGGGGAAAAGGTTTTTATCAGCTTGAAAGATGTCTTGTTTACCTTTTTGAAAACAGTGAATAGCAAAAGGGCAGTGCTTGAGGGGAGGATCTTTGTGCCAAAAAAAAAAATATTCTTCTTCAAAAAAGAGCCACAAACACATCTTATTCAAGATCTTTTGCCCATACACAACAATACAAAGCGATTTTTGTTTTCATTTAACAAATGCTTGTTTGTTAGCATCCAAGAACACAGTGAATTACAAAGAGAAAAGGAAATTTTGTGAAGGGCATCATGATCAGTTTGAAAGAGGTATTTGTTGTAAATAGTTAAAATCTACACAGCCTCTAAAGGGAAAAATAGGGATTGAAAGGTAAAATCATCATAGTTTATTGAAGATCTGTTTTCAAAGGGGTTGTTTATTGAAACAGTGAAAATGAAAAGGGTTAATGTGCAAATTTGAAAATCCTTTTTGTGATATGAGACAGCTAAGGTTGCACATAGTTGATAGAGGAAAAAGCAGAGTTTTGTAAAAGACTTTCAAATCAGTCTAAAGAGTCATCTTGACAGCGGTTTCAAAGAACACCTTGTTTACTAAACCAACTAAGAAACAGTGATAGAAGGGTAATGTCCTGGTTGAAAGTTTGAAAGGTTGTTTAGAGACAGTGAAAGGAAGAAACATATCTTGTTTTTTTTTAACATACCATGTTTGTCATGATCAAAGAAAAAAATGACTTCAAATGAGTCCCTTTTTTTTTCAAATAAACACAGAGAAACAATGGTTAGAAGATGAAGATTTTTGTCAGTTGAAAACAGTATTTTAAAACATGGTTTTCAAAAGTACCATGATCATCTTAAAAAGAGAGAGAAGGTGATTAAAGGATACGGCTTTGTAGAAAATTGAAGGAAGTCTTTTGTGTTATGAAGAAGTAAAGGTTTGTAGTCTCCAAAATCAGACAAAACAGAGTGTGTGTAGAGGTTTTTTAAATCAATTTGAAGGAGTCTTTGAAAACAATGATTTCGAAGAATACCTTGTCCATCAAAACCACAAAGAAGCAGTGATCTCACAAAGGCAAGACGGAAATTGGGAGAAGGAGTTTTGTAAATTGAAAGGGGTTTTTGTTCACCTTTAAGTACAGAGATTTCAAAAGGGGCGGTGTTTGAGGAAAAGGGATTTTTATACCAAAATAAACGGAGACTTCGTTTCAAAAAACCAAAAACATATTTTGTTAAAAACCTTTGTTCAAAACACAGTGATGAAAAATAATTTTGTTTTCATTTTGACAAATACTTATTTACTAACATCAAAGAAACAAATTGATTTGCAAGGAGTAAAAGGTGTCTTGATAGAATATTTTTTCCAATGATCATTTCGAAAGTTGGTCTTGGTAAGTCAGTGAAGAGTATCAAAAGCAACGGGTGCTACAAAAAGCCAAATTAGTTTGCCCAAAGGAATTTGAAGGATGCACAAGAAAAACTCAAAATCGCCCAAAGAGGGCGCGAGATGAGAAAAAACGAGAAAGATACCTCTAGACTTGAAATTTTGGCCTGAGCTTGTAGACATCTTTCTAAAAAGCCTTGAGAGACTTCCTCACCAAAATTAAGCAAATTTTGAAATGTTCTTGTTTTTCAACATTTTTGGGCCTAATTGCATAAAATCATGGGCATCGCCATTTATGTTTGGGGCATCCTCAAAGGATGAAAATGGTATCATTGGATGCCATAATTTTAGGGGCATATACTCAGTGATTTTCAGATCAATTGAAGATTATTTTCTCCTCCAAAATGGCAAAAAACACTCACTTTTTCTACACTCTGCCCCATTTATCAACAAGGTCTATTTTTTGGGTTTTTACACACAGGTCAGTTTTTTATGGACTTCTAGTGGTCTTTCTGGATAAAAATAAACATTTTCAGAAGATAGGCATTCATATATTTCCAACGAGCCATCACGGGCCTCGTTTCGACATCGAGAAGGCCTCCAAAAGTTGTCAGAAAGTCAGAGGACTTTCTGCTGATATATTTCTTAAGTATTTTTGTAAAAAATGAACCTTTCAAAAGTGAATTTTCCTCATGTGCGTTTAGCTATTTTTGTACATGATTAGTTATGAAAAGTCAATATATTTTCCTTTTTTAACATTTTTGAGATATTTTATTAGATATTTTCTGCCTTGGGCTTTGCAAAGCCTCAAGGACATAATCAGATATTTTGGATAGGCCAATGAGATTGCAAGTTGAACGAGGAGGTTTTCCTCACTTTGGCCTATATATTCTGAAGGCTTTAATTGTAAATCAGGCTGAAATTGATGAATAGAAGCAATATATGGTTATACAAGCTTGGAAGAAACACTTGTCTCATATATTTGGAGAGTTTCTTGAGTGCTTTTGGATGATGAAAGAGGATTGTTGTTGGATTCCATGACTTGGTAGAATGGTATAGTGTCTCTCTCTCTATTTTGTTTCTTAGTTTTCATTCATAATTCCATGATATTGCTTGCTATAAGAGAGTAGAGAATAGATTTGAGACATGCCCTTGGAGGCACCTCAAATTTCCTGTTTCTTTATAGATTTTATGTTTTCTTCATTCTTAGTCATATCAAAGAATCCTTGATTGCTCTTTGATAAATGAAGAATATTGTTTGCTTGTTTCATTTATGGTTTTATGCATGCTAAGTATGATTCACGGTATGCCCTACTTACTCATTTCTAGTCATAGCTCCACCTCTGAAACATTTCTTTGATTGATTAGATTGTCAATTGTTGAACCAAGGAGGTCTTGTACGGATCTTGCCCTTTTCCTAAAACTATGCAATCTTGCTTCAAAGTGCCCAATAGCTTGAAATACTATGCTTAGGTGTTTCCTCATAGTGATTTGAGTTGTTTTTTTGTCTTAAATATATTTCCCCAAAGTCTGATAGCCATTTCCTAAAGTTAGAGAGTCATATATCTCTATGCATGGCTTGAATGTTTATTTCTATGCATTGATCAGTTTATAGTTATATTTCTCATGATTAATGGTTAGCCCTAACTTGTTTATGTAAGCTATTAAACTATTTATGTTTGAAATCCTTTGTTATTAAAAAATTTAATTTCCATCTCACTCCGTTTTACCCAAAGATCCATTTTACCTCAAATCAAATCGGCCCTTCAACAACCTTGTATCACCATTTGTCATATTTCTTGACCTTTTCGACACCATAGCCCAGTTGATATAACATCTTTTTACCTATCTTAGTCTTTGATCATTTCATCCCTCACAACCTAAAAAACCAAAAACCTACTTCATAACTAACTTAAAATCAAGAACACAATAAGCAAACACATATATATCTCTTACACAAAAAGAGAGAGCCCTCTCTGAGTCCAGGAAGGCTAGGTCCTTGGGCTCCAAAGACTGGTTTGATTTTACACTGTCATTTGGCTTGCCAATCAGCCAAATCACGGGACCCTAAAAACGTCGTAGAATACTTTATATACCATGTTAGTGGTCTCTCCTGTAGTGCAGTGACAATATACGCCTTCTTTATATATTCTTCATTAATCTGCATTTATTTCCATACAGATTTAGCTATAAACCAAAATTACTGAGGAGCCTTTGATCTAAGTCTTCTAAAGATTAGTAGCTCAATATCATTTTCCATGTTTCTTGGGGGTGGTGAAAGTGGAGGTGGAGGTGGAGGGAAATCCTAGGGACTATCCTGATTTTTCTCATCTCCCGACTGTGATTAACCTCTAGGAGGTGCATGGTTACTTCTTTATCCTTCACTTTCAAATTCACTCAATTATGGACTATAATCAGTCTCAATGTAATTTTTTTTATCTGATTTCTATTTTTTTCCTCTTTTCTTATATCTGCCTCTAGAATTAAGCCCAAAAATTAATATGACTACATTCCTAGTATCCCATTTTCACATAAAATCATTTTAATCCATAGCTTCAAATAATTTAGGTACTTACCTAGTGGGCCCTAGAAAACTATTCTGTTAGGCTCGTTGTAAGATAACAAAATTTCTATGGTGATTTGAGTAATAAATCTTCTTAGGATGGCATTGATCCATAAATCAACATCTCTTGATACATTGTTATCAGTCTCCTTGAGTCGTTGTAAGAATTCAGGGCTCCATGCAGTAGGCTCGTCATTCTTCAAACAGGTCTTGTTCTCATTCAACCTTGATAATCATTCATGTTTTTCATTAGCAAGAATTTCAAAGAAAATATCATGTTTTTTTGTGAAAAGATACCTTTGCAACCAAGCTTCAGTCGATAGTGGAAGATTCTTGTTCTCGTAAACTATGAACTCCCATTCATTTAGATCTATCTAATCTTGTATTTCCTTTCCTCTTAGATGCCACATCCACATATCCCTCAATAACATCCTCATCCCAGCAGCAGAACCTTTTTTTCGGTCAAAGGGGTCTCAACCCAGGTTGAAAGTTAGATGCGCACCAAAAAAACCCTTTATTACTGGCCCTTTCAGCAACGACCTGTTGCGCAGATCACAGAATCACCTGAGGAAATATTGGGCGATGTCAAAACCAGGTTTATGCATCCAAAGGGATACTAGAGTGCAGATATACTACTATATTTCTACTTATTCTTATTTGGAACTACATGGATGCATCTATCTCCTCTAACAACTTGTACTTCATTCATCAATCAATAGTCATGCACACTGCACCTTTATCATTAAAGAATACACAAGGCATATAAATAACTTAAAAACATTAATAATAAGAAAATAAAATGCATAAACACAAATTTGTATTAAAAAAAAAATTATTCTTTTATGATGATCAATCTTTTCGATACATATACTCTTTGTGACTTGTGCACACAACTGTAGGTAATTAGTGCAAAAAGTTGGAGACTCTTCAAGGCCTTCACGCACATAGCTACAGGGCCTTCCCTTAGTCTGAAAATACAAAAAAATATATATTCAATAGTTCACACTCATCAAAAGTACAAGATATTTGACTTCGACTCAATATTAAATTTCCTTATATAGCATTTACATCATAGAAAACCGTGGTACACAAACCATGGGTGGAAAAAAACTAACAAATAAACTTGAACCATTTATGAAAAGAGGGGCTTTGACCTGCCCCAAACCTCCAAGCGGTTGATTCATCTTTGCTAGACTGCACACTCTACTTCCTCAAAATGTGGAGTCTTTGACTCAAAATTGGAGCAAGTTGGGCCAGGCTCAACAATATGTCACGGACCTGATGGAAGATGTGTTGAATGCACTCAATGAAGTTGTTAGCCCTATCATCTTAGGACTGGACATCTACCCAATTTTCTTGAGTGTCTAAAAATGGTATGGCCACATATGGGACATAGTGGTCGGAATCCTAACCCCACCTGAAAGAGGTTGTCACCAGTTGAGCTATGGATAAATCTGTTGTAGTTGTGCTAGATGTAGGGGAGTGTTTCATCCCACTTGTGTGGATGCTTTGAGTTTTACATGTGCATAATGTCTACAATCATCCTATTGATGGCCTTTGTTTGGCCATCAATTTGGGGATGGAAAGTCGTGGTCTTAGTTAGCTTAATATCCAACATTGATCAGAGACTTGACCAAAACGTACTTAGGAAGTTGTTGTCTTGATATGAGCTAATGGACTGTGGGATCCCAATGTGTACCCATACTCATTCAAATAACAACTCAACATTGGGTTTTGTTGTGATACTCTTCTTTCAAGCCACCATAATGGAAATATTAAAGAATATTTCGATGACCATGAAAAAAAAGTCGTTTCCATTCTTAGTAGAAGGAAGGCTTGATATGTAATCCATGAAGATGGATTCCCAACTTCAAATAGGAGTAGGAAGAGGGATACATAGGCCTTACTTCTTGATATTCAGTTTGGAAATGGTGCAGGTAGTGCAGGATATGATGTACTTCCCAACATCCAGTCAAAGGTTTGGCCAACAAAAATATTTCTGCAGTACTTCCACTATCTTATCTAGTCTAAAATTTCCAACAACCTCACTCTACTGTGCCTCCCAAATCATCTTGGAACTCTCTCTTGAGGGAACACATAGGTGTCCCATGTGGCATAATAGTGCATCCTGGAAGTGATAATTTGGAACTTCCTTGTCTTCTAGGAGCGTTTGATATGTGTTTTCGAATTATGGATCGCTCTTGAAAAGAGTTGGCCATCGCGAAGTCTCGTTCCCACAAGAGTCAAGCATAGTGGTCGGTGACATGATTGGAAGTCGACTAAGGCAGTCTGCAACCTTGTTGGCACTTCCATTCTTGTACTTAATGTTCAAATGGAACTGTTTCAGGTATGGGGACCATTTATGATGGAGATCATTCTAGAAATTCCCTTGTGTCTGTATGAACTATAGGTGTCATTAGTCTTTGTGGATGACTGTTTCCTTCCCCATAATGTAATGCTTTTATTTTCGGTAGGCTTGCAAAATGGAATAAATTTATTTTTGATAGGTGGGATACTTTTGGATTGTGTATGAAATTGTTTCATTTTGATATGCCACTAGATTCCCATATTGAGTAATAATTTAACTAATCGCATAGTCGAAGACATATGTCTCAATCTCAAATGGTTGTTGCAGGTCTGGTAATGTGACCACAAGTGCCAATTAGAGGCGATGATTCAGCTCAGAAAATGCGTTCTATTGGGATTTAGAAAAAATAACTTTATTTTCACTCCTCCCTAGGTGACTTGAATCAAAGGCTAAGTGATATGATAGAATCCCAACACGAACATGTAGTAGAATCTGGAAAGGCCCAGAACATTTTGGAGCTCTACTAGAGTGGTTGGGGCTGGCCAATCCTGAATGACTTGTATCTTGGTTGGGTCCACATGCACACCCTGAACATCAATGATGTACCCTAGATATTGAACCTAGGTCATACCAAAAGTGAATTTCTCCAACTTGGCACACAACTTGTGTTGTCACAGGTTTTAGAGGACCTGTCGAATATGATGGAGGTTCTCTTCCTAAATCTGGTTGAAGATCAAGATGTCATCCAGATACACCACCATGAATGAGTTGGTGAAGGGTCACAAGATATCTTCCATCATCCTCATGAAGTTTGTGGGAATTATTCAACCCGAAAGGCATGCCCAACCATTCGAAAAGGGCCTCCTTGGATTTGAAGGAAATCTTCTACACATTAGAGGGTTCGATTGGTACATGGTGATAGGAATTCAATTAAATCCTTTTGAAATATTTTCCCCCTTGAGATGCTCCAGAAGGTAACCTATCTGTGGTTATGGATACCTATTCCGGACAATGATATTGTTCAATGCATGATAGTCAATACATATTCTCCAGGTCTTGTCCTTCTTTTGTACGAACATGGTTGGGATCCCACAGGGTGATGAACTTGGTCTAATGTTCCCTTTCTACAAAAACACTTGAATATTCCTCTTGATTTCATCATTCTCCATAATATAGTGTCGATAAACCATTCCATTGGGTAGTAGTGCACCTAGGGTCATATTGATGGAGTGTTTGACCTAAAATTTTAGAGGTACCCCTCTGGGTGAGGTGAAGATGTCCATGTACTCCTCCATGACCTTGTACATTTTTTGTTGCTATGTGGGTGAGCCTTGCCTGAAGGTCATGGCCACAATCTTGTTCTTTCCCTGAGGGAGAATTATAAGGGAAAAAAATTCCCAACCTGGGAAATGATCTTACTACATTGCTTCACATTGATCAAAGAGATGTCAGTAGGCGTTGCTACCTTTGTTATCCTATAAAACATATTTCCCAATATAATAATAAAAGTGTGAGGCCTAGACTCATACACATAATGTTTCTTCCACAATTATGGTTGGCCTAATCATACATCACAAAATTCAATAGGAGCAAACTCACACAATACCTCATATGTGAAAGGATTTATTTTCTAGGGAATACAACACTGTTGTCTAATGTGGAGATCTCGTCCTTGGTGAAGCCACATGATGTTGTATGGCTAAGGGTATGTGGTGATTGGTAGGACTAGCCGCTTCATGAACTCTACTAAAATGAGTTTTTTTTTGTTCTCATTGTCTACAATGGAATTTAATGGATAAACCTTCACCCACATTTTGGAATGGAAAAGGAGCTCCCCCTCCTCTGGATATTCTGGCTCATCCTTCTCGATCTTGTTGGTGGAAATGGTCGCACTGGGCTCCGTGTCAATAATTTACTTCCCTATTCTATTCTGCTTCTTGGGTTCTAACTCAGATTCAGAACATGCACCTGACTCAGAAGCCTTTAGCTCGACTACCTGTGACTTCTTAGCCTGACACTCACTTGTGTTGTGAGTGGGGCTCATATGGAATTCACACCACTTTCCCATGCCCTTCATTTTCTTCGTAGTGTTTTTATTTTCTTGTGGCTTTTTTGGGTTGTCCTAGGTGGCCCTACCTTAGATTTTTCCTTTGTTTTATGATTTGGGGGTGCCTTTAGCTTGCTTGGGATTCACATATTCAGAGTATCTCTTGTTCTGTTTAAAATTATGCTCGACCTTGGAAACATATCAGTATGTTGCAACAAGCAAGAAGACATCAAGGAACTCCATTTCCTCTTGAATGTATTTGTGCAAAAAATTGTGGTACTTAAGCACCAAATGTTTCTCTAAATCTTTGACACCTAACTTTGTGCACAGGGTATGGAACAGATTTGTCAGCTCATGCACATATTGATCCCTTTTTTTTCACATTATATTCCATTGTGTGTACTTTTCCTCATACATCCCCATGAGGTAATATTATTCCTTTGATGGAATCTTATAAATAATTCCAAGTGGGTGCAAATGAAAACAATAAGGTTTGTCCTTCATCCTTATGTTCGTAAGAGGTTTCCCACTAGTCCTTGACATGGGGGTGGCTTTGAGGAGCACAAGAGTAATCTATTCCCTATTGGGAAAATCATGAACTAAAAAATATCCTTCCAACATATTTAACCATCTATCTATGGTGTTTGCATCTATCCAGCCTTCAAATATGGGAATGTCACAATGGACTTGTACCTTGAAGGGATTGGCACCTCCAGAATCAGTTTCGAATGAATATGCGTCATTTGTTGACATCCACCAAAGGATCTTGGAAAGTTTTTCCATCATTTCTTTCCTTTTTCGCTCAAGGGCTTCTTCAAGAAATATTTTTAAATGAAATCCTTCTCTCGCATCTTTATTTTCTTCTTCCATGGGAGGATGTCAGGGTTTGCGAGACTGGTATTGCAAAGTTTCAATTATTTCAAGCTCTAACTCCTTATACCCTGACCTTGTTGGGGATATGAAAAGAAAAACAGAGAAATATTACATCTATCTATAGTGTTTGCATATATTTGGCCTTCAAATATGGGAATGTCAAAGTGGACTTGTACCTTGAAGGGAGTGGCACCTCCAAAATGAATTTTAGATGAATATTTGTCATCTATTGGCATCCACCAAAAGGATCTGGGAAAATTTTTCCATTGTCGCGTTCCTTTGTCGCTCAAAGGCTTCTTCGAGAAATATTTTGAAATGAAATCCTACTCCATCGTCTTTCTTTTCTTCTGCCATGGGAGGTTTTCAGGGTTTGTGAAACTAGTATTACAAAGTTTCAACCAGTTCAAGCTATAACTCCTTATACACTGACCTTGTTTGGGATGTGAAAAGAAAAACAAAGAAAGAGTAGGCCGCGATGATACCACTAATGAAAAATTAAACATAAATGCAGAAGAATACAGATATAACCATAAATATATATATATATATATATAGAAAAAATATCGCTTCATTTCTTTAATATTAAAGAACTGAAATATTCATACAGAAAAAATGGAAGTAAACTAGCTTGGGAAATGGTAGCTTATCTCTAAGAATAGATGTGGCAGCTACATGCCTTTGAATTGTGTTACAATGAGGCTCAAGGGCCTTTTTATTATTTAAGAATAAGAGAAAACCCTAAACAAACAAAACCCTAACCTGAGGAGATGGAACACCAAGATTTTGAGTGCCCCATTGGGGTTAGTTGAGAGCCCAACTTCTTGGGGTCGTGACTTGGTCATTTTATCTTTTTTTGGCACATACGATACCTCGTTGGAAATGTATCTCCGATTACTAAATTATTTTCCGTAGGAACCTACCTATGGTTATGGGAATGCTACAAAACTCAAAAAATGTTGTTTAGGGGATCAAAACCACTATTGGTTCAAATAGAGGTGACTTTTTATTGACAACTCTAGTGCTCCCTCATTTAATTATCAACCCGGGGTAATTATTTTTATTCCAAGAGTGTTGGCACAATATGTGTGAGTTAGCTTGTCTACAGATGCTCCTTGTTAGTTGTGAGGAAGAATTTACAAACTACCTGAACTTGTTTATTCTATGAAAGGTGACTTGGATGGATTTTTAATCTAAGATTGAGCAACAGGAATTTATGTTTCTCTAATGGAATAAAACAATAGCTTAACTGAATCAAACAACAATCTAATTAAACCAAATAGGCATTGAAATGACAGTATTGGAATTAAATGGAGTAGTAATCTAACTAACTTAATCATAAATGGAATCGAATTGAATCAACGGTCTAGTTAACTAAGCTATAATGAAGCAGCAGTATAAATAGTTGTGCAGTAATGAAACAACAGTATAACTAAGTTGGTTGGTAATGAAACAACAATATGACTGAAGAAAATTAAATAACTCATACAGCAAGTAATTAAGTAATTTTGCAATGGAGTTCTCTGTATGACTTAATTAAGCAACATTGATCAAATGGTTAAACGCTTCGTTATGCTAGAAAGAGAATGCAATTCATAAAGACAGATAATGCTAAAATCAACTTATTTATGATCTATAATCCAAATGTAATGACAGCAAAGGAACTAAAACTATCTAACAAAACATTGCCGTAAGTCAGAGAATACGATTGCACTTGTCCTACTCTAGGAACGCAGTTTCTAACAATCTTAAAGAAAGAGAACTATATTTGTATTGAATGGAGATATGCATTACAACTACATCATATTCACAAGCATTGGTTCTGTAACTATTCAAATTATGAAAACGTGCATGGAGCTTCCAGAGGTTGGCCCCAGACCACCAGAAGCCTTAGGACTATAAAAACTTCAAAAGATGATTATTCAAAGCTCTGTATCACACCCAGTGATGTTACAAAAAATAATTAGACAGATTGTTCCTGATTTGTCTATTATAGGATGGATCTCCTGTCTTGTTTTTCCCGACTCCTTCTCCTCCATCCTTTGCCCTTTTTAAGGCGATCTTCAAGAATTTCGAAAATTTTTCTCAAAGGACAACCCGCTATGCGTGGCTGTCGTTTGAGTTCTCGAACTTGGATTCATTTGGTTGCCTTCTACCAGCCATTGGAATTGATAGGATTTCATATGCTCGCATCCGTTAGTTGGCTTCCATTCCCTATATGTCCAGGCATTCTACTTTCCTGCATGTGCTGATAAGAGAATTCAATTTCCTATTATAAAACATCCTTTTCATCATTAGTCTGATTGTTCTAATTTTCATGATATTTTATTCCTTATTGTTAATGTGAAGAGGGATTCCCTTGAAATTATAACATAATTTGAAGTATTTATAGGGTGAGAATCATACCTAAATTTGGGACCAACATACTCCCCTACTTACCTAGTTGCACGTCATTGTAGCTATGTTAAGGAGTAGGAAGGGTAAGCCTTGTCATTGTGCGTTCTGAAGCCTTGTTTTCATTTTATGAGTGCGAAGGCAGTGCCTATGGCTGCCTTTGGAAATTCGTAATTGTGATTATAATCCTCTGGAGGAAGAAATAGGAGAGGATTTTTGTATCTGCATCCCAACCAGGTAGGCCCCATGCTATAGAATAGGATGTTTTATGAAAGGAACATAGAGGTAGCAGCCTTGAAATTCTTGTAATTGAATGGCTGCCTATTTTTCACATTGTTTGTGGAAGCCATCCACCGTTGCTTGGCTGCTACTAAGGTCGCTTCACGAATGTCCTCAAAGTATTCTCGTGCATTTTCTATGATATATTTATGGATGGGTCCCAGCCTAGACTTCACACTTGGCCTTCTCATGAAGTTCTTATGTTGTATGATCAGTTGCAAGGGTTTCGTAGGCTCTCCCCTGACCCATAAATCTAGACTATGTTCTCTTTTCTGGAAGATACTGTAGGCTTTGGCCCAACTAATCTAGTTTTTGGAAAATGAAAGGAAGGCTTGTAGCTGTACATCCCCTATGAAGGGGCTAGGTTTGTTGTTAGTCTTCTTCTAAGAAGAAGTTATGCATGTAGAGCTCACACAAGAGGCGTTGGACCTACTCATCCTGATCGTTACAGCATTGAAAAAATTCTTCTATGGTCCTAAAGGTAGTGGATTTCCTCTCTCTAACAACTTTAAATTTCAACAGTAGATACCTCTTTTTTAGGAATAGGGCATAGTTGGTTTCCAGAGCTTTGCATGATAAAGTATCATCATATAGAGAGAAAATTGTAGATATTTTCATCTTAGCTTGCTCTACCTACTTTTGTACCGCTTTAACCTTTGCCTACTCTCCTCTAAGCTGGGAAAATGTCTCCTCTTCTATGACAGAGAGGTCGATGAACTTCTTTTGCAGTGCCTGATATTCTCATAATGGCACTACCTCCTTTCTGCACTATGTCAGTTCATGCTTCACTTGCACTATCTCATTTTGTAATCTATGGTTAGCAACTATCTCTACTAAATGGGCATAGGCAGGGGCTTCCTTTGTTTGGATCCCCTTTTCTTCCATAACCTTTTGCTCAGTTTGGGTGGATGTTTCGATGATGTTTTCCATTCTATCTATACTTCATCCTTGGTGGTGTCTACCAGGTTGGTCTGTACTTCAATTTCAGTAGTGGTTATCAAATTGGTTTGTGTTCCAGTTTCCATAGTGCCGGCTAAGTCGGTTGGTATTTCACTTTCAACAGTATTTTCTGGTTCTGTTTGAGTCCTTGCAATACATTTTTATGTTCTTGGCTTCTTGGCCCTTATTTCTCTTTTAAGTTTCTTCCTCAGATATTTCACCAATTTCTCCAATCTCTTGCAGGTCTTTCTCAATTTCGTAGTTCTCCTCTCATCTGAACCTTTACCTGTTCTTATTTCAGTAGGTGATAGGGGAGTAGAATTCTCTTTTTCAGGGATAGAATCTAGAATGGTGTTTCTAATTACTTCTTCAGCATTGACCTCAATGTGAGGGTCCTGAATAGGAGGAGCGATGCTACCTCCTAGTGATAAAGGGGTTGTCTATGTGTGTGTACTCTGTTCCACAAGGAGAGTGTCACCTGAATCATCTTACGATTCCAATCTCTCCTCTGCATGTCCATCACTATATACTTCGTAATTATCGATGGGAGACATAGCCTCATCATCTTTTCGTTCCTCTTGGTCGGGTAGGATGTTAGTGTGACCAGAGCTGTTGGGGGAGGTAGTTTTATCAGCAAATTCTTCTTGGTCCCTTTCTCCCAATGATTTTTTAAATTCATAGTTTGTCCTTATTTTTCCTAGGACTCAGGGCATTTCCTCCTCAAATTATTGTAAGGGTGCATGGGATGGTTCTGCTTCCTCTATGGTGTTTGAAGTTCCCTGGGGTGTTCTGGGCCATTTTTTCTTGTTTGGCTCTGATGTTGAATTTCAGGTTCTTTTTCTTCTTGGAGGATTTACCCTAGCGGGCTCAATTTCAGTTCCCTCAGGGTTTACTTCTGGTTCCTATACTTCTGCGTTGAAGAAATTTTCCCATGCTATATGCTGCCTATTCAGCTCATGAATGATGATTAATTTTATTAAGCCCTGGTGACTAGCCTCTACTTGGGGCTTCTTGGCCTTTCTCAATCAAACAGTAGTATCATGCAATACAGAATTAAAAAAGGTAGGAAGATTAATTGAAATTGTTTGTTTGACTGTAGCTAAAATTTTGAGTTGTCGAGGTTTTACCACATCCCAACGTCCTTTGCATGTAATGAAACTCTGGATGAATGCTGCGAGCTCCTACCATGGCTTGTGTAAAGAGGCAGGGTTAATCCCTCTAGTTTTTCACTCCAATGGCTCATCTGGGTCCTGGTATACTGCTATTGCTTCTCTCAGGAGGAGATGCCCATCTTTCCCCTTGCACTGGTATTCTAGATACTTCTGCTATGATATCTTTTGTAACTAGTATAGTTTAGTCATTAACTTTGGCTTTCCCTTCCTACAGGTTTTGTAGAAATTCAATTGCAATTCTCGTGTTGGATTCTTGTAGTCTATGTACATATGTCAGCCATCTAGCTCGTTGGAGGATGGAACTTGCCGCTTCTGAAATCAGAAAATTTGAAGGCTCGCTTCAAAGGGTATTTCCTCCATTAACTGATATGCTCTTTTCCTTTGGTTATTTTTCTTCTTGGCTCTGTTGTTTCGACTGGGCGTTGTCTACAAGAAGAAGAGGGATTTTGGTTCTGTGTAAATAATATGCATGCCTTAATTGTAGTGATTATCGATGCGTCTGACGATATTTGTGCAGGGATTTCACATGCTTGCCGAATTAAGGCAAATTACAGACCCTCTCTTGAAGAAAGGGTGCCCACGCCCTCAAGTACAGGAGAGATTTGGCTAGTTATGAATACGGACATGGGAATGTCAAAATTTGGTAAGTCTGCATGTGAAGGATCGACGGTTGAGTAATTAATACATATGCAGAAAAAGGTCAGATTTAGAAGTTTTCATAATTGTATCTTGTGCAGAGGTGACTGGAAAGCGAGAGAAACTAGTATTGCCATTATTGCGATATGATGTCTTTGCACGACTGAAAATTTATAATGGAAGCAAGACTTAGTCAAGTAATGATTGGTGTTGTCATGCCAAAGTTCAAAATATTTAAACATATCTTTGTTATTTATTCTTATGGTAAGTCATGGTTGTCACTAATTCGAGTAATAGCTTTTTGGTAAACAAAAATGGGACAAGGTGTATATAACATCAATTGGTTATTAAAGGATCATTCTTTCATACCACAAGTAGAGCCACTGCTGCCAGCAAGCATTCATAGCCTCGACATGGTTGCTATTTAACCTGAAAAATGAGCCATAATCCCTATGTAAGAATAGTTGTTTTTCCAATTTGATGGAGAGATCACCATGCTAGTACAGTAGCCAAGTAACCATGGTGCCACTCACTAGAGTTGTAGAAAAATGATCAGGTCCGCTCATGATGAGACCTCCTATCCTTTAAGTTACTAAGAAGGTCATTACCCTAGTGTGGTTTCCATAATGGGCATGTCAGTTGCTACACTCTTATGAACATGGTAGGTTGGCTCGTGATGAGATCCCCTATCCTCTCTTAATATTTGCATGTAAATGTAGTACTTGCTTTTGGATTGTAAAATTTTGATATATTAGGAGGTCACCATGCTGGTGTGGTAGCCATAATGGGCATGTCACTTGTTCAATCCTTATGATCATGGTGGGTTGGCTCGTGATGAGACCCCCTATCCTCTTAAAGATTTACATGACACATAATGATTGTTAAGGGAGGCTCATTGACTCCTTAAGAGTGAGGATGGTGAAAGAAGCAGAAAAAATAATACCATTAATACCCCTTTTTCCCATTTCTTCATGTTGTAGGGACATATTACTCAAATAGTGCAAAAAGACATATCGTTATAAGGTCCTGAATTTTGTGATATCATATTTGAACTGTGGGTGACTTAGCCTTTTATCTCATGTGTGCATGATGTCAACTTCCTGTTTAAGAATTATAGTGCCAAAGGACATCATATTTGTAATTTTACCATTTTCCTTCTCTCTTTCAACTGTAATTCTCTACTCAATGTTTCTCAATTATAAAAATAATGTGTATTTAAGACATTGAGCAACAGTTGTTTAAATATTGTTCAGCAAAAGAAGAAAAGGAAAGAAAAAAATGCTCAAAAAAAGGTTGTTTTATTCGAATGAACAATAGTCGTTCAAAGATGGAACAATAGCTATTTCCAAATTGAACATCAAAATTAAGAAGCACGGAAAAAAGCTGTTCAATTTGGTTGAACAGCGACCGTTCAAAATTTGAACAACAGTTGTTCTCAAATTGAACAATAAAATTAAAAAACACAACAAAAAGTTGTTTAATTTGGTTGAATCGTGGCCTTTCAGAATCTGAATAATAGCCATTCTCAAATTTAATAGCAAGATTAGAAAACACGAGAAAAAAATTGTTCAATTTGATTGAACAATGGTTGTTCAAAAATTGAACAACATCTATTCTCAAATTCAACAGCAAAAATAAAAACCCAACAAGAAGTTGTTCAATTTGGTTGAACCGTGACTGTTCAAAATCTGAACAATAGTTGTTCTCGAATTGAACAGCAAGATTAAAAAAACGCAGAAAAAAATATTTTCAATTTGATTGAACAGCGGCAGTTCAAAAATTGAACAGAAGTTGTTCTAAAATTGAATAGAAAAAATAAAAATACAACAAGAAGTTGTTCAATTCGGTTGAACCGCAGTTGTTCAGAATATGAACAACAGTTTTTCTTGAATTGAATGGAAATATTAAAAAACGCGGGTAAAATGCTGTTCAATTTTATTGAACAGCGACCGTTCAAAAATTGAACAATAGCTGTTCTCAAATTGAACAGAAAAAATAAAAATACAACAAGAAGTTGTTCAATTTGGTTGAACTGCGGCCCTTCAGAAATTGAACAGCAGTTGTTCATAAATTAAACAACAAAGTAAGAAACTGTAGATGGTCATTTAATTTAATCGAACAACAGTCGTTCACAACTAAACAACAGTTGTCCGAGAATTGAACAGCAAAAATAAAAACACAATCTTACAATGAAAAAAAATGGATTATAAATTGGACGAATGTACAACAAGCAAAATAATTATGTACATTATTTAAAAATGATGTTTTCAAACCTCTCATGTCCTTGAGTTTGTGGGGTTGTCACCCCCTTGCACCACAACTTGGATGGTGGGATCGTTTTGTGCCTGTTGACAGAAAGATTCTTTCGTGAGAGGTTTGTGATAGAGGCATATTCTGTGCCCGTTAACTCGAAATGCTGAGCCAGACACATCTATAGTGGTCAAGGTGAGGGTAGCATTGCTATGTACTTCCTGAATCTCATATTGACCGAGCCACCTTGTTTGAATTTTTCCTAGAAAGTCTTGGAATCTGGAATCATAGAGGAGTTCCCAATCCCTTTTTTCAAATACCTTCTTCTTTATTAAGTTGTCGTGCCACTTGGCTCATTTTTTTTGAATGAACATTGTGCATTGCAAGGGAAGCAGTTGAATTTCGTCCAGTTCATTTATTTGTTGGAGTCTTTTAACTTGAGTGTCTGTTAAGTCCAATCCCACTTCATGGGTTGTTCTCAGTGTTTTAATTTCAAACTCGATAGGGAAGATAGGTTCTCTCCCAAATACTAGCTGATATGGTGAATATACATTGGTATTTCTCCAGGTTATTCGATAAGCCAATAAGGCTTCTGGTAGTCTAGTGGCCCAGTCCTGGTGGTGTGCTGCTACTGTCTTGGTAAGGATTTCCTCCAGGACTTTGTTAGTGCTTTCGACTTGTCCATTTGCCTATGGGTGGTAAGGGGACATAACTCTGTGAATAATATGGTGATTTCTTAAGGTAGATATGATCTTATTACCTATGAATTTTACCCCCCCATTAATTAGCACTTCCCTTGGCAGGTCGTATCATACGAATAGTTCAAACAGAAACTTAATTATTGATTCTTCCATGGCTCTTGACAAGGCTACTGCTTCCACCCATTTGGTGACATAATCCATGGCAACTAATATATGGGCTTTTTGGTTTGATGGTGGATTGAATGGCCCAATGAAGTCCAACGCCCATCATTGAAATGGTTCCACCACCATTTGTGGTTGCAGCAACATTTCATCATCTTCGCCTGGGTGGCCCACTCTTTGGCAAATATCGCAGGAAAAAACATACTTCTTTGCGTCTTTGAAAATCGTAGGCTAGTAATAGCCTAATTGCAACACTTTATGCCCTGTCCGTCGTTTTGCTAAGTGGCCACCATAGGGTTCATCGTGATAGGCGAGTAAGATGTCATAGATTTCGTCTTCCCTTATGCATCTGCGTATGTGCATATCAGCCCTTGTATGGAATAGGTATCCTTCAATCCAAGAGAATCTCACGCTGCGCTGTACAATCAATTTAAATGTCTGGGTAGTTTCCCAACTGGCATATAATTTTCCACATCTGCGTACCATGGTGTTTTGCTGCTATGGAAAATAGGTCTTCGTCAGGGAATTGATCGTCAACTATTAGTGTGTCTTTTGTCTTGGAGACTCTAGCCAGGAAGTCTACGACCAAATTTTCCTTCCCTAGATGGTCTTTGATTTTTATATCGAATTCTTGCAATGACAGTAGCCAACGAGTTATTTTTCCATTTGTGATCGGTTTATTAGCTAAATATCTAATAGCGGAGTGGTCAATGTATAGGAACACTTGATACCCGGTTATGTAGTGCCTGAATTTATTGATAGCATAAATTATAGCTAGGAATTATTTCTCAGTTATTCGTATAATTTAATTTGGCAGGAGTAAGGTTTTCGCTGATATAATAAATAGCATAAGGTTTTTGGTCTTCTTCTTGGTGAAGGATTGCTCCTATTGCTGTATCAGATGAATTGGAAGAGACATGAAAAGGCAGTTTCTAGTTAGGACCACGCAATATTGGTGCTGTTGAGACCAGCTTCTTCAAGCCTGTAAAAGCAGTGTCACATTTCTCAGTCAAATGGAATTCAACATTTCCAGTTAAAGCATACAGAGGTGCTGCTATCTGTGAGAAATTTTTTATAAATCTGCGATAATATCCTAAATATCCCAGGAAAATGTGTACCTCCGTTTGCATACAAGGTGTGGCCAACAAAAGGATTACCTCTATTTTAGCTGGGTCTACCTATATTCCAGCTGCAAAAATGTAGTGGCCTAGGATTACCCCTTTAGTCATCATCATGTGGCATTTTTAGTTGCTTAGACATAGTCTAGTAGCAATACATCATTCTAATACTTTGTTTAATGTTTCTAGTGCTTGATCAAAGTCTTCCCCATAGGGTGTAAAATCATCCATATAAATTTCAAGTCCTTCGTTTATTAAGTCAGAAAAAATGCTAATTATGGCTCTTTGAAATGCTGCTGGAGCATTAAATAATCGAAATGGTAGAACTCTGTAAGCGAAAGTTCCCCATGGGTAGGTAAAGGTTGTCATATCTTGGTCTTCAGGAGCTATTTGGATCTGATAGTATCTGTTGAATTCGTCGAGGAAAGAGAGGAACCATTTTCCAGCTAATGTGTCAAGGACTTGGTCAATGAAGGGGAGGGGGAAATGAATCAATGGGTGCCCTTCCATCCTATTTTTTTAATTAATGACTAAAAAATCAGCTGGGTATTCCCATGAGTCCATCAAGACCATGATGTCTTGCACCATACCTTCTGGTCTGATAACAGATCTGTCAGCTAATTCCATAAGTGTTGTTGTAGGTTCTAAAACTGATATGCCTAGTTTTTCAAAAGCTCCCGTAGTTAGGATGTTAATGGTTGCCCCTAGGTCAACCAATTTGTTTGGAAATGAGTGTCCAGAAATTTTCATGGTCACAATGGAGTTCCCTGGGTCTTCATATTTCACAGGTGATTCTCTACCTAACAGTAAGTCAGATAGTTCTCCTACCACATGAACGGTAGGTGCAGCCATTGTTTTCTTAATTTGTTTTTTTCCACATAATTCCTTGATTGTCTTTGCATAGATGGGAATGTCTTCGATGGCCTAGAGAAGAGGAATTTTAATACAAAGGTTTCTTAATTCCCCCAGGATGTCAAAATATGGGTTGATTATAGGTCTGGGTAGGTTTAATCTCTCAGGGAATGGTGACGGAGTCACTTTAAGTTCTTCAGGTCTTTTTTAGTCAATTTTTTCCTTATCTTTACCTGTTTCTACTATATTCATTGAGTTAGGCCCTGTGGATGTTTCAAGTTGGGACTGAGGTGGAGTTGTGGCCTCTACAAGTAATATGGTATGTCCTGATCTTAACCTCAATTCGTTGCACTTTTTTTGTTCATAATTGGTTTTTTGATCCTCTATGATCTGAATTAGTTGAAGCAATCTATTATTGGGGTTGGGATTGGGTTGGGCTGGTAATTGAGGGCATATGGTAGGTTGTTGGTTATGCTGAATTGGGTAGGGAGCTAGTAATTGTTGGGTCCCTACTCCTATAGGTAGATTGCCCATCCCCGTCGGTCGTTGCCAGTTCCAACTGGTGTTTTGAGTAGGAGGGTTTGGCCATTGGTTTTGATACGAGATATTTTGCCAATAAGGGAGAGAACTAGGGAAGTTTTTCCAATTACTTCCTGATGGAGGCTTTGTAGGCCAAGGTGGTATAGGAAATTCTTGGTTTGGCCAAATTGAGAAAGGGTTTTGCGTCTGCCAAGTTGTTGCAAGGTTTTTCTGGCTGAACTGCAGTAGTGGGAAGTATTGAGGTAGGTCTTGCAGTATGCCAGGTCATGCCTGCCATTGCCGACGTTGATTCATTAAATAGACTGGCTCTGTTTCTTCTTCTGCTTCCTTGTAGACAACTTTCAGCCATGGAAGTGAAGGAAACTAGTTTGTAGCATGATCCTTAGTGCAGATACACATGTCTGGACCATGTCTAAAGGAAACTCCCTCTAGCTGTGCTTCTTCTGACATATTGGGCAAAAAATGGCCAGGTTATGTTCGACTATAGCTTGTTTTTGTTTGGCTTGTAAAACATCAAGTTGCGTTGCCAAAGTATTAAAGATGTTAGTTTTGAAATTTTCTAACAAATTTCCAAATTCTTCCCTAGTTACATTGCCATTGGTCTACTTAATATCCTTCTTCATAGAATCACGCCCAACAGGTCTATTGCGTGATCTACCCCGGGAGCATCTAATACATAAGGAGATAATCTCATCATATTCTTCCTGATAAATATCTACATTCCCCATTATGTTAAGCATTTCAACCCATTCTCCTTCATCCCTTTAAGCATTGTGGTTTTTAAAATTTCCTTAGACAACGTGGTATATGGGGATCTTTGTAAATTGTATTGAAGTCTTTCTATGTATTCCTCTAACGTTTCATTGTCTTCTGCAGACATGTTAAAGATTTCATCTTTTAGATCTCGGGTTCGACAATAGTCTTGGTATTTAGTAAGAAACTTATTCTTCATTTGGTCCCAGTTGTTTATAGTTCCCCCTCCTAATCCCATGAACCAGTGGAGAGCAGTCCCTCTTAAGGTGGAGGGAAATGCTTTTAGTTTCTGGGGATCGATGGTGTAGTCATATCCTCTGCATAAGACATCAAATTCGAATAGGAATTCCTAACTATATTTTGTGGTTAACCCATGAAAGGTGGGGATGTTGTGCAAGGGAATGGCTTTCAAAGGGGCATTGGCCGCATGATAAAAAATGGGGTACTCTAATTTTGATGTCTACATCTGATTCTGATTTTTATTATTTTCCATCTGATCAAAGAGGTGCCAGAAATATTCGGGAACTTCTTTATCTAGAGGGGAGATTTTAATAGGCTTGGGGGGTGAATGTGGTGGGGGTTTTACAGCACTTTCGTAATATGGGATTCTAATAAGTTATCTTTCGATTACTTATTTAGGGAACTTAGGTTATGATATCTCTATGTGAATTCCTCCACTAGTTTCTCCCCTGCCTTCTTGCAAGTTGCAAGAGCCTCCCTCTTTTGAAGGGTCAATGTCTCGATGAATGATAGTCTGTAGGCTTTCCTCAGACCCCTCTGTCATACTGTTAATATTGGCATAGGCTACAGATGGTGAGGCCGCTGCCTGAGGGGGTATGTTAGGATTTTGAAAGGAAACAATTATGGGTCCTATAGATGCCTGAGATTCATCTTTCTTAATGATTTCATTTATGTATGTTGTCCCTCCAAGGATCACTGGTCCTTCGGGTTGTGAGGATGGTTGCAAATGATTTCAGATTGCTTCTATCTTATTTTTCCTAGGCATAAAACAAGAGCACCTATCCTATGGTTCTTTGTACAATATTTTTGGTGAGCAGGCTAAAGGGAACGCATGTTTCTTTCCAGTACGCA
Source organism: Pinus albicaulis (assembly GCA_034641835.2). Taxonomy (NCBI): domain Eukaryota; kingdom Viridiplantae; phylum Streptophyta; class Pinopsida; order Pinales; family Pinaceae; genus Pinus; species Pinus albicaulis. The sequence goes on along the minus strand of CM076570.1, from coordinate 462,203,565 downwards.
GGTTCTTACCTGTCATTTTCAATACCCAATTCTTCACAGCAATGGAGAAAAGATGAAATAACGGAGATAAATCTTAACACTTTCCCAAGAAATGGCGCAAAAATTTTGGTTTGAATAGAGGTGACATTTTATTGACAACTCTAGCGCTCCCCCACTTAATTATCAACCCGGGGTAAGTCTTTTTATTCCAAGAGTGTTGGCACAATATGTGTGATTCAGTTGGTCTAAAGATGCTCCTTGTCAGTTTTGAGGAAGAATCTACTAACTACCTGAACTTGTTTATTCTATGAAAGGTGACATGGATGGATTTTTAATCTAAGATTGAGCAACGGGAATTTGTGTTTCTCTAATCGAATAAAACAACAACTTAACTAAACTGAACAACAATATAAATAAACCAAATAGACATTGAAATGACAGTAACGGAATTAAACGGAGAAGTAATCTAACTAAGTTAATCAGAAATGGAATTGAATTGAATCAACGGTCTAGTTAACTGAGCAATAATGAAGCAGCATTATAACTAGCTATGTAGTAATGAAACAACAGTATAACTAAGCTAGTTGGTGATGAAACAGAAATATGACTAAGGCAGATTAAATAACTCATATAGCAAGTGATTAAGTAATTTTGCAATGGAGTTCTTTGTATGACTTAATTAAGCAACGTTGATCCAATGGTTAAACACTTCGTTATGCTAGAAAGAGAATGCGATTCATAAAGAAATATAATGCTAAAATAAGCTTATTTACGATCTGTAATCCAAATGTAATGACATAAAAGGAACTCGAACTATCTCACACAACATTTCCGTAAGTCGGAAAATACGATTGCACTTGTCCTACTCTAAGAACATAGTTTCTAACAATCTTAAAGAAAGAGAACTATATTTGTATTGAATGGAGATACGCATTACAACTCCATTAGATTCACAAGCATTGGTTTTGTAACTATTAAATGTATGAAAATGTGCGTGGAGCTTCCAGAGGTTGGGCCCAGACCACCAGAAGCCTTAGCATTGTAAAAACATCAAAAGATGATTATTCAAAGCTATGTATCACATCCAGTGATGTTACAAAATGTAATTAGATAAATTGTTCCTGATTTGTCTATTACAGGATGGATCTCCTATCTTGTTTTTCCTGACTCCTTCTCCTCTGTCCTTTGCCCTTTTAAAGGCGATCTTCAATAATTTCAAAAGTGTTTCTCAAACGACAGCCCGCTATGCGTGGATGTCGTTTGAGTTCTTGAACTCGGATTCATTTGGTTTCCTTGTACCGGCCGTTGGAATTGATAGGATTTCATACGCTCGCATCTGTTAGTTGGCTTCCATTCCTTATTGTTCCAAGCATTCTGCTTTCCTGCATGTGGAGATAAGAGAAGTCAATTTCCTATTATAAAACATCCTTTTCTTCATTAGTCCGATTGTTCTCATTTTCATGACATTTTATTCCTTATTATTAATGTGAAGAGGGATTCCCTCGAAATTATAACATAATTTGAATTATTTTCAGGGTGAGAATCATACCTTAATTTGGGCCCAACAACCGCTCCATAAGTTCAACACCCAAAAAGCTACTAAAAATAGTAAATGCTGATATAAACAAGGAAACAGATGAAACTGACTGGAGGTCTAGGTAGAATATGAAGGTGGCCACCAATATCCAAATGGATCATTAAACTATTTACAAATTTAATCAATTAGATAGAGAAGATATAGTATTTATTTTTACTCTGAACTATAGAAGATAAATACACCATAGCCACTCATCCAAGTAAGGAAGTTACATGGTTACATAGACTGTGTCCATGCATTAGGTTTGTAAAAAAAGTTGTAGTTTTAGGTTTTAGTGGTTAAAGTGGAATATTTTTATAAAATAACCCAGCCAATGAGTGCAAGAAAAATAATATTGTTTTTCAATATCATTTTATCTGAGACATGGTTAAAGATAAGGTGTTTCTAAAAAAAGTTGACAATTTGAAGAGTATTGCAGATATGTTGAAAAATTATATAAGTACTAAGAATTTTTATTGGTGTAGAGAAGAAATATGAATTATTGGCATGAATTGTTGATCATGTAATCCTTTTCCCCTTATTTTCAAAAAAAACTTTAAGTGGGAAAATTTTTGGAATGTGTTATATTCATTACATGATTAGCCCCATGTATTGTATGTTGTCTTGGAAAAAGGGTTGCATGATAGGCACCCATACTACATTATTTTATGGAAATTCACTCTAGTCCTCAATCCTTCCTTGCCCCACCGCATCTCATCACAATAGTAATAATAATAATAATAGGGTTATTGTTGGTCCACTTTTAGCTCTCTTTTCGGGTGTTTTTTTTACCCATTGTATTATAATTCTTGTCAAATAATCTATTATGGGCTAAAGGGGCATGTCTTTGAGTAATATATAATCCTATATGTTCTATTAGAATGTTGAAGTTAATAAACAAAATATAGAGGTGCAACTCTAAACACTTGTTGGTTTTCTTCATTAAAATTTTGCGAGGTAAAATTCTAAATGCTATATGTGAATGATATTATGCTATTGTTTACTTTTATATATTATAAACAATATGATTGTGCATTTATCTTCTAAGTGTACCATGTTGTTATCCTAGTGATTATATGCAACTATGTTTATATTTTTTTATGGTACAAAACACCTACAAATAATCTAGCTCAAGAATTCATATGTAGCATTGCTTTTATTTTATGGTTTTAGTTTATGGTGGTTATTTTGGTTGATTATATTGGTTTACATCAACTATGAATATAATTATAGTTTGATACGGTAGCTTCAAAATATAATAAGTTCATGATTGGTGAATGAAGTAGTGTGTGTGAATGTGTTGATACTTTAACTATTGAAGAGGCAACTTAAAATATTGTCTAAACCTACAATATTTATTCCCAAGGTCATACTTTAGAGTATGTATTAATAATACCTAAACGTATTCTCAATCCAAGCAATACATACCACAATGCATATATTGCAAAATTGGTGTATCTATTTGAAGGTTTGCAAGAGTGTAATTTGTATCCTTGAGCTTACGTAACACTTCACATTAAAAAATATTACAACTTTTGGTTTTGGCATATTCCTTGGATATATGACTATTGGATTATTACCATATTTTATTTAGCTTAATGTCACCTTCTTGTTTCGATATTTTTTTTCAATTCTAGTCACACTTTTAAATCCTTCATCCTTTACTTTGTACCTCATTATTAGACTTTTTTCCATATTGTTCTAGTTTCCTATAGAATATGCATATCAAGAAGAATTCCAAGGTATAAGTTGTCTATTTTATACATTTCTCACCTTTGGGTATGCAAATAAGCTTAAATATCATTTCACTAATCCGTTTTTATAAGAATCAAAAATATCGTAGCAACTGCTCAATTCCTATCAATTAAACATCATTTGACTAATACGTTGTTATAAGAATCACAAATATTATAGAAACCACTCAATTCCAATCACAATTTTGATGTTCTGCATGCTTATGCAAGTTACAACAAAGAATAGCCTCTTAGATATGGTTTTTATCCTATAGAAGTGGTTACATGTTCCTCAAAAAAATCCTAGATCAAATAGGATAAGTGGAAAAGAATTGTTAAACTCCATGTCAAAATGAGCACAGTAATAGGGTATTCTTGGCCACATCATGACCAAATTGACTCAAGATGAGTCAATGGACCATACGAATAATTTCATGCATCTTGTCATGAAATCCGTAAGTTGTTAATGGTTTCATTAAGTGATAATCAATAAAAATCAATTCCTATATTCTTATTTCTAGTTACGACTGATTAAGAAGACAACAGGTTATGGGATGCCACCATAGCCCATATTTATTATAGAAGATTATTGTAAATTTCATCTAAACGATCATTTAGAAAACTAGTGACATATATATATATATATATATATATATATATATATATATATATATTATGAGTAGTAATATAAGAATTTTATGTTTCTCCTTTATGTGTTTATTTCCACATATCATGTTGATTTCTATTTATCTTTGTATATTTTTGGAAACATGATCTAAGCTAAGAAAGCCCCTTCATGTATTGGTATGTATTGCATGATTACCATTAGAGTAGTTATATGTATACAATAATTTATTTTAGTTTTTTAGTAAAGTTTAACAATGGGCCTTAGGTCCCCCGATTGAGGTGCCATGATGAGAGGAGCATGGTGTGACATGTCGATCGTATGCAACAACCAAACTGGCAAAGGATATGATGCGTACTAACAGAGGAGGGCAGCTCCACCCATGGATATTGATGATCACATTTAAGAAACCTGCCAAAGAGCAAGGCATGTCAGAAGGATCTAGGGGAAATCGTCGGTGCAGGAGGATGTGGGAGTCTGTTAAAAACATTCTCTACATATTTTTTTTGGAGTATGACAGAAAAGGGATTGCATAGCACTGGGAAGAAGACAGGGGATCAGGCGTGAGCTCTAGAAACCTGGGTGTGTCATCTACATGGGTATATATTAAGTTTTCTCCATAGTAATTTTACCTCTGCGATGAAGATAATTGTTGGTGTGTATGTATTGGGTCCTATGTTGTGAAACCAAATCCAAAAATAGAAGAAAATAGAGATCAAAGCCTTATAAATCGGCCACTTCGAGGGGGCAACCTCCAATACATTACATAAATGAACAATTCTTGGATGATACAAATTACCAAAACCTCCTTCTATATATAGGAGTCCATGGGGCAACAATATAATCCTAGCCGACCTAAAAATAATAATGTAAGGGCACAAAAATAAAAATATTCCATAAATGGGGTCATTTTTGCTGTAGTACGGAAGGAAGTGTTATACCACAATTCAGCGAGAGGTAACCACTTGACCCATTGTGTTTTTTTATGAGATAAAAAACAATGAAGATATCCTTCCAAAAAATTATTCACTATCTCAGTTTGACCATCGGATTGAGGATGATAAGATGAGCTATGAGATAATTGAGTACCCAAACAATAAAATAACTCTGTCCAAAAACTTCCAGTAAAAATGGGATCTCTGTCACAAACAATAATCTTTCAGTTTCCATGTAGCTTTTGAATTTTGTCAATAAATGTAGTAGCAATTGTACTTGCATTAAATGGATGAGATAATGCACAAACGTGTGCATACTTGGTAATTCTATCAACTACCACCATGATGACATTATTTTCTTCAAAATTAGGTAAACCTGTGATAAAATCCATTGAAATCTCCTCCCAACATTGACTTGGAATGGATAATGGTTGTAGAAGACTCGGGGTCTTAATTGCCTCAACTTTATTTTGCTGGCAAACCAAACATTCCGCCAAAAAATTTTGAATATCATACTTAAGGCCATCCCAAAAAAAATCTTTCTTCATCGTGTGGTAAGTTTTAAAAAATCCTGAGTGTCCTCCTAAAGGAGAAGTGTGCAATTCCAAAATAATCTTTTGTTTTAGTTAGGAATTCTTACAAAGATATAATCGATATTTGTACGTTAAGAAATAATTTTTCCAACTAAATGTATCAGATGTACTAGGATCTTGCTGAAAATTTTGAATAAGTGTCCACACTTCTTTGTCCTTCTTCCATTCATCCCTTGCTTTAGTTATCCAATCTAGTTGGATAATAGAAATGGGACAAACCAATGCTTCCACCTCTTCATTCTTTCTTGAGAGTGCATCTCCAAAAACCGTTTAGCTTCCCTTTTTTGTAGATTATTTCAAAGTCATAACCCAACATCTTTGTGACCCATTTTTGTTGCTTTTCTGAAAATAGTATTTGTTCCAAAAAGTGTTTAAGACTATCATGATCAATTTTTACCTTGAAGTGTCTTCCCATTAGGTAAGGTCGCCATTTCTTTAGTGCATGTAGTATTTCTAACATTTCCTTCTCATAAATAGCTTTCTATAAATACTTTCATTTGATTGGACGACTTTTAAAAGCAATGGGTCTTCCTTATTGCATTAAGATAGCACCAATTCCATTTCCTAAGGCATCACATTCCACAATAATGTTTTTTGTGAATTCTGGCGTAGCTAAGACCGGTGCTAGGCACATTGACTCTTTAATATGTTCAAAGGCCTTAGTTTCTTCAAGATTCCATGAAAATGCATCTTTATTCAATAATGTTGTTAGAGGTGCTACTATTATCCTAGAATTATTAAAAAACTTGCGATAATACCCTATTAACCAGAGAAATCCTCACAACTGGTTTATGGTTGTGGGGACTTTCCATTCCTTAATGGCTTTAATTTTGTTAGGGTGTACCTTAACACCCTCGTGTGACACAATATGACCCAAATATCTTGTACTCCAAAGAAAAATTTGAATGTTTTTGCATATAATTGTTCCTCCTACAATAGTTTTAGTGCCCTCTCAACATGTTGAACATAATCCTTCCAAGACCTGCTGTAGATTAGTATATCATCAAAAAATACTAGCACAAATTTTCTAAGGAAGGGTTTGAAAATGCAATTCATCAACCCTTGAAATGTAGAAGGAGCATTGGTAAGGCCAAAAGTCATGACAGAAAATTCATAATGACCCTTATGAGTTCGAAATGTTGTTTTCAGAATAACTTCAGTATTTATTCTAATTTGATGATATCCTGAACAAAGATCCAACTTGGTAAAATAAATTTCTCCATGTAATTCATCAAATAATTCATCAATCACAGGAATGGGAAATTTATATTTAATGGTGAGATTATTGAGATCCCTATAATCCAGACACATGAGCCATGATCCATCCTTCTTGTGCAACAATACTACTGGAGCAGAGAAGGAACTTTGACTAGGTTGAATTATACCAACCTCTAACATTTCTGCAATCATACGTTCAATTTCGCTCTTTTGGACATAAGAATATCTATAATGCCTGATGTTTGGAGGAACACTTCCTGGAATCAAATGAATAGCATGATCATGATCACGAATAGGTGGGAGTCCTTTTGGAGTTTCAAACACCTTCGAATGATTGTCCAATACTTTTTGGAGATCTGAAGAAATAGATGAGTTTGATCTAGGAACTTCTAGTGAGCATAATTGTGCAATTACACCTCGTTGTTCTTTCTTCAGAAGCTTTGTCCTGAAATTAGAGCTTATTATTTTTCTCGACTTCCCTGCAATACCCCGTAATTTGAATTCCTTTCCTTCTGAAAAAATTTCAAGAAAATTTCTTGAAAATTAAAAGCAACCATCCCCAAATATTGTAAGCATTGTACTCCTAGAATAACATCAGCACCTCCCTTTGGAATGGAAAGCATTGGAATATTCAATACATATTCCCCCATGATTAGCTTGATATTATGGCATTTTCTAGAGAAATTTATAGTTCCTCCATTTGCAACCATAACTTGACATTCTGGTGCTGGGTATAGGGAACAATTCAATTCCTTGGCTACCTTACAATGAATAAAATTATGGGTACTACCCGAATCAATCAACACTATTACCTTTTTCTTCTTGATATGTCCTTCTATCTTGAGAGTTTGAGGAGTGTTAATTCCTGCCAATGCATTACACAATATGGTTGGACTCATTTCTTTCTCTTCTAGGGTTGGTTCCTAGTGTATATCCTCTTCTTTTGAAGGTTCTTGTTCATTTTCTTCTTCCTCTTCATAATCTATGTAAAATAATTTATTCTCAGCACACTTATTGCCTTTATTGTATTTGCTATCACAACTGTAGCAAAGCCCTTTTGATATTTTTTCTTCCAATTTTTGTGGTTTCAACCTTGTAGGTTACGGAATTCTAGGAGTAGGAATACTTCCATATTTATATATGCGAGTGGTAGGCTTCCTTGTCGCCATAATTTTACATTCAATTTTTCTTTCCAACCTAAATGCCTTCTCCAATGAATCAGGTTCCCAAATGCGAACTTCATGTTGGATGTTATCCTTTAAAGTCCCTATGAAGACATCAATCTTGTGTTCCTCTGGAATATCAGTTACCCTTATATTCAATTTTTGGAACTCCTCAATGTGCTCCACCACTGAACCCTTTTGTTTGATATTTATCAATTGGATAAAGAAGGTGTTGCTTTTTGTATCCTCATAATGTGCTATCATTTCCTCTGTAAAAATTGACCAAGTGACAATTTTTTTACGGGAGAAAAACCATCGATAACATACAAATGTATTTTTTTATAAATGTAAAGTTGCAATGGGTACCTTTTGTGTGTTTTGCACATTATTGAGATCAAAATATTGCTCCATATGTAGTATCCATGATACGGGATCCTTTCCATCATACTTCCTCATATCCATCTTTGGAATATGGTGGTTCTTCCATCCAACATTAGAGTTTATGAAATCACGATTAACATTTATTTTCTTCTCATCATGAGCTTCCTCTACGATCTTTTTTCCATTAGGAAACATTTCTTGTATCAAATTTTCCAAACCTTCGATGTCTACTTTTAGATCATTCTTTATGTTTTCCATTTTTTCATCGATCTTTGCTTCCATGTCATCCATCTTAGCTTCCATGCCAACTTCCATGCCCTCCATATTAGCTTCCAAACCATTCATATTAGCTTCCACGCCTTTGTTCAAACCATCCATATTAGTTTCCATGCCTTTCTTCAAAACTTCCATTTCATTTTTTGTTGCTCTTTGCTATAGGTGCACTTGCTCTTGTAATTTTGACATCTCATGTTGCATTTCTTCGTCTTCATGAGTCATAGTAGAGCCTTCTAACCGCTTAATGGGTGTTGAATTCTTTTTAGGGGGAATTTTAGAACCCAATACTGATATCTATTCTTCAATATGCCCTTGGAATAAATTCAAACTAATTTTTTCAAATGAGACTTATGTAATTCGAAAAAAATACACACCTTTTTCTTAATTTTGAGGAGCTCGATATTGAAACTGAATTATCTCTGTGATTTTTTTATCTTAAATATCTAAAATTTGGCCCTGAGGTATCCCTCTAAATCCTCTTTCAAATGCCACAGGTTGGACCTGATTTTGATTCTTCAGGACAAAGTTATGTCCAATCTCCCAAAATTACCTAAGTATGGACTGTTTAGTAGAGAGAACTTGTACGACTTGCCATGTGTCACTGTTTCCTCCTTCAGCTCTTAAATTTATAGATGGGATATTATAGTCTGTGCACTTTCTGCCACTCTTTATGTAATTCCAATCTCATGTTCAGAGACAGAGTTATGAATATTTTCCCATGATCACCTCTTTGAGATGAAATTTGGGAGCCTGAAAAAACCCTAACTTACATAAATACTACCTACCAAAATAATGTGAACCAATCTCTGAAATTTTTCCATGACGTTCCTCGTGATTTCGGCTTCACTCTGTGAAAATTTTAGCTTCTGAAACCTCGTATAAAAATATTTATAGCAAAAATTTTACGATAAACTATTTAGGTTAAATTCAGAGCCTGCAAAAAGCCCTAATGTACACAAATCATATCTCCTAAAATATTGTGAACTAAGCTCTGAAATTTTGTGATGATGTTCCTCAAGATTTCAGCTTCGTGCTCTCAAAATTTCAGCTTCTGAACCTTCATAGAAAATACGTTATAGCGCAAATTCCATGATGACATGTTTGGAGCAGCAAGACCCTAGAATCCAAAGCTCTGATACCAAATTTTGTGAAACCAACTCCAAAAATAGGAGAAAAGAGAGATCAACACCTTATAAATTATCCACTTTAAGGGAGAAACCTCCAATACATTACATAAATGAGAAATTATTAGATGATACAAATGAGCAAAACCTCCTTCTATATATTGGATTCCATGGGGCCACAATATAATCCTAGCCGACCTAACAATAATAATGTAAGGGCACAATAATAACAATATTGGGGTTAAAGGGGTAAAAAAATAACAATAAGGGGGCTACACTAATAATAATAAGGGACTGAACTGGTAATATAGGGACCTAACATCCTCCATCCTTCTTTAGAGAGATTCTTTATCTGTTTCCCAATAACCATGATTTGGCTTAGAGGAATGGGACTGGTACGATTTGCATGCTTGATTTTTGGTTCTTTATGGAGTTGGGTAATTTGGTTATAGTTAAATTGCAGGACTTTCCCTCTCTGCAATTCGAGGGCGGGTTTATGTCTTACATTTTGGGTATACAAACTACAGAGGAGGTGGTGATGCAATGCCACGACCCTCGTCAGTTTAAAGCCCCTGTTCACTTTGCATGTCTGCATTACATCGACTTATATATGTTTGTTGACACTGCTTTTTTATATTACATTAAATTATATCTATATGTAGCTCATGCATGTTATATTGAAGACCTTGCATGCTATGAAATCTTGTTTCACCTCCCTCTTGTTCCTCTGGGCTATGAAAGCCTGTTTCATATTCATCCTGCATTTTTCTCCTCTGCATGTCTCTATAGTAACTCCTACCGGAATCTCACATAATTACTTTTGTAATGATTGAGATGGTATTCGGAAATTATGGGAAATCAAGTATATTTCCTCCAATGATAATTTTGTAGGTATAGGTTTGGTAATGAATGGTTATACTAATTATAGAAGTAGGGTTGTTAACAGTTTGGTCAAAACCATTTGTGACGTCAATAATAATAACACGAGAATCTTAATTCTCGAGCTGGTAGGGGATGGTCTCAGTTCTTTGGTCTGGATTTGTAATAGAGTCACAGTGATGAGTACGGGGGTTTTTTTGAGTCTAGCGAGAAACATAAATTTTAGGATGTTAGGGAAAGCCTCCTCCTTTGTAGTCAAGGTTTGCAAGGAATTTACAGTTAAGAGTAACGGGGTTATTTGAAGTCTAGTCTCAAATTTTATGGTTTCGGTTAGTATTGGGGAGGGAAGGCATAAAATTTTTTGAAATCCTGCGACCTATCTAGATGTAAGGGAGGCTCCAATTAGGAAATCAGATATTACTTATGGCCAGATTGATAGACATATTTTTGCTCCTAGTCAGCAACATATCATTGTAAATAATTTGTGTAACCTTCATATTGGTATGTTTTTTTCTTCTGCATGTCTTCCTAGCAATCTTCACCCGCAAGCCATTGCACGTCGGGTCAGTATTCCAATGTGGAGTTGGGTAAATGCACATTTGTTGGGAGACAACGTTTAAGGAAAAATGGTTAAAGCTCAATCGGGTAGAAAGGAATTTAAATATAAATGCAAGGATAAAGTGGGTGCAAACAGAATAGGACAGAAGTCAGGGAAAGAAATTATGGAGAACATTTTTAAGGCCTATTCAGAAGGAACGCCCAACCAAGTTAAACCTTTGATTTCTAGGTGGGAACAAGATGTCAGGACTAAATTTGAAGAGGACCTTGCTGAGGAAGATATGGATCCAATTCTAACAGATCCTGGTAATGCCCATAGTAGGCTTTCTCTTTTTCAACATTATATTCATATTTATTGGACCCTGAAACATCTATTGGCTAAGGTGATTATCACAGTTCAAGAGATATGGGGGGGCGCAGGCAGCCTCAACTTTGGCAAAAATCCGCAAAGGCATTCAAGAGATCCATTTACAACATCACCACCAAAATTTTTGTCTTGGATGCATTGATAGACAGCCCCAAAATCTACACCAGGTTTACAAGCCTAGGTCGAGTGTCAAAGACCCGACACCCATTGAGTCTTCAAAATAATGAATATTCTGAATTTTTGCTTTTTGTTGATATGAATATGGATAGAATTTACCTTTTTTATATGTTTATATATGTTGAGATAGAAAATAGACCTCTAAAGATACCAAGAGACCATTTTAAACTCTTTAAGTTTTGGATGGCCTATAACTCTTTAAGATCACCAACAGACCTGGTTTCCTATGGGCAGGTTGAGGTAAACAGTATTATATTTTGATGTAGCCTACATTTTTTTAATATTGAATGAATAGCAAGGCACTACTAAGTTTACAAAAAAAAAAAAACAATGGGCCTTAGGTAGTTAACAAAAGTTCTTAAACTCAAATGTCGTGAAAGATGTGTCAAAACAGTGCATATGACTTTTCTATGAGATAAATGGCTTATAAGTATAGATATCAATAAATGGTTTTGGCTAGAATGAGGTGTTTCAAAGCCTATGTCATGTTCAAAAAGGAGAAAAGAGGGCTTACAGATGAAAAGTAACCCTCTAAGTCTCAATCACTTTAACGGAGGCTTCCAACCATAATACATAATAATTTGTCTCGTCTTTCCTCTCGATGTCGTAATTGAGGCACCATTAAATAGATATGCACAAATTATATGAGTCTAAGGCCCTCGAATATGACTAAGAGAAGAAAGTAAGCCCCGCACCCTTAAAATACAGTTTCCATTCTAAATATTTTCGCCTAAATCTTGTGAATATGATGGAGTTTTACATAGTTGTTGTTTGATGTAAAAACAATGTGGCTTGAATATAAAAATATATACAAATTTGTCTCTTTTTATTTATTTTTTGAATAAATTGGTTCATTTGATCTTAGCTTTAAAAATATGAACCTAATGCTTAATGATACATTAAAAAACAAACTCATTTTTTAACTCCTTATTACTCAATTTTTCATACTCTACATTTTCAACATCAATAAATAATTGTAATTATATATATATATATATATATATATATATATATATATATAGTATGGGCTAAACTGACATATTAACATGCATATATGCATATGTTTCAGGTGCAAAGTAATATTTTCATTATATTACCAACATGATACTCTATCATTTATGAATTTCTTTTACAAATAAAGTTATAAGTTTTTAACTTAAAGATAATTTTTTCTAACTTAAAAGATTAGCACAACCACGTTAATAAATGTGGTTGATATACCAATCACATGGGCATAATTATCAATAATATGGATTTAATAGTAATATCAATATTAATAAATATTTAACTATAATTATATAAATATAAACACAATTTTTATATTATAATAATTAAAATAATAATTTATAATAATTATTATTATATTATAATAATATGATAATAGTATTGATATTATCAATAACGTCATAAACCAAAGGTATTATTAATATTATAAATCAAATGGATTATTGATATTATAAACCTAAAGGAATAATATTAAACCCTAGGATTAAGGTTACAAACCCAAAGGATTAATATTACAAACCCAAGAGAAAAATATGAAACCTAAAAGATTAATATTATAAACCTAACAAATTCGTATTAAAATCCAAAAGATAAATATTATAAATCCTAGGGATTAATATTATAAATGCAAGAGATTAAAATTATAAATCTAAAGAAATATTAAATCCAAGAGATTATTGATATTATAATATCCAGCAATTATAAACCCAAAAAAAAATTATTAAACCACAACCATATTCACGTCGATTATATTTTAGCAAAATAATTATAATTATAATAAGTAATATTTAGATTAGTATATTATTAATATGTAATTTATAGGTCAATGTATTAATCTATAGTCATTATGTTATCATATTATTAATATAAATTTATTAAGGCTTAAATAATATTACTAAATTTAAAAAGTTATCAATAAATAATATTATTAATAAACCTATTATACGATCAATATATTAATGTGCTATTTTTTTTTATTAAAATATAATATTATTATTATCATTATTATTATTATTATTATTATTCTTTTTTTAATTTCTCTTTTAAAAAATTATAAATAAATTTTCAATTAACCAATATCAATATCAATATCAATATATATAAATAATTGTGGTTTTTGTTTTTATTTTAAACAAGTGATGAAATAGTAATTTTCTGTGTTGTAGTTATTTTTTATTTTTAAATCATTAAATATTTTTATTAATCTATGATGTACGAGCATCTGAACAATTTCCAGCAATGTCATTATGTGTTCACATGTTGTGGCCAAACAAGAAATGGAAAAGTTTATCATAAATAGTTAGTTAGATTTAAATGTGTGAAGTCAGTTGGTTTTAATGTCCTAGACTAAATAGGAAAAAAAGTAGCATTTGGTTCTCCCAGCGAGGAGATTTAGCAAATATATTAGGATTGAGAGGATAAGATAGAGTCGGTTTAAAAGCTAATAAATGTTAAACCGCTTTCAGTTAGATGGAAGTGTAGATAATTATATGAAGTGTGATAGGGTAGACAAATTGAAGTGTGAGAAGTGTGCAAGTTGTGTGATAGAGGAGTGATAGAGAGGGGAGGTCGTGAATGCAAAACCCAGCCATTGAAGGGCTCGGATCTATGTAATTACCTTTCTAATAATTCCAAGTGTGTGTGTTAAATTCTCCTTTCTGTGTTAGTCTATCTTGATGAAATTTTGATTTTTAGTCAGAGTAATGAAGAGCATTTGGAGCATGTCAAGCTGGCGTTAAATGCTTTGCAAAACGAGAAAATGATTATAAATTTGAAGAAGTGTAGTTTCATGAAAAAAGAGCTCATTTATTTGAGATTTATAGCCTCAGAAGAAGGCTTGACGACGAACCCAGAAAAAATATAGGTAATACTGGAATGGCCAACTCTAAGAAGTGTATTTGAGGTCAGATGTTTTCATGGTCTTGCAAGTTTTTACATAATTTTATAAGAGGTTTTAGTCAGATGCATGCACCAATAATTGAAACAATAAAAGAGAGCAACCAATGATTTAAATGGACAGAAGTAGCAGATCAGAATTTCAAGTTGTTGAAAAGGAAGGTCAATGAAAGACCTATTTTGGCCTTGATAAATTTTGAAAAAATATTCCAAGTTGAGACTGATGCTAGTGTGATAGCAATTGGAGTTGTCTTGAGTGAAGAGGAAAGACTAATAGCTTATTTCAGTGAAAATTTAAATGAGGCCAAGAAGAAGCATTCATCCTATGATAAGGAGTTCTATACTATTGTGGAAGATTTGAAGAAATGGAGGCATTACTTGTTGCCCAAATAATTTGTGTTATATTCAGATAACCATGCACTGCAGTGCATAAATAATTAGTCGAAGTTGAAACCAAAGCATGTTAAGTGGGTGGAGTTTTTCCAGAGATTTGCCTTTGTAATCAAACACACAAGTGGTAAGTCAAACAAAGTTGTGGATGCTTTGAGTAGAGTAAATTTGATTATGCATGAATTGAGGATTAGCATTTTGGGGTTTGAAGAAATGTTTGATATGTATGAGGAAGATAGATATTTCAAAGGAAATATATGCAGCTGTAAAAAATCCTGTGATTCATAACAGAATCCAGTGGATGGACTACTTGATTCAAGGAGGATTGTTGTTCAAGAATAATAAATTGTGTATACCTAAGCGTTCCATGAGGGAAATTATGATTAAGGAGAAACATAGTGGAGGACTATATAGACACTTTGGGTAGGATAAAATATTTTCTCAAGTAAGTTGTTTTTATTATTGGCGAAAAATGCAAAGTGATACAAGAATTTTATTAAGAAGTGCAAGATCTGTCAACGTGCTAAGGGAAGAAGCCAAAACACTGGATTATATCAGCCATTACCAATACCCAATAGATCTTGGGATGATATCAACATGGATTTTGTATTAGAATCGCTGAAAACTCAAAGATGACGTGCTTCTATCTATGTTGTTATAGATATATTTTCTAAAATGGCACATTTTATTGCTTGTAAGAAAACTGGTGATGCAACTCACATCATTAATTTTTTTTTCTCTGAAGTTATAAGATTGCATGGATTTCCTGTGAGTATTTTTTCAGATAGAGATACAATGTTTGTAGGACATTTCTAGAGGACTCTATGGAAGAAGCTAGGTAAAAACCGCACTTTAAGTTCAGCCTATCATCCTTAGATGGATGGACAAATTGAAGTAGTGAAGAGGAGCTTGGGAAACATATTAAGGAGTTTTGTTTACAAAAATACAAAGTAATGGGATTTAGCACTTGCTTAAGCTGAATTTTCATATAATGATACTCCTAATCGGCGTACTAGGATGATTTTATTTTAGAATTTTTTTGGAATGCATCAAAGAGATGTGTATGAACTTAGAGATTTGAGTAAAAAAGAGACAAGGAGTGCAAAAGCAGAATAATTTGCAAAAAATATGCAGAAGATGCAGGAATATGTCAAGCAAAGTTTACAGAAAAACACTCAAAAGTATAAACAAAGAGCTGATATGAAGAGGACTGAAAGAGAATTTCAAGAATATGATTTAGTCATGGTTTATCTAAGGAAGGAAAGGTTTCCAGTAGGGAGCTATAACAAGCTGAAAATGAAAAAGATAGGGTCATGTAGAATTTTGAGGAAGTTCTCCTCAAATGTATATGAGATTGAGCTACTAGAAGGAATTGGGATAACACCCATCTTTAATGTTGTAGATTTGTATCCATACAAAGTAATAGAGGAATAATTACAAGAAGAATCTACAGAAGAGGAGGATAATACTTTGAATTGGAAGGAACAGATGCCAAAGGCAGCAAAGAAAGATGTGGAAGCCATTCTGGAGAAAAGAGAAACAAATAAGACCAGTGGACAGACATATTATCAGTATCTAGTCAAATGGAAAGGACAACTAGTGGAAGATGCCAGTTGGATGATAGTAGTAGAGTTACAGAATTTTAGTCCAGATCTTGAAACATTGATGGATTAATATTTTCTTCTCCGCGAGTCTGATGTAGGAGCATCCAGACAATTGCCAACAATGTGACTATGTGTTCACATCTTGTGGCCAAACAAGAAATGGGAAAAGTTGACCATAAATAGTTAGTTAGATTTAATTTTGTGAATTTAGTTCGTTCTAATGTCCTAGATTAAATAGGAATAAAATTAGCATTTGGTTCTCCTTGTGAGGAGATTTAGCCAATAGATTAGGATTGAGAGGATAAAATAGAGTCAGTTTAAAAGCTAATAAATGATAAATCGCTTTCAGTTAGATGGAAGCATAGATAAGTGTGTGAAGTGTGATACGGTAGACAGAGTGAAGTGTGAGAAGTGTGCGAGTTGTATGAAGAAGAGTGACAGAGAGGAGAAGTCATCAATTTAAAGCCCAACCATTGAAGTCCTCAGCTCTATGTAATTACCTTTCTGATAATTCCAAGTGTGTGTTAAATTCTTCTGTCTGTGTTAAGTCTCACTCTTTAATTCACCATCAATTTGAATATCATCTTATCAAATAGTGTATGCAAAGAAGTTGATTTGCGAGGTGAACAAACAAAGACTTGGAAGAGTTCTGTGTGAAAGGACTTATGCGAAGTGGGCCAATGAATGTGCAGTAGAGACCATTAGATATGACAGAAGACCAACGGTGGACAATAAATCACTTCAAAAACGATTTCTCAAGTCACAAAATTTAGAGTTTCACACTAAGGCCTTAACCCATAAGTTATTTTAAGTGCGATGCGAAGCGGAGTATTAAAGGAGAGAAAGGATTGTTATATTGGGCATAGATCAATAGTGGATGGTTCACAAATTCGCACATCGCCAATATTAGCAGATATCATTAATACTTTAGTTATATTCCTTGCGATGCGATAAAAGGTCAAAGTGCGATAAGTTAATAAATCTATGATGCGGTGAAGGGAAGCCACATGTCAGCATAGTGATAAAGTGCATATCGCACATCGCAGATTTATGTGGTTAAATTTTAAGAGTTCACATGATAAGTTAATTTTGCTGTGATGTGATGCATCTCATATCGCATATCGCACGGTATAAGGAATAAGGTTATTGTTGAACTTAAAAAGTTGCAAATTGCGATCTGAATTTCGCAACGAACTGCGATATCGCAAAATTGCAGATTTACAAAAGTGTTAATTTTTGAAATATGCAGGAAGGTAAGTCATAAAGGTTGCAAAGTTGCGCTTGGAATTGATTGGTTCATCCTGTGTGATCCATAAAAGTACAATTTCCATGCGCGAATACTTTATTAACGAGTATTTATTTGGGAAAGGAAGAACATATAAATTTTCCTCCGTATTGTGGGTAAAATTGGCCTTTTGGCTGCATTATTTGGTATCAGAGCTAGGTTGAGATTTTTTCTCAACTATTATAGTAAATATCTCACCCAGGAGAGGAGCTGGCAGAGGTCAAGGGATAATTACAACAAATAGAACATTTCTCGAAGAGATTGGACACCTTCGTACAAGGATAGCAACAATGGAGCCTGCTCAGAAGAGAGCAACTGAAGAAGAAGATTTCATCACAACAGAACAATCTTCTAAAGAATAAAAAGAAGAAGAACAAGAACAAGAAAGCGAGGAAGCTAAATTTTTTAGGATATTAGAAAAGGTTAGTGGAAAACCACAAATGGAGATTCCTTTATATGAAGGGAACCTTAATGTGGATGAGCTGATACATTGGATCAGTTTGGTGGATAAGTATTTTGACTTATAAGAGGTCAAAGATAAGAAAAAGGAAAAATTTTCATCTACCAAGTTGAAGGGCCATGCATCTATCCAGTAGGATGAACTACATACATCCAGGATTAGAAAGGGAAAACCTAAGGTCAAGCAGTGGGATAAAATTGTAAGTAAATTGAATAAAATTTTTATGCCAAAATATTATCAATTAAATATTTTCAAATAGTTGCAGAATTTGAGACAGAAAGGAATGGTTTTCAAGGAGTATACAAAGGAGTTTTACAAGTTTTGCATTAGAGCAGGACATGTTGAAGATGATCTGGAGAAAGTAACTAGATACATCAATGGTTTAAGGTATGATATACAAGATGAAATCAGTTTGTTGAGTCTGAAGACAATTGAGGATGCCTATCAAGAAGCTTTGAAGGCAGAGGAGAAAATGTTGAGGAAACAAAGTCAGAAGAATAGTGGTAAAAATCCAATAAGAGGAAGAGGAACTTTCAAACCAATATTTCAGCACTCTTAGAATGAAGCATGAGGTTCGAGTAGCAGACCACCGCAAAGAGGAGACTTTGGTAGAGGATTATTTGTACCCAGAGGTAGGAGCCGAGGAAGAGAAATGCAGTGTTACACATGTGGAGAACGTGGACACATATCACAGGACTGTCCTCATAACAAATCATCAAATCAATGGAATGTGAATGTGGCGCAGGCAAAGGAAGAAAATCCTCAGGTCAAGGAAAAAGAAGAACCACCTGAGGGAGGAAAGCCTTTATTTCTAAAAATAGTATTGCTTAAGGCAGAGAAGGAAGCAAATGAGCCAGCTAAAATGAAGAGCATATTCAAGACTGTATGCAAGTTTGAAGTTAAGTGCTGCAAAGTTGTGATTGACAGTGGAAGCACTGATAATCTTGTTTCCATAAAGATGGTTGAGAAATTGGGATTGAATAATATAGTACACCCTACTCCATATAGAGTGTCGTGGCTACATAAGGGACATCAAATTTTGGTGACAGAACAGTGCAAAGTAGAGATACATATTGGTACATATATAGATTTCATATTGTGTGATGTGATGCCAATGGACGTGTGCCATGTGTTGCTGGGAAGACCTTGCCAATTTGACATAAAATATATTCATGATGGCAAAAGGAATACCTATAGCATATAGAAGGATGGAAATAATAACACATTACTACCTTTGAAGGATGAATAAAACAAAGGAGTAGCTGAGAATAGTGTTATGTTGATTAGTGGAAAAGAATTGCTGCAAGAAGTCAAGAAGGAGAAAGAAATGAATTTTGCTATTGTGGGTAAACCCAAGGTAATTTTGACTTCTAAAAATTTAGATAGCCTGCCTATGGAAATCAAAAATATGTTAGATGATTATGCTGATATACTTGTTGATGAAGTACCAAGTAAATTTCCACCAATCATAAGTATAATTCGTAAAATATATTTAATACCTGGTGCAATTTTACCAAACAAAGTTGCATATAGAATGACACCTCGGGAAAATTAAGAAGTTTCAAGACAGGTACAAGAGTTTTTAGATAAAGGAATGATGAAAGAAAGCCTTATTCCATGTGCAATACCAACCATATTTAGCCCAAATAAAGGAGGAGAGTGGCCCATGTGTATTGATTCCAGAGCTGTAAACAAGATCAACATCAGGTATAGTTTTCCATTACCACACATATATGATTTGATGGATTGTTCAAGTGGATCAAGTATTTCACTAAGATAGATCTAAAGAGTGGAAACCATCAAATAAGGACTAGAGAAGGAGATGAATGGAAGACTGCATTTAAGACCAAAAATGGTTCGTATGAGTGGTTAGTGATGCCTTTTGCACACCAAGCACATTTATTAGACTAATGAACAAGGTCTTGAAAGAGTATGCAGGAAAATTTTTGATATTATATATTGATGACATTATCATTTTAAGTCAGAGTAAGGAAAAAAATTGGAGCATGTCAAGCAGGTGTTAAATACTTTGCAAAAGGAGACTCTGCTTATAAATTTGAAGAAGTGTATTTTCATGAAAAAAGAGCTCATTTTTTTGGGATTTATAGCATCAGAGGAAGGCTTGAAGATGAACCTAGAAAAAATCCATGCAATACTGGATTGGCCAAGTCCGAGAGGTGTATTTGATGCAAGGAGTTTTCATGGTCTTGTAAGTTTTTACAAAAATTTTAAAAGAGGTTTTAGTTAGATTTGTGCACCAATAATTGAAACAATAAAAGAGAGCAACCAACCATTTAAATGTACATAAGTAGAATATTAGAAATTCAGGTTGTTGAAAATGAAGATCATTGAAAGACCTATTTTGGCCTTGCCAAATTTTGATAAAATATTCCAAGTTGAGACTAATGCTAGTGGGATAGCAAATGGAGTTGTCTTGAGTCAAGAGGATAGACCGATAGCTTATTTTAGTGAAAATTTAAATGAGGCCAAGAATAAGTATTCATCCTATGATAAGGAGTTCTATTCTATTGTGAAAACTTTGAAGAAATAGAGGTATTACTTGTTGCCCAAAGAATTTGTGTTATATTCAGATAACCATGCACTCCAATGCATAAATAATCAACCAAATTTGAAATAAATCAAGCTAAGTGAGGTGATTTTTTCCAGAGTTTTACCTTTGTAATCAAACACACAAGTGGTAAGTCAAAAAAATTTGTCTATTCTTTGAGTAGAGTAAATTTGATTATGCGAGAATTGAGGATTGACATTTTGGGGTTTGAAGAAATGATTGATATGTATGAGGAACACATAGATTTCAAAGAAATATATGCAACTGTAAAAAATATTGTGATTCATAACAGAAGACAGTGGATGGACTATTTGACTCAAGGGGGATTGTTGTTCAAGAATAACAAATTGTGTATAACTAAGTGTTCCATGAGGGAAAATCTGATTAAGGAAAAACATAGTGGATGACTATGTCGACACTTTGGACAGGATAAAACATTTTCTCAAGTAATTTTTTTTATTATTGGCCAAAAATGAAAAGTGATATCAAGAATTTTGTTGAGAAGTGCAGGATTTTTCAACATTCCAAAGGAAGAAGCCAAAACAGTGGATTATATTAGCCATTTCCGATACGCAATAGACCTTGGGATGCTATCCGCATGGATTTTGTTTTAGGATTGTCGAAGACTCAAAGAGGAAATGATTCTATCTATGTTATTGTAGATAGATTTTCTAAAATGACACATTTTATTGCTCGTAAGAAAACTAGTGATGCAACTCACATTGCTAATTTGTTTTTCTCTCAATTTATAAGATTGCATGGATTTTCTGTGAGTATTGTTTCAGACAGAGATACAAAGTTTATAGGAAATTTCTAGAGGAATATATGGAAGAAGCTAGGTACAAACATCAGTTTTTGTTCATCCTATTATCCTCAGATGGATGGAAAACTGAAGTAGTGAACAGGAGCTTCGGAAACATATTAAGGAGTTTGGTTTATAAAAATCCAAAGTAATGGGATTTAACACTTGCTCAAGCTGAATTTTCATATAATGATACTCCTAACCAGAGTACTGGGAGAGTCCTTTTCAAATTGTTTTTAGAATGCATCCAAGAGGTGTGTATGAACTTAGGGATTTGAGTAAACAAGAGACAAGGAGTGCAAAAGGTGAAGAATTTGTAGAAAAAATGTAGAATTTGCAAGAAAATGTCAAGTAGAGCTTACAGAAAAACACCCAAAAATATAAACAAGGAGCTGATATGAAGAGGAATGAAAGAGAATTTCAAGCTTATTTAGTCATGTTTTATCTATGGAAGGAAATATTTCCAGTAGGGGCCTATAACAAGCTGAAAATGAAAAGGATAGGGTCATGTATAATTTTGAGGAAGTTCTCCTCAAATTCATATGAGATTGAGTTACCAGAAGGAATTGGGATAACATTCATCTTTAATGTTGCATATTTGTATCCATACAAAGTAACAGAGGAAGAATTACAAGAAGAATCTACAGAAGAGGAGGATCATACTTTGAATTGCAAGGAACAAATGCTAGAGACAACAAAGAAATATGTGGAAGCCATTTTGGAGAAAAGAGAAACAAATAAGACCAAGGGACAGACCTATTATCGGTATCTAGTCAAATGGAAAGGACAATAGTGGAAGATGCCAATTGGATGACAGCAACAGAGTTACAAAAGTTTAATGCAAATCCTGAAACATTGTTGGATCAATATTTTCTTTTTCGGGAGTCTGATGTAGGAGAATCCTGACAATTGCCAACAATGTGACTATGTGCTCACATGTCGTGGCCAAACAAGAAATGGAAAATTTTGATCATAAATATTTAGTTATATTTAGATGTGTGAAGTTAGTTTCTTTTAATGTTCTAGATTAAATAGGAATAAAATTAGCATTTGGTTCTCCCTGCGAGGAGATTTAGAAAATAGGTTAGGATTGGGAGGATAAGATAGAGTCAGTTTAAAAGCTAATAAATGATAAACCTCTTTTAGTTAGGTGGAAGCGTAGATAAGTGTATGAAGTGTGATAGGGTAGAAAAAGTGAAGTGTGAGAAGTGTGCGAGTTGTGTGAAGAGGAGTGACAAAGAGGATAAGTCATGAATATAAAACCCAACCATTGAAGGGCTCAGCTCTATATAATTACCTTTCTGATAATTCCAAGTGTGTGTTAAATTCTCTTGTCTGTGTTAACTTTCACTCTTTAATTCATTTTCGAGTTGAATATCGTGTTATCACACAGTGTATGCAAAGAAGTCGATTTGCGAGGCAAGAAAACAAAGACTCGGTGGAGTTCTGTGTGAAATGACCTATGCGAAGTGGGCTAGTGACTATGTAGTATAGACCTTTAGATCTGATAGAAGACCAGCAGTGGAGAATAAATCACTTCGAAAGTAATTTCGCAAGTTGCAGATTTAGATTTTCACTCTAAGGCCTTAACCCATAAGTTATTTGAAGTGCGATGTGAAGCGGACGAGTAAAGGAGAGTGAGGGCCATTAGATTAGGCATAGATCAATGGTGGATGGAAAATCACAAATTCGCACATCACAAATCTTAGCGAATATCTTTAAGACTTCACAAGTTAAGTTGTATTCCTTGCAATGCGATAAAAGGTCGAAGTGCAATAAGTTAATAAATCTATGACGCGGTGAAGGGAAGCCACATGTCGGCATAGCGATAAAGTGCATATCACACATCACAGATTTTTGTGGTTAAATGTTGAGAGTTTGCACGATAAGTTAATTTTGGTGCGATGTGAAGCATCGCATATCACATGGGATAAGGAACAAGGTTATTGCTAAAGTCAAAAAGTTTCGAAGTGCGATCTAAATTTTGCTGTGAACTGTAATATTGCAAAATCGCAAATTTACAAAAGTGTTAATTTTTGAAATCTGTGGGGAGGTAAGTCATAAAGTTTGCGAATTTGTGCTTGGTGTTGATTGGTCTAATCTGTGTGGGACATAAAAGTACAATTTCTGTGTGCGAATACTCTGTTAATAAGTATTTATTTGGGAAATGGATAACATATAAAATTTTCTTCGTATTGTGGGTAAAAGCGGCCTTTTGGCTGCATCATTTGGTATCAGAGCCAGATTGAGATTTTTTCTCAAGTATTATAGTAAATATGCAACCCGTGAGGGGAGTTGGCAGAGATCGAGCGGGATTTACAACAAATTCATATTTTCTTGAAGAGATTTGACACCTTCGTACAAGGATAGCAACAATGGAGACTACATAGAAGAGAGCACTTTAAGAGGAAGATGTCATCGTAACAGAGGAATATTCTGATGAAGAATAAGAAGAAGAAATCGAGGAAGCTAAATTTTTCAAGATATTGGAAAAGGTTAGTGGAAAACCAAGAATGGAGATTCATTTATATGAAGGGATCCTTAATGTGGATGAGTTGATAGATTGGATCAGTTCGGTGGATAAGTATTTCGACGTAGAAGAGGTCGAAGATAAGAAGAAGGTAAAGTTTTCAGCTACCAAGTTGAAGGGCCATGCATCTATCTAGTGGGATGAAATACAGACATCCAGGATTAGAAAGGGAAAGCCTAAGATCAAGAAGTGGGATAAAATGGTAAGTAAATTGAAGAAAAATTTTATGTCAAAATATTATCAATTAATTATTTTCAAACAGTTTCATAATTTGAGACATGAAGGAATGACTTTCAAGGAGTATACAGAGGATTTCTACAAGTTGTTCATTAGAGCAGGACATGTTAAAGATGATATGGAGAAAGTATCCAGATACATTAATGGTTTAAGGTATCATATATAAGATGAAATTAGTTTTTTGATTCTAAAGACAATTGAGGATGCTTATCAAGCAGCTTTGAAGGCAAAGGAGAAAATGTTGAGGAAACAAAGCCAAAATAATAGAGGTAAAAACCCAGTAAGAGAAAGAGGAACTTTCAGAGCAAGATTTTAACACTCTTAGAATGAAGTAGGAGGTTCAATTAGCAAACCACCACAAAGAGGAGACTTTGATAGAGGATTATTTTCACTCATAGGTAGGGCAGGAGATTCTTTATTGCTCAAAAGAGTATTGCTTAATGCAGATAAGGAATAAAATGAGCCATCTCAAAGGAAGAGTTTATTCAAGACTGTATGAAAGTCTAAAAATAAGTGCTACAAATTTGTGATTGATAGTGGAAGCACTGATAATCTTGTTTCGCGAGGTATGGTTCAGAAATTGTGGTTGAATAAGATAGTACACCCTAATCCATACAGAGTGTCGGCTATAGAAGGGATATCAAATTTTGGTGACATAACAGTGCAAAGTAGAGATACAAATTGGTATATATAAATATGTCATATTGTGTGATGTGATGTCAATGGAAATGTGCCATGTGTTGCTGGGAAGGCCTTGGAAATTTGAAAAAAAAGCTATTCATGATGGTCAAAGGAATACCTATAACATAGGGAAGGATGGAAAGAATCACACATTACTACGTTTGAAGGATGAAGCAGACAAAGGAACACCTGGGAATAATGTTATGTTGATTAGAGGAAACGAATTGCTGCAAGAAGTAAAGAAGGAGAAAGAAATGCATTTTGGTATTGTGGGTAAACCCAAGGTAATTTTGACTTCTACAAATTTAGACAATCTTCCTGTGGAAATTAAAAATATGTTAGATGATTATGCTGATATAGTTGTTGATGAATTACCAAGTAAATTTCCACCAGACAGAAGTATAAGTCATCACATAGATTTAATACCTGGTGCAAGTTTACCAAACAAAGCAGCATATAGAATGGCACCTCGGGAAAATGAAGAAGTTGGAAGATAGGTACAAGAGTTGTTAGATGAAGGATTGATCAAAGAAATCCTTAGTCCATGTGCAGTACCAGTCGTACTTAGTCGAAAGAAAGGAGGAGAGTGGTGCATGTGTAATAACTCCAAAGCTATAAACAAGATCACTATCAGGTATATATTTCCATTAACACACATATATGATTTGATGGATTGTTCAAGTGGATGAAGTATTTCACTAAGATAGATCTGAAGAGTGGATACCTTCAAATAAGGATTAAAGAAGGATATGAATGGAAGACTACATTTAAAACCAACAATGGTTTTTATGAGTGGTTAGTGATGCCTTTTAGGCTCACTGTTGCACCAAGCACATTTATGAGAGTAATAAACAAGGTCTTGGAAGAGTATGCAGGAAAATTTTGATAGTCTATCTTGATCACATTCTGATTTTTAGTCAGAGTAATGAAGAGCATTTGGAGCATGTCAAGTTGGTGTTAAATAATTTGCAAAAGAAGAAACTCCTTATAATTTTGAAGAAGTGTAGTTTCATGAAAAAATAGCTCATTTATTTGGGATTTATAGTCTCAAAAGAAGGCTTGAATATGGACCCAGAAAAAATCCAGGTAATAATGGATTGGCCAACTTCAAGAATTATATTTGAGGTAAGGATTTTTCATGGTCTTTCAAGTTTTTACAGAAAATTTATAAGAGGTTTTAGTCAGATCTATGCACCAATAATTGAAACAATAAGAGAGGGCAACCGGCCATTTAAATGGACAGAAGTAGCAGATCAAAATTTCAAGCTGTTGAAAAGGAAGATCACTGAAAGACTTGTTTTGGCCTTGCCAAAATTTGATAAAATATTCCAAGTTGGACTGATATTAATGGGATAGCAATTGGAGTTGTATTGAGTCAAGAAGAGAGACAGGTAGGTTATTTCACTAAAAATTTAAATGAGGCTAAGAAGAATTATTCATCCTATGATAAGGAGTGCTATGCTATTGTGCAAGCTTTGAAGAAATGGAGGCATTACTTGTTGCCCAAATAATTTGTGTCATATTCAGATAACCAGGCATTGCAGTCCATAAATAATTATTCAAAGTTGAACCAAAAGCATGCTAAGTGGATGGAGTTTTAGCAGATTTTTACCTTTGTAATCAAACACACAAGTGGTACGTCAAACAAATTTGTTGATGCTTTGAGTAGAGTAAATTTGATTATGCGGGAATTAAAGATTGACATTTTGGGGTTTGAAGAAATGATTGATATGTATTTAGAAGACACAGATTTCAAATAAATATATGCAGCTCTAAAAAATCTTGTGATTCATAACAAAATCCAGTGGATGGACTACTTGATTCAAGGAGGATTGTTGTTCAAGAATAATAAATTGTGTATACCTAAGTGTTGCATGACAGAAAATTCGATTAAGGAGAAACACAGTGGAGGACTATTTAGACATTTTGGAAAGGATAAAACATTTTCTATAGTAAATTTTTTTTTTTATTGGCGAAAAATGAAAAATGATATCAAGAAGTTTTTTAAGAAGTGTAGGATTTGTCAACGTGCCAAAGGAAGAAGCCAAAACAATGGATTATATCAGCCATTTCCAATACCCAATATACCTTGGGATGTTGTCAGAATGGATTTCTTTTTAGGATTTCTGAAGACTCAAAGAGGACATGATTCTATCTATGTTGTTGTAGATATATTTTCCAAAATGGCACATTTTATTGCTTGTAAGAAAACTAGGGATGCAACTCACATTGCTAATTTCTTTTTCTCTAAAGTTATAAGATTGCATGGATTGCCTATGAGTATTGTTTCAAAAAGAGATACAAAGTTTTTAGGAAATTTATAGAGGAATCTATGGAAGAAGATAGCTACAAACCTCAGTTTCAGTTCAGCCTATCATCCTAAGATGGATGGACAAACTGAAGTAGTGAATATGACCTAGGGAAACATATTAAGGATTTTGGTTTACAAAAATCAAAATAAATGGGATTTACCACTTGCTCAAGCTGAATTTTCATATAATGATACTCCTAACCGAATTACTGGGATGAGCCTGTTTCAGATTTTTTTTGGAATGCATCCAAGAGGTGTGTATGAACTTAGAGATTTCAGTAAACAAGAGAAAAGGAGTGCAAAAGCTGAATAATTTACAGAACATATGAAAAAGTTGTAGGAAGATGTCAAGCAGAGCTTACATAAAAATAGTCAAAAGTATAAACAAAGAACGGATATGAAGAGGATTGAAAGAGAATTTAAAGAAGATGATTTATTCATGGTTCATCTAAGGAAGGAAAGGTTTATAGTAGGGACCTATAACAAGCTAAAAATGAAAAAGATAGGGAAATGTATAATTTTGAGGAAGTTCTCCTCAAATGCAAATGAGATTGAATTACTAGAAGGAATTGGGATAGCACCCATCTTTAATGTTGCAGATTTGTATCCATACAAAGGAACAAAGGAAGAACTACAAGAAGAATCTACAAAATAAGAGGACCAGACTTTGAATTGGAAGGAACAGATGCCAAAGACAACAAAGAAATAAGTGGAAGCCATTCTGGAGAAAAGAGCAAAAAATAAGACTAGGGGAGAGACCTATTATCAGTATCTAGTCAAATGGAAAGGACAACCATCGGAAGATGCCAGTTGGATGATAGGATGACAACAACAAAGTTACAGAAGTCTAATGCAGATCCTGAAACATTGATGTATCAATCTTTTCTTCTCTGGGAGTCTGATGCAGGAGCATCGAGATAATTCCCAGCAACGTGATTATGTGTTCACATGTTGTGGTCAAACAAGAAATGGGAAAATTTGATCATAAATAGTTAGTTATATTTAAATGTGTGAAGTTAGTTGGTTTTAATGTCCTAGATTAAATGGGAATAAAAGTAGCAATTGGTTCTCCCTGCGAGGAGATTTAGCAAATAGATTACGATTGAGAGGATAAGATAGAGTCGGTTTAAAAGCTAATAAATGATAAACCACTTTCAGTTAGGTGGAATAGTAGATAAGTGTATGAAGTGTGATAAGGTAGAGAGTGAAGTGTGAGAAGTGTGCGAGTTGTGTGAAGTGGAGTGACAAAGACGAGAAGTCATGAATGTAAAACCCAACCACTGAAGGGCTCGGCTCTATGTAATTACCTTTCTGATAATTCCAAGTGTGTGTGTTAAATTCTCCTGTTAGTGTTAAGTTTCACTTTTTAATTCACTGTCAAGTTGAATATCATGTTATCGAATAGTGTATGCAAAGAAGTCGATTTGTGAGGCGAAAAAACAAAGACTTGGCAAAGTTTTGTGTGAAAGGACTTATGCGAAGTGGTCCAATGAATGCGCAGTAGAGACCATTAGATCTGATAGAAGACCAACGGTGGAGATTAAATCGCTTCAAAAGTGATTTCACAAGTCGCATAATTTAGAGTTTCGTACTAAGCCCTTAACCCATAATTTATTTGAAGTTTGATGCAAAGTGGAGGAGTAAAGGAAAGCGAGGAACGTTAGATTGGGCATAGATCAATGGTGGATGGAAAATCGCAAATTCGCACATCGCAAATATTAGCGGATATCGTTACGACTTCGCAAGTTAAGTTTTATTCCATACAATGTGATAAAAGTTCGAAGTGCGATAAGTTAATAAATCTACGATGCAGTGAAGGGAAGCCACGTGTTGGCATAGTGATAAAGCGCATATCGCACATCGTAGATTTTTGTGGTTAAATGTTAGGAGTTCGCATCATAAGTTAATATTGGTGAGATGTGATGCATTGCATATCGCATCACATGGGATAAGGAATAAGGTTATCGCTGAACTCAAAAAGTTGCGAAGTGTGATCTGAATTTCACTTCGAACTGCGATATCGTAAAATCACAGATTTACAAAAGTGTTAAGTTTTGAAATCTATGGGGAGGTAAATCATAAAGGTTGCGAAGTTGGGTTTGGCATTGATTGGTTCGTTCTGTGTGGGCCATAAAAGTATAAGTTCTGCACGCGAATAATCTATTAATGAGTATTTATTTGGGAAAGGCAGAACATATACAATTTTCTATGTATTGTGGGTAAAAGCAACGTCTTAGCCGCACCAATTTAGATGATTATTTTAATTTTAATTATTTTTTTTTTCATTAATTTAAATAGTTATAATTTAGGTGGTTGTTTTAATATATTTTATTAATTTAAATAGTTATAATTTAGGTGGTTATCTTAATATATTTTATTAATTTATATAGTTATTTTAATTATGTAATTATTAGAGATATATATTTTACTTAGATTTTTATTTTTAAATTATGTTTGAATTTTAAATTTCTATGAAAATTAGTAGTTATTTTATTTTATTGGGTAGTTTTTTTTTTTTTATGCTTATTCTACATTGAGTAGATTTTTTTTATTTCCCTTCTTTGTTTTTATAATTCAATTCTAAAACTTTATATAATATAATTAATTTTTTTATGTATATGATATGATTAATTTTCTATATAATTAAAAAAAATTGTTTTTTAAATTTATTTTATAAATGTTTTATTAATAAAATAAATAAATAATGTAATTATATTGATAAAATGAAATATTTAAAATAATTTATTTAAGAAATAATGTAAATTAATATATGAAATGTTGTTGAAATATATAACTTCTTGGGTAATTTTCGTTGGATAGAAGTAGAGTGTATATTTATATGTATTTTAATAAGAATGTTTTAAATTACATATAATGTAAGCACGTGTAAGTACATCCAAGTAGATGTGCAGTACTTTTTGTATTTATATAAAAAAGAATGATAAAAGGTTTTAATGGTATATATGAAATATATTACAAATATATAGAAGGTTTACATTTTAGTAGATGTAACCATTTATTTATTTATTTTTGGTTATATCATATGTGAAATATGTTAGAGATAGACAAATCTTATAACTATTGAGGCATCAATTTATTATTGGAGATGCATTCTGAAGAAGGCTCTCTGTATATCCACTTAGGCATTATCGGATTATTAATGGTCTATTGGGAAATATCTTGTACAAATTTTGTTTGACTCTTTGGATTTCTATGTTAAGTGTAACAAGGGGAAGACAATTACACAACTAATTTACATCAAGTCATTCTTTACAACAAATTATAACGAATAATTATAACTAACTATTAAAAACAAGGATGGTTGGAAGGCAGCTAGTCCCTGGCTTGAACAGGAGTTCGAGCATGGATGCAGAGCTAATGTGTTTTGGATATTTCCAGTATTAGTAAGAGAGTTATTAGAGAGGAAATATGCAAATGAGAAAATATGGAAATACTTCATTCGCTACACAACCTACAATTTTAGAATCAATAGTAGAATGAAGAATGAGACAGTTAATGAACTTTCATAACTTCAAAGGAAAACAGTGCCAAATTTACTGCCAATTGTCTTATATCACGTTACATGCATGAAATAATATATTTGGAAACCTGCATAGATAAAATACATATCCAGGAAAGAGAATCAAAACCTCAAATCGGAATCACACAGTCACAAATTACGATGAACTTTCTGTTTTCCCTTTGTCACATAATATAATCATTAACCTATCATTTTTAAATCTCTTACTGCCAATTGCCTTCTACCACAATACATGCATGAAATAACATATTTGGAAACCTACATAGATAAAATACATATACAAGAAAGAGAATCAAAACCTCAAATCAAAATCACAGTCACAAAATATGATGAATTTTTTTTTCTCCCTTTGTCGCATAATATAATCATTCACTAGGGAGAGCGTAATCATTTTTAAATCTCACAAATATTACATGCCTTAATGTTGATGAGATATATTACTTGGAGAGAAGTATTAAATGGGATATGGCTTGACCCTCTGTGTAAGGAAATCAAAGTTTATTGAATAGGAGATTTAAAATTTATAACCAATATTAAGAGAGAGAAATCATACCCGTAAAATCTCGAAAGGATGATTTAACTAATGGGTTCACATTTAGCCAAGTTTCTTATATTCAATAACTTTGTTCAGGTGCCAATGATAAAAAATGCACAAGCACATGATCAAGAAAATTTAGGAGCAGATTTGAGATTAGGCAGACTTCACTTATAAGGACACCTCATTAGCACATTACTTATTCAAGGAATTTCTCTTTGTTAATACTCATTCTTCAAGTTGATTGGTTAAATTGGCAAAGAAATTCACAAAGAAATGGCACCAAGGAGTAACTCGAAAAGAATGGGCATGCCATGTTATCGTTGAAGCCAAAAAACATTCCAAGTACATAATTTCTCAGTCAAACATTGGTACTCACTAAGAAGTTATGCTTGCAAAATTTGGTATCTACATTTCAAGTCCATAACTACATAGTCAAATATTGCTACCGATTCAAGAGTTCAATTTGTAAAATTTTATGTAAGTACATCTAATTTAAGGTTTTTTTATGCGGTCCTCTTATCGAATCCCTTGGTATCTGGTTTGCCATCCATACTCTCATATATTCTTAAGTATATATTATACCAGTAAAAAAAGGAATCTAGTACAAGATTTAAGTGGCATGAAAATAATAGGTCAAGTTGTAAGTTTGATAATTCTTCACACCTTCATAGCCAAAAGCCCTTCGGATATCACCAGATGCGGTTGCCTCCAGCTCATCGTGATGGGACTCAAGTCCCTCGTCGCCTCCCGAGGCAGCACAATGGGGCAGGCCATGTGGCCTCCCACACCTATAATAACTGCGGCATTCAATTCACCACCCTTCACCACATTAACTGCTATCTCTGGAAGCGTCTTCGCAGAGGGCTCTTCATCGGCTTCACTTTGGTTCTTAGCATGGATAGGGACTATATGCATGGTGCCTGCCCGGCTTTTTCTGCTGCTAAGTTTCACGGTGTTTCTTGCCCGTCCGCCTGCTCGATGCCCAGTGCTCGAACTCAGACCGGCAGAAGGTG
The DNA here is from genome assembly GCA_034641835.2 of Pinus albicaulis. Classification (NCBI taxonomy): domain Eukaryota; kingdom Viridiplantae; phylum Streptophyta; class Pinopsida; order Pinales; family Pinaceae; genus Pinus; species Pinus albicaulis. The sequence goes on along the minus strand of CM076570.1, from coordinate 462,171,119 downwards.
TGAATTGGTTTGTTTTTTGGAAACCACTCCAGATTTTCATTTCTCACACAGTCATTTCTGTTTCTCCAATTCACTGTATTGCTCCAGTAGTACTGTGTATTCTCTGCCTTCTTGTCCGTTTCAGTCGCCCCCCACCACCATGCCACGCTTACGCCAACGTATGCGCTGTCGATGAGGTTCTAGTCTGGGCAGAGGTTATCATTCTCCGTCGCCCCCTGTCTCTGAATCCACCTCAGACTTTTCTTTGGATCCCAGAGGCCGTGGAGGCCGACCTTGTGGCCCTCACTCGAGGCCTCCTTCTGAACCTCTGGCTCACCCCCCTGAAGGTCTCTCCGCCCCTCACCCGCAATCTTCTTCTTTCCTCCGCCAGTCTACCCAACATGCTGAGTTTACCTTTAATTTCTCATTCGACCGTCCGGTTCTCAAGGCCTTTGTTACTGTTTCAGTCAGCGAAGAATCTGCTAATTTTATGCCTCCTCCGACTTCAGCTCCTGGGCCCTCCGTCACTTTCCAGGTCCCCACCGGTCCCAGCCCCTTTCCTGTAGACTCAGCCCAGTTAAATTTTTCCCCAAACGTTGCTATGCAGGTACAGAATGTGGAGCACGCGGATAAACACCCTGTACCACCTTCTGCGGACGACGAGGGAGGTAGAGAGTATTGGGGCTGCAGAGTCATTGAAGAGCTGCCCTCCGACACTGATGCTCAGTAATCAAATGACTTCTCAAAGATTTTGGTACTCCAGGTTCAAAGTCTTCATGCTCTTTCTGGTTTTCTGGTGGTTTTATCCTCTGCTTGCAGAGTGGCTTGTTAAAGTTTTGGTTTTTTTGACAAACTATTGGGCTGTAATGCTGGTTTCCCTCACAAGGGCGGCGAATGTTAGTCTTTTGGGACTGGTTTCCCCATCTTGGGCAGTCCAAACCATGGTTTTTCGTGACACTCAAGCCCTGTGCCCAGGCTACCTTAGCTGGGACAGTGGCAGCTCTGTATTTTTATGTTAATTATTAATAGATTTAGTGATACTTACAAAAAAAAAAAATCCCTTCGGATATGATGAGGCCCATGTCATAAGTCTAGTAAATTTTGACCTGTGAAAAAAAAAGAGACTATATAAACTCTTACTACCTCATTCTCAAAAATATCCCCAATATGCTGAGTGCCAAGCTTGGAGACGATTATTCCCTAAAATCAAAAAAAAATATTCCCAATATATGTTTACAAAACTATAATAAAATTTAGCTTAAAATTTAATATAATTTATTTATTTTTTTCAGCCAAATAAATAAGAGTTAACAATATATAAATCTATAATAATTTTTTGAAAACGTATTATGTCATAAATAAAATAATGTAACTAGTGATTAATTAGTTAATTAGTAATTAGGTTGAAAGGCCATGTCTGATAAAACATGACCTTTCGTGAAGAGGCACCTTCGTAGGTATATAAGCAGGCCTCATTTGTAACATTCAATCATCTATCTCAATATCATATCTTTTATAATATAATATTTGTATCCTCATGGATATATTTGTATTCGAAGTGTTCTAGAGTATTTAACTTAAGAAGGAACTTTGTTCACTTCATTTGGTATCAGAGTTGTTCGATCTTCTGGTTGCTCACGCTGCACAGAGCCATGCTCTCCAATCTAGGCCCTTGGCCATCGAAAATTCATCAACGTTGTTGTCGTTGAAGCATTTCACTAAACCATGGGAGTTTCTCCACTGCTGCTACTGAGTTCATCAGAGGCCCTTGGCGATATTCTTTTTTTCTAAGAAGAAGAAATAATTTTTAAAAAAAAAAAAAAAAGGAAAAAGAAAAGAAAGAAGTAGAAGATTAAAAAAAATACATATCATAAAAAAGGGAAGTGATTTAAAATAATAAAAAAGAAAAAGGTCTTAAAAAGGTGAAAACAAAAAACAAAAAAATCTACATAAAAAAAACAAAAAATTATATAAAAAAAAACAAAAAAATAAATATATTTAAAAGAAAGGAAAAGAAAATACCAAAATCGATAAAAAAAAATTAAAAAAAGGAAAACTAAATAAAAGGGACTACTGTCGCTCTTAGCTAATGAACCTCTCTATGAGCACCACAACCTAGTCGAAGACTGTAAATTCTGCCTAGTCGCTCTACAATCACTACAACTCGGTCAAAGACTGTAAATTATATGCTTTCGAATCATACGAGCGACACAGTCTCCACTGCAAAATCGCACCAAGACTCTGGTCCAGGACAACCGTTGATATCCTATTACTATCCACCATCGCTTGCACATTCATCTAGTCAGACTGACGACCAACCAGCGTGCTTGAAAATTCATCCACTGCTATGGCTGGCCGACGAGCTCGATAAACCCCGACTACTGCTGCGGACACCATTTATTGAGCTGCCATTTTCCCCTCCACCTTCTGTCGTCGCTAATTCTGGATAACCCTGTGCCCTGTCATCCCACTACGCCGCTACACCCATTGCACCTGCTATCACCCATTCCCCTGCTTCATAAAACTCCTTGTTGTCACATTTACCCTTGATATCCTTGCCCGTGGTCTATCGATTTTTCCTCATCCACCTCTCCACTCCAGACATACCCACAGTAAAAACCACCAACTTCCTTTTTTAATCAGACTATCGTCTTGTCGTCCTGTCTATTATAATATCTATTTAATTCCTCCATTGTTGTATTCATTGTATTAACTTAGAAGAAGAGCTGCTTCAAGAAAGGACATAACCACAATTGGGACATGTCTATCCAAACATTTTTTTTTGTAAGAAATAATTAATAGGTGTATCGACTGCTTAGTATAAGAAATTAAAAATCCTTTTATATATTTAGAAGGAAAGTGATAAAGTCATTTTACTATTGAAGAGGGGGATTTCAAAATTTGACTTTAAAATATAGTAATTAAAAATTAGAAAGATCGTATATATATATATATATATAATAAGGTGAAAGAAATTTGAAAAATATATTAATTGAAATTATTTAATTAATTAAATTATTAAAAAAAAATATTGAAGGAATATTAGTGAAGGATTCATTACTAAATATTGAAGAGGAAAATAATAATATTTTATTATAAATATTAGGAAGGGTCACTTTAAAAAATTAAAAAAAAAACCCGAAGTTATCTTGACAAAATGGCATCCAAAATAGAACTAAAGGAGGGAAGATTTCCTGAAAATTATAGTATTTTTTTCTGTGTGCTAATTAAAATTAAAGGGTCACTTGTGGGAAAGGAAGTTCTCATATCTATCAATCTTAATCAACAGAATAATTATGTTAGTACTGAATGTGTTAACCAATTAGTGATCCCCGAATCAAATATAACTGAAACAAATTCATTTCATGAAAAATGAAAAACAATACGACATAAGGAATCTACTCCTAAGTATTGGGAAGTATTCCTTGGTCTCGCAATTTACCGTTAAAACCTTATTTTGTAATTATAGTGATATAATTATGGGTTCTCTCAGGATGGACTCACTAGGGTCATTCATCTTTAATACGAAAAAAATGTTTTTGACATTTTCTTACAAAAAGAAATACATAACCTTACAAGATCTCACAGTGAAGTCGAACTCACTAACACCGGAAGACATATTAGATGTCACAAGTGTAGTTCTTCCATAAAGTAAAAAATAAATACAATATTTTCAAAAATAAGTTGACAAAATCACAACTAACAAGAATGAAGAATTAGCTCGCCTCAAGGACCACAACGATAAATTAATAATGCAAATTAAGAAGCTGAAGAAAGAAAATAAGTCGTTGGAAAATGAGGTGCAACAACTTGTCGAAAATGAAGCATCGAAATCTTCAAATATAGAAGTTCAAGTTGTCGAAAAATTGAACGTTGATCCAGTAAATGTCTCAAGTGAAGAAGACGACAAGCAAGTTACAAAATAAATAAAATTAGATGCCAGACAAACGAGGAACATACTAAGTGAAGGTTCTGTAACCTACTAAATAAAATCCTCGCTAAAAGGAAATCAAGGTCACACCAAAAAAGTTCCCTATCGACATCCAAACCACGATAGTAGACAACTAAACCAAGCTATGTATTTGGAATAGAAACAGGCTGATATTCCGAGGAATACTAACAAATCATCACAAGTTTCCAGTCATCGTAAGATTCCACAAAAATTTGATTTAGGATGGTCTGATAAATTTCCCAAGACGAGAAGATGTTTGTAGCAGGAAAAGAAATCGAGGCCTTTCATCAACAAGCTTTGAGGACAAATCTTTTTTTAGGGGAAGGAAATGTCATAAATAAAATAATGTAACTAGTGATTAATTAGTTAATTAGTAATTAGGTTGAAAGGCCATGTTTGATAAGACATGACCTTTCATGAAGAGGCACCTGCATAGGTATATAAGCAGGCCTCATTTGTAACATTCAATCATCAATCTCAATCTCATATCTTTTATAATATAATATTTGTATCCTCATGGATATCTTTGTATTCCAAGTGCTCTGGAGGATTTAACTCAATAAGGAACTTTGTTCGCTTCATATTATAACATTCGTCCAAAATAATAAGTGAAAATTATTGTAAAAACAAAAATTTAGCACAAAAGATAAAGCAATTATTGACCTCTATACATCAACACATTGGAAGAGACAAGTATTATACAAAGATCACTGAAATTTTGAGATTTTGAATTTACAAAATTGTAACTTGGACAACTGAAAATGGCCTTATCATTATAAGAATCCAGCAATCAATGATTCTTACTAGTACTGTAGGGCATAGCTGTATAAATTTAGGATGAAAAAAGGTCAATCAATTATAATTGAAACTACCATGTGTTCCAAATGATTTATAATTTCCTAAATTGGAAAGCCATAACAGAGAAAAGACAAGTTGTTAAAAGAGATTACAAATATTTTTCGCATAAGTAAATGCAAAGTGTTCAATCTCTAGCAGAGAAATAATGCAACCATAAATCTTGTCCATCTGCAAATGAGAAAATCTGGAAATACATTTGGTGCACAGGCTACAATTTTAGCATAAAGAGAAAAATGAAACTTGATGACACCAACCTTCGTGTCCAAACCCATGGATGAAAACACATTGATGTTGTTTCTTCTTCTCTTTTTTTCCCTCCCCTTTCTAAACATTCAATGGAATGTTTTAGATTTCCTATAGGACTTCAATGGCTATTTTGAAAATTTGCATGTTGCATCAAAACTTAAAAACACTTTCACAAGGTTATGGATCCTTAATCAAATGAATAAACCTAGGTCTTATGCAAGGTACCCACTATAATTATTTTTTTATTTTAATATCTTGTAAATAGACTACGAAGTACCTATATCATTAGATTTCCATACCACTAACTTGTTCATAGACTTGGGATAGTGCAGGGATATTGAGGAGGGGAAAATAAAATAAATGAAACTCAAAGATATAATATATGTATCCAATCTAGATAGTAACATATATGTTCAAGAATGCATTTTACATAGCTAAGTGATAAACCTAACTATGAACTAGATTAGGTAAGGCCTTCCAGAGCTTATCAGTAAGCCTTTTCAGGGCCTTTCCCAATAATAATTGATATTTTATGGGGGAGAATAAAATCATTGAAACTCAAAGATATGATATTTTCACCCAATTTTGTACTTGTTATAACATAGATGTTCAGAAATGCAGTTTACGTAGCTAAGTGATAACCCTACTATGAACTAATGGTAGAAGTGTTCTCAGACACATAATTTTATTGATATTGGAAAAGGAATTACATAAAAATTTGCAGGAGTTTACAAACGTAAACTTCTACTTAATTTGCAATTAGGAGACTAACCTATTTATAAGCTATATGTCCTAACTTAATTTATTTATGGATCACTTGAAAAAAACAACAAGTGTCCATTTACAAGTAATGATCTTCTATCCAATCTACTAACTTTATTCCTATTTTAGAGCCTAAGATACGACTCAATTCTAGAGTCCTATCTTTGCTAACAATATTCTATTTCTAAGTGTCTCTAATATTTATTAAATATTATAATTTAATAAATATTTTATCCTAACTTTACATTATTATATTTGGATCATCTAACATTCCCCCCTATGATCCAAAGATACATTACAACATATACCAAGTTCATCTATGAACTTAGTAAATTTTATTCTGCGAAGAGGTTTGGTGAAGATATAGGAGGTCTGATCTTCTGAAGGACAATAAATTGGCTTGATGAAATCCTTTGCAATGAGTGATATGATATGATGATACTTGGTGTCCACATGCTTTTTCTTTGAATGAAAAACTATATTCTTAGCAAGCTTTATTGCTAACTAGTTTTCGATGAATAACGAAGTAGCTTCTTCTAGAGGAATTCCCAAGTCCTGTAAAATCTATGCAACCAAAAAATCTCACATGCTGCTTCCCATGCTGAAATGTACTCAGCTTCTGCTGAAGAAGTGGCCACTGTAGCTTTCTTCTTGAAACTCCAAGAAACTGTAGTTGAACCCATGTTCATTAAATAACCTGAGGTTGATGCCCTATCATCAATACTGCCAACAAAGTCAGCATCTGAAAATCCACCAAGTAAAAAAATTTTACTCATTTTGTAAATAAGACCAAAATATTTTGTTCCTTGGATATAACGAAGAAATCTTTTAGCTGCATTCCAGTGGTTGTCTCGTGCTTCCTGCATAAAGCGGGAAAGAATACTGACGACATAATAAATATCTAGTCGAGTAGTTGTCAGATAAATCAGGCTACCAATCAACTCTCGATAAGTAGTGCTATCCACCATTTCCCCCCCTTCAAATTTTCAAAGTTTCAAGTTTTGTTCCATAGGGGTAACAACAGGCTTGCAATCCTGCATTCCAAATTGCTGAAGAATTTATGCTGCATACTTACTCTATGAAATGAAGATATGATGTGGAAGTTGGAATACTTCAACTCCAAGATAGTAGTGAAGTAGTCCCAAATCTGTCATCTTAAAATCTGCATGTAACTCCTTTTTCACCTGTGCAATGTGATCATCATTTTTTCCAGTGATAATAAAATCATCTACATACATAACCATAATCACTAGATTTTTACCTTGTTGGCGTACATACAAGGTATCATCAGATTCACTTTTTTGAAAACCAAATTTCTGAAGGTATTCATCCATTTTAGCATACCAAGCTCGGGGAGCTTGTTTTAACCCATATAAAGCCTTTATCAGCTTGCATACTTTATGTTCCTATCCTTCAATTTCAAAACCTGGTGGTTGTGTCATGTACACTTCTTCCTGTAAATCACTGTTGAGGAAAGCACGTTTTACATCCATTTGATGAACTTTCCATTCTTGTTGAGCTGCTAAGGAAAGTGTGAGGCGAATGTTGTTCCATTTAGCTGTATGATAAAATGTTTCCCCATAATATATCCCTTCCTGCTGCGCAAAACCCTTAGCAACAAGTCTTGATTTATACTTGTCAATTTCACCATTTTTCTTGTACTTAATTCTGTAAACCCATTTGCATCCGATGGGTTTAACATTCTGAGGACAATCAACAAGTTTCCAAGTGTTATTGTCCTAAACTGCCTGATATTCATCAACCATAGCCTATTGTCATTCTTTATGTTTTATTGCCTCTCGGTATGTAGAAGGTTCAATAAAAGCATTTGCTAGCAAGGCTCCTTCATTTCTTTGTGATCCCCTTGTTCCTATTTTATTCTGTTCATTAGGCCTTACATATTTCAAAAGTTGAACTGCCCATTTGGGAAATTGATGTTCACTAGCTTGAGATTGTGAAAAATAACCATCATTGTAAAGAGGGTTGATATAAACTGATGTTTGTTAATCAACCACAGGTTCCGAAGGTAGAGAGTCGTTTTCAGAACAACCAATGCTGCTAGGAGAGTTGGATTGACTACTAGAAGACCCAAATGGCGCTGGTGAAGAAGACGAACTGGATGAATCATTTTCATATGAAGGAAACTCAATTTCATACCAATTTTGTGAATTTGGTGGACTTTGTAAACTTTCATTTCTTTTATCACTTTTTGTTTCTAACTTTTGAAGAAGAATTTCAACTTCTTCAGCACTCTTACTCTCATTTTCATCAAAAGTCACATCTCTACTTACAATAAATTTCCCATTCGAAAAAATTCAGTACTCTTTCTTCTCATCAGAATACCTGATCATTGTGCACTTCAAGCTTCGTGCATCAAGCTTAGTTCATTTTTCCTTCGGATCTAAGGCATAACAAACTGATCCAAAAGCTCTAAGATGTTTTACCCGAGGTTTGAAGCCAAACCATGCTTCATAAGGTCTGATTCCATCTAAAGAAGCAGTGGGAGATCTATTCCTCAAGTAGACAGTGGTATGAATTGCTTCGACCCAATATAAAGGACTTAACTTTTTGAAATTTAACATAGATCGTACCATTCCTAACAAGGTACGATTGATTCTTTCTACTACTCCATTTTTTTGCGGAGTGTAGACATTGGTAAGATGTCGTTTTATGCCATTATCCATGCAATACTTTTTGAATTCATTTTAAGTGAATTCTCTGCCATTGTCAGTTCTAATAGTGCCAATCTTCTCCTTTACTTCATTTTCAATAAGCTGACGAAAATTTTTGAACTTTTCAAATGCTTCTGACTTTTGCTTCAAAAAATATAGCCAAGTCAACCTACTAAAATCATCAACAAAGAGTAAGAAATATCTACAGCCTCCGAGCGAATTTGAGAAGGGTCCACAAATATCACTGCGAACCAACTGAAAATGCCTATTTGCACGCCATGAACTTGTATGAAAATTCTCTCGATGTTTTTTTTTCCAAAAATGCAAGGTTCACACTTTGCATTTCCCCTTTTGAATTTTGGAAGTCCCTTAACCATTCCCTATTTTTGGAAATGAGAGAGGCTTTCGAAGTTGAGATGGCCATATCTTACATGCCACAATCTGATCGGTGAAATGTCTATACTTACTAATCCTGCAAAGTAAAAATTTCTTGGAATAATTGTCCCTTTCATCCTTAAAAGTTTTCCATCTTCATAACCTGTCATTACTATTTTCACGTTCAGTTTGACTGAGTTAATTTTAACTAAGCCATCTTCCATAATCACCATATGTCGTTCTTGTCGAATCATGACTAAATATAACAATTTTTGCTTGAATGTTGGGACATACCATACATTTGAAATCATTATTTCTCCAATGCCTGGTAAAAGAAATTAACTACGCCTTTGCCAGAAGGAGTATGTTTTATTTTATCAGCAAGATAGATTTAATTTAGATGGAATTCTTTGAAATTCCAAAAGAAATCCCATCGAAAAGTCATGTGTTAATTTGCACCTGTATCCATAATATACGGATCTTCATAATCACTTCTAACAAAGCTTTAAACCTATAAAGTTGTTGACTCTTTATTGGTGAAGACATATTTGGAACCATCAGGATCATCTTCATCATTTGCAAACTGTGCAGAGTTTGGATGAAACTTGGGAATTTTCTCAATAGAAGTTCTACAATCTTCCACATAATGGCCAACTTTATTACATCTCCTGCAAACAATTGGACTGAAACCACTGCCTCTGCCTTGAGACTATCCTCTGCCTTGATACTGTCCTCGACCTCTGCTTTGGGCTCTGTTTTGAGTTTGTCCTCTGCTTGGACTTTGTCATTTTTTACTTCCCATTTTGCAAGTGAAGTTGCATCTGTTGGTTTATTAGGCTTAATGTTGCCATCGCATATGCCATGCCACAATTCATTATAAATGAGAGTGCTTTCAATTAGATGTTTCGATGTCTTATAATATTTCACCCCATATATCTTATCAGATTCAGAGAACAGATTAATTAACTTTGACATAATAGTGTTGAAGCAGTGCACTAGAAGAATCAAGCACAAGAAGAAAATGAGCAATTGGTCACACGAAACACACCATGCCAAAAACGACACACGCCACACAAAGAAAAAACGATCTATCGGGGCTTGGCCTTGACCCTCATATAGTCATTCAAAAAAGGAGAAAAAATGATTGAGCTTTGCACTTGGCTCTAGTCAATTTCTCGTTGAGTGTTTTACAATGAAATATTTGCAAAATTTGACCACTTGAGAATGCCCTTGCAAATTTCTTCTTAAAAAAAAATTCTACCCCCCCTCAAAGTAAAAAAGTACTTTGAGTTACAATATCACTCTGGTCTCTCCATATAAAAAATTACAAATAGAATCTCCTTATTACTCCAAAAATTACAAAATCCTTATTACTCCAAAGTAAAAAAAAAAAAAATCAAGTTTCTTCCTTATAACTCCAATTATAAAACTTACAATGCTTAAAAACACATCACACCATTGCATTCATCTCATCTCAGGTGTGTGCTGGAATTAGAGATACCAACTCAAGTATCAAATAATGATACACTATTTCTCTCTATCCAATTAACCCAATATGTTCCAAACACCTTTCATACCACTGTTTTTATGTTGATTGAGCTGCCACTTAAAAACTGGGGATGGAGTTTTACTGCTGCACAAAAGTATTAATAAGCTCATCTGGAGTAAATCCTTTACACAGAATACTAGCGTACATGTACTTTGGAAATGAAGCGAACACTAAGAGGGTCACTGCAATGAGAAAATTGAGGCCTTCAAGGCCAATCGTTCGAATCGTTTGGTTTTCAGTGCAACCTGCAAAACCAACCAGAGAGAGTTTCTTGATCATTTGAATTTGGATGGATTGTGCCAACAAGTTTTCTTCTGTCAATTTGAATGATTTTTATGAAAAAGGATACAATTCTAATGACTGTTGCAGTGAGTGGTTCATAGGAAACAATTCTACATGCACACTACGCTGCTAGCATCGTAGGGCTCCCTTTGTTTACTGTGATCAACACTTTACTGTTGCACAACGAATATGGAAATGGCTCTATTCTCGCCATAAACTTGAATTTTCAATCACCCAAACCATCCATAATAGTTTAATCATCTATCAGATCTTCACACTGAACGTACAATCCACCATACATAAAAAAAATATGCAGAAATTCAACGTTATTCATGTCCAACAAGCAAGATATAGATGCCATTGATGGCTTACGTCCTGAACGCACTCAAATAAAACTCCAATATAGAGATGAACAAGAATCTGAAAATACCATTTTAATTACACAAACAGAAACCTCTCTCAACTATTTCGAGAGGATTTAATTACATTACAAAAATACATTTGAGCGACTTGATTATCATTCAAATGATCGCTTGGCCTTGGACGCCTATGACCTTAGTCAGGCAGTATTTACGTTGGTTTTAGAAACAAATTCATATTCCAAATTTTCGTCGACTCTATATAATCTGAAAGTACAGGAAGTGGTTTTTTGGATATCAATGTCGTGATTTGAGATGGAACTGAAGCAATGAATTCTTTGATGCAACTGTCAAGGGGTTGTAGCATGTAGGGGCAGCATGTAGGGGTAGTAGTAGCACCAGGCGATTTTGAAAATGTAGAGAATAAAAAATGGTGCTAATAGAAGAAGCTAAAAAATAGATCTTAAAGCATTGACAAGATTGCATACCAATTAACTTGTTTGGTAGAATTTCAAAAGACTGCATAACTGAAATCTCCACCTTCACATCATCTGCATTACTGGTGGCTCCGATACCACAATAATGGTAGAAGTGTCCTCAAACACATAATTTTATTGATATTGGAAAATGAATTACATAAAAAGTTGCAGGAGTTTACAAACGTAAACTTCTACTTAATTTGCAATTAGGAGACTAACCTATTTATAAGCTACATGTCCTAACTTAATTTAGTTATGGATCACTTGAAAAAACAAGAAGTTTCCATTTACAATAAATGATCTTCTATCCAATCTACTAACTTTATTCCTATTTTAGAGCCTAAGATACGACTCAATTCTAGAGTCCTATCTTTGCTAACAATATTCTATTTCTAAGTGTCTCTAATATTTATTAAATATTATAATTTAATAACTATTTTTATCCTAACTTTACATTATTATATTTGGATCATCTAACATGAACTAGATTAGGTAACACCTTCCAGAGCTGACCTTATCTAGTAAGGATTGACCTTTCACGATCAACTCTTCATAGATGCTAACTAGATAATATATTTAACCAAAGAATATAGATTACTATTGGAAAATTTTGTACCATTATTCACACTCTACATCATGGAATTTCCTTTGCAGTTTTGGATGCTGAAAATTTTTCAAAAACACTAAACAAGCACATTTACCCAGGTATTTATGTACATATCGGAGACCATGAACCCCCATACCTGAAAAGGAAGAGAAACAACTAGAAAGAGAAAAGAGAAGGCTGCAATGACCCTCATTGATGGACACATCAATTTAGAAATTTAGAAGAATACTTGAATGGAAAAGTATTTCTGAAAACGTGTCAGAATAAAATCCCCAACTTGTTGTTTTTATTAGAAAATCAATTTTTTTTTAAATTTTAGAAGATAAACACATAAATAAAAAAACAGGGGGCAGGAGCATCACATAAGATGAGGATAGAAAATACTCATTCAAAGCACAATCCACAAAAATTTTAGTATTAAAATATCCTTACATATATAGGTATTGAATGAGTAAAGAGAAAGAAGAAGAAAATTGGCCATGGCAACTTGCAAGTAAAGCGGTTTATCCATATGACATGTGAGAAAGTGTGCATAACATTATAATAATTTTTTTTTTTTGAGTTGGAAAAGGTCAAAGCTCAAACATAACTCCATGCTTAGTAGGGGTACACATTCTCACCGTGACTTGAAATATTCACATAAGTTGTTTACAAAATTTCAATTATTATTTCTTTTTTAGTTATTTTTTTACTGTGGAATTAGTTACAAGTCATGATGGTGGTTATAGTTTAAAGAGGCTGATGATATTTAAAATAAATCTTATGCAGTGCACCTATACTCTTATGCAATCTGATTGCCCAATTCTATTATGTTTGGTTCCTTTCAGTGGAACTTTAGCAGTGTCTTCGATCTCAAAGGAAATTGTTGGTTCCTTAAAGTGAAACTTTAACAGTGCCTTCAATATCAAAGGAGATTGCCTTATCACCTCTAGTGATTAAAAAGGTGGTGAAAAAATTCCCCTTGGAAAATGAATTTTAGAGAACTCTTGTTGGTAGAACTTTTAGGAGTTGGGTTGGACGATGCTAGTTAAAAGGAGGCTAAAGATCTAGAAATGATGGAGCATATGATCACACGAATATTTCTTTCTCAACTACTCAAAAAAAAAAAATCTCCCTTTTTTATGTAGCAGTCTGAGAGTTTCGCAGAGCTCAATTCTAGTTCCCAGAGGAACAGAGGGCCTGTGAGCTCCTCCCAAGTGTCAACTCACAACACTTGCACAAACTTTTTTCGTAGGAAATAATTTACACAAAGTTTATCCTATCAAAGAATCATTCTCAGCTACCATCGAACAATGTGAGGAGAAAGATAAAATCAGAAAATGTCATGTGGGTTCACCCCAAAACTTTTGATAAAATATGAATTACACAATGCTTGCAGGGAAACTTCTTTTCTAAAACAACATCAAACTTTAGAATAATGTATTTTCATCCATGAATAATTCCATAAAAGCAAACACTGCCACTACCTATGCTTCATTTTTATTAAAAAAAATAAAAAATTGAATATTACAATTAATTTTCCCTTCAGTGTGTGTGATGGTTAACTGGGAAACATAGGTCCATTAATAAAATGGGCAGTCTCATATGCTATACTAAAATCTTCATAGCATGATAAGGTAGTCACCATTCTGAATCATAGAATGTCAAGCATTGAAACTGTAATGTATAAATCACATAAAGATGTAAAATTAGTTTAATTAGTGATCACGATACTATGAATTATTATATAAAGAAAGAAATCGAGATTCAATCAACAAGTAAAAAATAATATTATAAAAAAAGTCAAAAAATAATATTTTACACAATAAAAAAATTATATTTAAATAAATAAAAAAAGTTATATTTGGACCATGTTATGAAAATGGATCTAACTCTCAGTTCTGAAATGTCAACAAAAGAAATCAAAATATAACCTTTTAACTAGTATGTTGCAATTCTGGAACACAACAGCTGCATTGCTGAAGATGAATTCCATGCTGCGGTAGATATAGCATTCTATGTAAAATTTTCTTTGGCTATGTGCCCAAAGCGTTTCCTGGTAACCTTCGATTATGAAATGGTACATGGAATATTTATTTGATGCTTCTACCATAAGAGAAATCGCTAGGCCCTTTCCTGGACCCGTTGTGTTTTGAAACCCCATGTCCATAGAAATTAATATGTTTCCACGAGCAACCAGAAAACAAGTGACATTAATAATAATCAAAAGGAAGTGAGCAGCAAACTACAATAGTGCTGAGAAAAAAATTATGACAATTAATAAGAAAAGAATTAATTGAAAAACAAAGATAAAATAAGAAAATAAGAAAAAATATATTAGGACAATTAAAAAATAAATATACATGTAAAAATTTCTTCCGCCTGGACCTCATGCGGTTGCATGAACCCCGGGTGCCAGCTTACATACTCTACCAAGTAGCCTCACTAAACCATCTTCCAAGCTCATTTTCTCATGATTTCTAAGCAGGCGTTCAGAATCAGATCAAGCAACTCTGTCAGAGGGTCAAAGGACAAAAAAAAGTATCTTTTTCACAGGGCCAAAGGTTGTAGATTCTAGAACATTGAAGCTGGAGAAAAACATGGGTATTGGCCTGCATGAATACAATGTGATAATAAAACAAAGCCTTCGATCAAGACTCATGAAGTTTTGTTTTTACAATGTTCCTTAAGCCAGAAACAGACGCATATGGTTAGCATCATCAACCGACAATTTCATAGGTTTTCCCACTCAATCCACTCGCATATAGGTGCAATGTCTTTCCTACATGACGAAAGAAAAAAAAATTAGGCAAGAATGTGAAAATGGTTGATGAACCACCTAAGGAACTTCAATTTCTTCTGGCCTGTCCAGCCTGCCTCACGGAAAAAAGAAAAATTAAGTGAGAAACAAAAATTAGGTAAGAAGTACTAGGCGTGGGTTGTTCATTGTCAATAAGTTGTTACGTTGCTACTAATTTCATCATTATTAAATAATTTTGGTGTTGGTGCTTTAATAGGACCTGGAGCTTACCTTTTTCCTGCATTTTCTTCCCTATCCACAAGTCGAGAAACGAAAACAATAGAAACTAGATGATTAACAGAATAATAATAATAAAAAAACAGAAACAACTGCATAATCGGCTGGACCAATGGCTCAGAAAAAAGGTATGTTGCAAGCGTCTTGTTGCTAAGGAGCGAATCGAAGTAGGAAAGCACTCTTATACTTGAAGAAAACTCCCAGTATGTAAACCCACTCACTCTCTCAGATATAAATACTCTCTTAGATATAAAGAGTTTGGATTCATTCTCATGTGTGCGGTTAGCCAGGAAAGTCGAGCGTTCGAGGCATCACCAAAGTCGAGGGTTCGAGCCATCATCCTGCAACGCCTAACACCTATTCCAACTCAAGTGGTTCCCAACCTTAGTAACCAGAATAATAAACAAGAAAGAACCAAAAAAACCTCTAAAGCAAAGAAGTAATCCAAAGAAGGAAAAACATGTTTGAGCTTTTTTACTATTCAATAAATAAAATAACTAGAATAGGTTTGAGATTTTGTAGTATTCGAGAAATATAATAGTTAAAATGTTATTTTTTTTTGAAGGAGCGACATTTCACATCAATGAACCATAGAGAGTGACTTTGGTAGAAGATAAAATGTACCAGGTAAGAAAGGAACCTGAAGATTTTCTCTGTATTGAAATTGGCCATCTGATGTGTCGTGTTCTTGGCGATGGCTTTAGCATAATAGAAAATAGGATTTGGTCTACTATGCAACCTATCTAGGAGCACTAGCATGACTGCTATCATCCCTAGAATCATCCCTTCCTAGGGTGACTATGGAATCCTCGATTTAGGGTTGTAGTTCTCTGGTTCGCTCCTCACAACATCTCGCTCCTCACAACAACAACACCACAACTCGCTCCTCACACCAACAACACCACAAAAACATGCACAAATCCATCTGGCCCCCTCTTATAGTTGTATTTTATAGTCAGTGTTATTTTATATTCAATGTTTCCATGAGATAGCATTTAATATTTATGAACTAATTCTAGCATTAGTTTGCACTGAAGATGAAATAAATGAAATTAGTTAGCAAATACTCAAGAAATATATAACGTTATAGCTTCTTCATCTTAGGAAGATGCCAATAAGATGGTCATTTATCTTATTGGCCCTCAAAACACTCAAATTTTAGATTAGTTGTCGTGACGGCAAAGACTTAACACTATGTGAAAACTTTAGTTTAATGTTCGCAAGGGCTAATGCTAAAAAAAATTGGTTTCTATAGTCCCATGTCAGCTATGTGACGGGGACTAATAATTATAACATCATTATTAAAATCATTATCTCCAAAAATGAATCGTTGTAAACTAAAGAACTTAGGTCATTTTTGAATATTCAAGTCTCTAAGTAAGAGTGGGTTCCATACTAAAAGTAAGTTAAAAAAATGTATAATTGCAAATATTGAAGTGAATGCAGTTAAACTTTGAAGAGATTAGGATGAAAAATAGCATGCCATTGCTAAAAATAAATTTCCAAAGTTTCATTTTTAATTAGATTTTTTTTCTTCAGAAAATATAACATTTTAGTTTAAATTTCAATAATATTTTTCCAAAATGATGTTTAACTTGTTGATATTAGATATTGTCAATAAAGGGATTCAAATGAAAGTAAAGGCGAGTTGAACTTACTAAAGTTAAGATGAATCCTTTACTAGAGAAGAGTCTGCTACACATGAGGCCGAGTTAAAGGAGGATCCTCGTCTTGCAGGAATTCCATGGAGAGGGGAAAATATTCCATGAAGTCGAACATTTCGAGCAAATTACAAGAAGATTTTTTTTTTTTTAATTTCTACGCTCCATATATCAGAATTTCCCTGTATAAATTATTCAAATATATTAAAATCTACTTGAACTTACCCGAGTTTAGGTGAAGTCTCTTCTTGAGGAAAGTCTAGTACTTATGACTTGGACATTATAGGGTTGGAACAATAGTCAAAGTGATTTTTAATTTTAAGCATTGATAAAATATTTAACCAAATAGTGATAACAAAAAATACTAATCAAGACTTTATTAAATTAGGCATATCCATATTGATAGACTTGATGAAGAAATTGGAATATAAATACTCTCACTAAGCTATAACTCACTCACATAAGGAAAAAAATTATTTATAGAAACATCATCTTCAAATTTACACAATCCATAGTGTCAATTTCCCTATTATCTTTAAATCTCTAGCTTAATGGGGAAGTGAATTATTTACCACTCCTAACAATATTTTAAAATAAAATGTATAACATAAAAAACATACCCACTTCTAAAGCCTCATCTAAGAATGTATAACATAAAAAACACACCCACTTCTAAAGCATGATCTAGGCTTACAAAATGTGACCAACATAAATCCATTTTAACTTTGGATCCACCAAGCCTCAAAAGGGTTCAAATTTCTTTTCACTAAGTGAAAATAGGTTTGTGTCACAAACTATTTGATATCTCTCTCTGTTCTTGGTAGATCCTGTTGACACCCAATCCTAAGGGGTTGGCTGAGATCGTATATTCTTGTAGTTTAGTAAATGAGGAAGGCCAAGAGTCATTGGGAAGTGAATCACAATAGCCTCACCTCCATGTATAAATACACACACAATCTCCATCTAATACACATTGAGTTTTGCGGAGTTACCACCTGGTCTGACATGGTATCAGAGCCAGTCCGATTTTTGGCACTCTTGCCTTTGGTGTAACTTCCTCATGCTCTGCATTTCTGCAGACTGTCATTGTGCATTCAGTTTTCTGTTTACTGCTCCTGCCATTCTGCATTTCTGGAAAATTCTGAGTTTTTTTTACTACAAATTATGCATTTTTTTCTGCACATTCTTCCTCTAATGTGAAATTTCTACTCAAATTCTGAGCATAGTTAAATTTACTGTAAAATTTACTGAGCACAGTTAAATTTACAGTAATTTCTATGAAAATTACAAATTTCTATACAATTTTTTTTACTTTTTTGTGCGAATTCCCATTCCCATTCACTCATTCCAACCCACAGTGCTCATCTCACAGTAGTCTCTCACCCCACACACCCCCTCACTGCACAACAACCTGGCCCTCACCCCTTTCCCTTCCCTCGGCTCCCTCGCACCCCGCCCCTCACCTCACCCTGCTCATCCATCACCCCTCGCACAACTCACTGCACACCGCCCCTCACCTCACCCCGCTCCCTCCCCTCCCCACTCATCCCTCGCCTTCCCCACCCTGATCCCTCCCCTCCCCGCTCACCCCTCTCCCTCCCCACCCCGCTCCCTCACCCTCCCAAACCACCCACTCACTACACCCTCGCAACCTCGACCCATCACTCCCTCCCCAACCAGCATGCCCCCTCACCCCTCACAGCCACCCTCCCCTCACGACCCTCGACCCCTCTCACAACCACTCCCCCTCTCTCGGCCCTCCCCTCCCCTCTCACGACCGCTCGGCCCTCCCTCCCATCCCATGCAGACTCTGCGTTCCCTATTTTTTTAATTCGACCAATGTTATAAGTTCATTTTTTTTTACAAATTGGCCTCCCACAGAAATACCTTCCCCATTAATCACCTCCCCTAGAAAATACCTTCCCCAAAAATCACCTCCCCTAGTAATCACCTCCCCTAGAAAATACCTTCCAGAGAAAACACCTCCCCCAGATAATACCTCTGTTTTCCCCAATTTTTTTTTACCAAAAAAAAAAATAAATAAATAAAAAAAAATTGCAGAATTGAAACCAAAATTGAGTCTTTTTTTACCTTCATAGAAAATTTCTTTTCCCTTCAAAAGAATGCATTCTCTCATATCTATTGTAGGAGTCATTCTCTCCGGCAAGGAGAACTATCCTGAATGGTCCCGTAAAATCAAGCACACTGTCATTTTTAATGAGATGTGGAGAGGAATTTGTGAAGGAGAAGAGGACCTTCCACTAGCAAAGCCCACTTCAGATAAGGAGATCACGATTTGGGAAAACAAGAACTGGAAGGCCTATGCCTTGATTGCAACTTCTATAAATGAAGAGGTGAGTCGCTATATTACACCATTTTCAAATTCCTATCAAGTCTTCAACAAGCTAAAAGAACTCTGTGACTCACATTCAGAACTTGAAATTGTTCAATTAATGATTAAGTTGTTCAGTCTGGAATTGAAAAATGATGATCCTCTTGCTTTAGCTTCAGAAGTAATATCTATCATGCATGACATTAAGATCACTGGTGCAGATGTTGACATATCTCTCATAGCATATGTTAAGGCTTTGTATCCTACTTACTCAAATTATCTTAAGTCATTGCAAGCAAATAGAAACCTCGTGAAAATCACTTTTGAGTCCCTTGAGGAAAAGTTTGCAGAAAGAGAGAAAGCTTTTGGAAAGATGACCACCCCTCTGACTTTTGAAGAGGTTGTATGCTTTGCATATACAGAGAAGAGTCATGCTCGAGATTCTTCCAGAGGAAGAGGTGGTTGAAGAGGAAGAGGTAGAAGAAATTTTAGAGGAAGGGGGGGTAGACAAACTCAAACTAAAAAAACTGATCTTCATTGCATACGCTGCAATAAAGACTGGAATGATGCATCTACATGCAAGATACCTTGGGACAAAATTGAGCAGCAAAGGAGTCAAGAAAAATGTAAAACTAATGAGAGAGACAAAGGTAAAGCACCTGAATTCGCTCATTATGTTGTAGCACATTGTAACAATGGAGTAACTAAAGACTTGTTTGATGTTTCATTTACTTCTTGGAGAAATGATTGGTTGCTAGATTCAGGAGAAACATATCACATGACATTTAGAAAATATTTTTTTGAAGAATTTACTGACAAAGTTGATGGAGCAGTATACATCGTAGATAAATCCAAACTCAAGCCATCAGGGCTTGGCACAATCAGGCTTAAGTTTCCTGGTCTTCCAGATCATCTTCTACATGAGGTTCTATACCTCCCTCAGTTGAGGAGAAACTTGTTATCCTTAGTCCACATCCGCCAGCAAGGACACTCCATTCACATGTTTTATGGCAAGACTGAGGTCAAAAAACCATCAGATCGCTCACTTATCATGGAGGGAATAGCAGAAGGAAGACTCTTGAAGCTGCAAGGTTCCTCTTCTCATGCACAAAACTTTGCATTCAATTCACATCATGATGAAGGCACATTCCCATCAAGTATTTTATGGCATGCTAGATTTGGACACTTAAACTATGATAGCCTTCAATTTTTGAAGAAAAATGGTGTTAATGGACTACCCACAATTCCTAGGAAACTTAAGCAATGTGATGCTTGTATTCTAGAAAAGCATAGAAAGCAGCCATTTCATGACTCACATTCCAGAGCACATAGAAAACTTGAGCTTATTCATTCAGATTTATGTGGCCCTATGCATGTTGCTTCTGCAAATGGAAATAAATATATGATGACATCTATTGATGATTACACTAGAATGTGTTGGGTTTACTTATTGAAGAACAAGTTTTATGATTTTCGAACATTTAAGAATTTTCATGCATGGATTGAAAATGATGCACAAACTCATATTCGCTCTTTACGTACTGATAATGGAAATAATACACTTCAAATGAATTTGAAAATTATCTTCATCAACATGGGATCAAACATCAAACAAATGTCCCCTATAATCCCCAACAAACTGGTGTGGCTGAAAGAATGAATAGGACAATTTTAAATATGGTTCACTCCATGATGTTTTTTAAGAATGTAAAATTGATGTTCTGAGCTGATGCAGTTCTATGTGTTGTATACATAAAGAATAGGTGTCCTTCAAATTCAATCAAAAACAAAACTCCTTATGAAATGTGGCATGGCCACATTCCTTCGGTAAAGCATTTCAGGGTCTTTGGTTCCACCTGTTATGCTTTGATACCCAAGGTGCAAAGGAATAAATTTGGTGCTACAAGTCGAAAATGTATCTTCTTGGGGTATTCCAATACCTCCAAAGGATATTTTCTCTATGATGAAGTCAATAAGAATTTTATAATAGTAAGAGATGTCATATTCCCTGAATCTTCCAAGATTGACAATATTGTTGAGCGGCAACTTGATCGCCTGGATATATTCACACATGCAAAGTATTTTCAAGAATTTGATAATCAGATTCCACATCTTGAAAGAGGGATTCCTATACTGAATCAATCTATGAAATCATTTTCTGAAGCACTTTCTCCCCCACCTGAAGATCCAACCACGGATGACAACTTGAACGATATGATTGACAGAATTGATAAATTGAATCTTGATTCAATTCCAACTCTGTCAAATGAGAAGCCTGGGCCATCTCAAAAAGGTCCCCCCAAATGGCTCACAAAGACACTAGAAAATTTTCGTCCCAATGAGGTTGGAAAGACAGGAATAAGAAGTTCCACTAGACAAAATGAAGGTGATGTAGATAATTCTGATTCACATGTTGATATGGATATTGCTTATAATTGTGAATTGAGTTCGTCTACAGATCATGAACCACCTTCAAATAAGCCACTTCTCATGATGAATGGAATGAAGCGACGCAAAAGGAGTATGATGCCTTGATAAATAATGGCACTTGGAAGTTGGTTGATCCTCCTTTGGGAACCAAACCAATTGGCTGTAAGTGGGTCTACAAGAACAAGCACAAAGCCAGGCTTGTGGAAAAAGGTTTTTCACAGAAAGAAGGGGTCGATTATGAAGAAAATTTTACTCCTACAGTAAAATGGACCACCATCTAGACTCTCTTTTCCCTAGCAGCACAGAAGGGATGGAAATTCCATCAGGTGGATGTAAAAACCACCTTTTTGAATGGAGATCTAAAGGAGAAAGTTTTTATGTCCCAGCCAGAAGGATTTGTTGTGAAGGGCCAATAACACAAAGTATGCAAGCTTATAAAATCCTTATATAGCCTCAAGCAAGCACCGCGAGCCTCGTATGAGAAATTAACTGAGCATTTTCTGAAACTTGACTTCAAACATTTTGATCTTGATGATGCAACCTTGTTTCTTAAGAAAGTTGGAAAAACAGTTGTAGATGTTGTGGTGTATGTAGATGATCTTTTGATGATAGGGAAAATTGAAAGTTATATTGCATATTATTGATTTGGGTTACGTTCATTACTATTTGGGTATTTAAATAACTCAACATCCTAAATTTATATTTCTTTCTCAAAAGGAGTGAATTGGAGATCTTTTGAACAAGTTTGGCATGGATGAATGCAATCCCTTAACCACTCTAATGGAACAAAACTTGAAGCTCACATCCATTGAAGGGAAGGAATTCGAGGCTGCAATGAAGTATAAACAACTTGTTGGAAGTCTTATCTACCTGACTACCACTAGACCAGACATCTCATTTGTTGTTGGAATCTTCTCCATGTTTATGAAAAAACATTGTGAAGGACATTGGTCTACTGCAAAAAGAGTTCTAAAGTAGTTGAAGGGGACTGAAGACTTTGGACTCAAATATACACAGGTAGGCGATTTCAGCTTGATTGGGTACTCTGATTCAGACTTTTATGCAGACAAAGAAATTGGGGTGTCTACTTCAGGTTATACCATGAGTCTTGGATCAGGAGCTGTGTCATGGAGATCATGCAAACAGTCAGTTCCAGCAGATTCCACAACCGAAGCAGAATATGTGGCAGCAGCTGAAGCAACAAAGGAAATTGTGTGGCTCAGGAAAATCCTTAAAGATTTGTAGACGAAACAAATGCATTCAACACCACTCATTATCGACAACACTTCTGCCATCAAGTTGGCCAAGAACCCAAAGTTCCATGATCGAACAAAGACCATCAATACAAAATACCATTTGATTCGACATCTTGTTCAGGCCAAAACCATCCATCTACATCATTGTTCCACAAATGAGCAAACCACAAACATCTTCACCAAAGTTTGAAAAGTTCAGAACGATGATTGGACTCAGGAACATCCCTTCATATTAAAGGCGGGAATGTTGACACCTAATTCTAAGGGGTTGGTTGAGATTGTATATTATTGTAATTTAGTAAATAAGGAAGGCCAAGATTCATTGGGAAGTGAATCCCAATAGCCTCACCTCCATGTATAAATACACACACAATCTCCATCTAATACACATTTGAGTTTTGCAGAATTACCTCCTGGTCTAACAGATCCTTAGTGACACGTGACACGTGAAAGAGATAACTAATCACAACTTTGAGAAGAGACAAGGTATATATATATATAGTTGCATTATTAATGATGTTTTAAAATTATTATTTTAACTTCCAATAGGAAAAGAAACTAGTATTTCCCCGGAGTACCATTTTGCAACACCTTGGAGGACTCTTGCTGTGAAGTTGCGTTAAAAATGATGTTTTAAAACTATTGTTTTAACTTCCAAAAGGAAAAGAAACTAATATTTCGTTCGAGGAGCTTTTTGGAACACTTTTATTTGAGGCCCTTTTGCTACAATAATAAAAGTGGATGAATCTCTGGAGATTTGGGCCTTTCACCAACAAAATATAAAAATGATAGCTTGTAACTTCCACACGAATGGCCACCTCATCGTTATGGAAAAAGGACAATCCACATCAATCTTATATTTTTTTAGATACGATTCTAGTTTTTTATATTATATTGTTAAATTAAATACATGATTTTCATTTGTTTATTTGCCGTGTAAATAAAGGTTTATGCCCTTTTATCATATTTTATACATTATTTAATTAAAGAAGATAAGCAAGAATAATTGGTATTTTTAAAGAACAATCGCGATCCTTAAAAGAGTTTAGAATAAATTCCGAATATGAAATATAATACTGAGCAGCAACCATGTACCCTAAGAAAAATTTATATTATAAATTTGTCAAAATATTTGTGAAGTATTAATAATTATTAAAGTTAATTTAATATAAAATATTAAATTAGAGTTAAATTAATAACGTTTAAATAATTTTTTTTTTTTAATATTAGATATATTAATATTATTTTTTTTAAATATTAATTTTAAGAAATTTTGGTTTGATAAAGAATAAAATTAAGAATTTTTTTAAGGTATGTTTAAGAATTTTTTACGATGATGATGGTGGTGGTGATGGTGGTTAATGTCTATTGAGACTAATCTTTGGTCTATCGGAGCTAAAGAAAAAAGTTATTTAGTTTGATTTAAGATTTTATTTCTATGCTCAAAAAGATTAAAAAGAAACCTCAAAAGCTCACTATTATGATATTAAAGAAAAATTGAAAATGAAAAACAATTTTAGTTGTTATTATGATACTAAAGAAAATTTGAAAATGAAAAACAATTTTAGTTATTATATTGGAGTAGAGTTTTAAAATTTTAATTTAATTATAATAATTAATAGGTAAATTGTAGGGATTTAATTTCCATAAATTATTTTGAATATTTTTAGTAGTATTCATAAAGAAAGGTTGATAGTTATTTAAAATTTATCTATGCTTTATTTTTCCTAAAAAAAATGTCATATGAATGTAAATAATATTTTTGTTTAGTATGTGGTATCATGATATTGTAACAAAGTTTATTTAAGATAAGAAATGTCATCCTAAAGTAGATGTGAATCTTGATGGCCAATAATCTTGTTATAAATTTTCTCAATGTCTATATGTTTTACATCTATTAATTCTTTTTATAAACAAAAATAATAGTAATAATTTAAAATAATGTTATAATTTTTCTTTTTTTTAAATGATTTTTTTTAATTTTAATAATATGAGATGTATTGTTTGGGAAGTGTTTTAATGTCACCTATCTAAATGTCTTAACCATATTAAATTACAATTTCAATATATTCATTATAATACAAATTATTTAACTTTACCACCCATAAAATATATATATATAATAATCTAAAAATAATTTCCAAAATTTAAAAAAATTAACATTTGAAAAAATAAATAATTCAAACATTACTATTTTCATCATATTTTTAAACCCTTTTTATAAAACATATTATCTACAAATATTTAACTATATTTTTATAAACTTTTTTAAATTTCATAATAATTTTGATTTTTTTTTCTACCTCTAATAATCAGAATAAGCAATAAAAAATAAATATATAACTAAAATTTATAATTTTAACGTGAATTTCCATAGCTAAAAACATATTGATCATGATGCTTTTGGACCCCTATTTGAAATTATCTTGGTGTGGGTAAACACATCACTTATTCTTAAGGATAGAAAGTTGTAATGAAGAATCTAAGAGTGTAAAGTATATAAATAGAACAGTTTCATTTAGTACTTTAGATGTTTCATGATCAATAAAATTTGGCATTGTCTATTGAGATAGTGAATTCCTCTTCTCAATTTGTCAAAAAAATATTCAAAAAAGAGAAATCCAACAAGTAAATGATTAAGCACCATCAACAACGCACCCAAAATCTCCAAGTATCTAACTATAAACTAAATTTTCAAAACTTTCCACTCTCCTAAAATCATGCAAAAATTTATGTTGTTTTCCAGCTAAAACAAGCAATATTTGTACTATGCCATAAATTTTTGTAAAAGAATTGTCTACTGACGCAACAGAATAGTCAGGAAGATAGTTGTTCGCCGGAATCTTGTAAACAAAATTTCAAAAAATCAGGAAATTGAAGTGTTTAAATTGCATTTTATGGTGAAAATGGATTCAGCACCATCAAAAACTCCTTAAAGCACCAAAATACTGAGTTTAATCACTGTAACCCAAATTTTAAAACACCTTTGCCAAAAAATTTCATAATCTTAACGAAAATTTCAAGATAATTCAGTGAGTCTTTTTTACACTACTGCTTTCGTAAAACTTGCAAGGTTGCCATCGAAAACAACATGGTTGGCGGTGACATGATGTTCACAACCCTTTTGCCCGGAAGACAAGGTCTAAAATGACGAGCGACCATGGTGGGTCTCCCACCGACAGCTCCACCTGCCTTCCACTGTCCCGCGGAATCCACGAAAGCACAGGTCACGGATTAAGAGGGACGGACAATTATTGGCACGGCACCGCCCTCAAATATCACATATAAACCCTAACTGTATCAAATATTCCCTCACTTTTCATTCTATTTCTGACATTCAGCTCTCGAGTTGCAGATTCTAGGTTACGGTACAAAGTATCGGAAGAAATGGGTCATTGCTTCTCTGCGTCTAGTGCAAGCAACCCTAAACCAGAATGGAAATCCCGGAAGCTACAGCCCGAGGGGACGGTCTCGAGGACGACGGCCAGTGAGCATGGCCCTCGGTTTAGCAGGCGTTGCATGGCTGTAGCGAAGCAGAATAAGGGCAGATTATATATTCTCCGCCGATGTATTACTATGCTTCTTTGCTGGCACATGTATGGTCAAGATTAGGTTTGTTTCTTCTGTTCTCTAAATTCTACGTGACAAGGATAGGTCCAAAGGAAATAACAGGCAACAGGGCCGTAATTTTCGATATATTTTTTCTTCCTTCTTTCTTTTCAATGGCGGAATCGCGTGTGCGGGGTTTATTTCTGATGTTTCTACCGGTGGATCTTTTATTGTGGCTGCTGTGGGGATCCAGAGGATTCTTTCAAACGAGGAGTTTCAGATCAGTGGGATGGATATAGCTTTGTTTAACGGTAAGCGGCTTGTTAGGATGATGTAAATTAGGGTTATTTTTGTAGTTTTTTTTAAATATGATTGTCAATTGGGATTATATGGGGTGGCTGGCAAGCAGAATCGGTGGCTGGCACGAAAAATGGTCGGGTGGTTGACCCGAAAAATAGACGAAGACCAGAAGCTTATATCAATTGGGGTTATATATCCATTGAGCTTATGGAGTTATTTTGGGTGGTTGGCAAGCCCAATGGACAGACAAGGTGACAAGCTTATATATCAATTAGAGTTATCTTGAATGATTGGCAATTGGGGTTATCTTAGATTATTAGCAAGCCGAATGGAAGTGGTTGGCAAACCAAATAAACCAGAGGTGAGAAGCTTATAATCAACAGAGACGAGGTGAGAAGCTTGGATTATCTTAAATAATTGGCAATTGGGATTTTCTTGAATGACTGGCAAGCCGAATCGAAGTGGTTGGCAAGCCGAATGGACCAGAGGTAACAAGCTTATATATCAACAGAGATGAGTGGGCCTTCAAAGGTTTCTACCTCAGTGCCCCTTCAGATCACTTTTCAATCGGGATTTCCGATCACTTTTCTCAGTGACAGTGCCTCCCTTCAGATCACTTTTCAATTGGGGTTTCCGATCACTTTTCTCAGTCACAGTGCCTCAGTTGTCCCAGGTCAATTGAGAGGGATTATCTCAGATAGTTATGTAGAATGACTATTTATAGCCAGAGAGAAAATTAGGGCAAGAGTGAAATAGGGTCGGAAGCCTATATATGAACAAAGACGAGCGGACCGCCAAATTTTTCTGCCTCCGTGGCCCCTCCGGATCACTTTTCTCAGTCACACTAGTGCCTCAGTTGTCCCTCGGTTTATGTAATATAGCATCTGGCCTCCTCTCTCTGGGCAATTTCAGTTATGTTTCATGGTTTTTCATATACTTTCCTAATCAATTATGCGTTCAAAGCGGTGATTAATGATTATATGAGTTAGAATTTCTGAAATTAGGCAATGGCTGCCTTGGAAAAAATCAAATTAAGCCAGACGTTAATTAAATTTTTTTCTTTTCGCAACAAAGACTGGGCTTGATTAATAACAAAATGGGCATGACACTTTCTTTAAAGTAACAGCAAAAGAAACAATATGGGAAATAGAAAACCTTGTTGCTTCTTCCCTTTGTTGCGCTTGATTAATAACAAAATGCTTAGGCATGACACTTTCTTTAAAGTAACAGCAAAAGAAACAATATGGGAAATAGAAAACCTTGCTGCTTCTTCCATTTTAAGGACCTTTCTCAATATTTGAAGTACAGTTCATAATATAGGTATAACAGTCGAGGATTAACTTTAAGGACAATTAACTTCGAGGGTAATCTTCCAGTGAGGTCTTATTGAAAATAATGTGGAACCTTTTAAAAGTTTAATGAAATGGTCAATGATTAAAGAGCATAAACTAGCACAACCACATTAGTAAAAACTAATGTGGTTGATATACGCCAATAGGCGTATATAAAATAGATTTACAACCACATTTACCAATGTGGTTGATATACGCCGATAGGCCTATATCCACTACCCATCACATTAATTTATATATCAATAAATAAATATTATATATACGTAATAAAACATATTTGGGTTGGCAAAATCTTATCACAAATATTTTGATGTGAAGTCACTTTTATACGAGTAAATTAATTATTATTATAATTTTACAATAATATTTCATATTTTATTTTAATTTTTATAGGTTTAAAATTTAATGATTATTATAATAAGGAATTGTTTTTGTGTGATTTTCACTTATTGTGCAACGTTACCCATCAAACTTTTATTTTCAATAAATTTCTGTCGAAATTTAGGGAAATTAGACCGAAAAAACCACCATAAAAGCCTTCAACAAATCACACTATAGACTACTCGTTATAATAATATTTTTTTTGAAAAATTGATTCATGAACTTATCTTATTATTATTTATTTCAATAATTATTAAAATATTGGAAAATTGATTGATGAACTTGATCTTATTATTATTTATTTTAAGTAATTATTAAAATATAAAATTGACTATGGGTGGAGTATTTATTTATTAGAAAAGACAAATTACATATTTCTTATCCATTTCTTTTTTTTTCAAAATTCTTGACCATAAAATTATTATTTATAATATATAATTAAGAAATTTTTTAGCTAATTAATTAATTTTTTATAATAGTGAATAAATTACAAATATTTTTAATAATCTAATAAAATATACATTAATTTAGTTTAAGATCATTCAAAAAAAATTCATAATTTAAGACCTATAAATCAAGAGAAATACTCCCTATCTTATTCTCTTGATCGAAGAAGTACGACTATGTTTAGATATCTTATTTATAAGAAGAAGCTTTACAACATGGACCCCAAGGGGCCTGGAAATTGCTTCTAACTCTAGTCAAAACTCTCACTTTCACCTCAAACGCAGGTGGCATAAAGATTGCAAGTATTGGGTCAACCATTGGGGGATTAAGGAGGAGAACATCATCGAAGCAAGGATTGTGTCAAAGATGCTATTACCTCCATTTTTCAGGACAAGTTGTGGGATGATAAGGAGCTAGAGGGTAAAAGGAAGCTAAGATACAATAAGGAGGTGATCAACCCCACCGTTGATAATCAGAATTATCTCTCTGTGTTAACTAGCACTAAGAAAAAAATGGACATCACTAGGATAAGAATTAATTCTCATGAGCTTCGAAGTTAAAACCATGCAGTGGTCTACTCCCAAGACTCCCTGGGAAGATAGAATCTTTCAAATTTCCAATAGTAAGAAGGTGGAATATGAAAAGCACTTCCTTTTAGAGTGCTCGGCTCTCCACACTTCCAATCTTCTTGACTTATTAAGTCAACCCAACTATAGCGATCTTGGAACACTTCTTTCCCTTCTCTTTCACCATAGAAACAAGATTTTGAAGAATCGCAATTAGATTCTTTTTCTTTTCTTGAGATCTGACAGGCGATATTGGTATTAGTGAATGTTAATCATCATCATCATCATCATCATTTTTTATTGCATTTATTGTATATTTTATATGTTACAAAGAGTTAGTTGTTCATTTAATATATTGTAAAAGAGATAGGTTCTTGTTAGAGATTTATTATTTATTCAGTGTGTAGAATTCTCAATGCATTGATTTGTTTATTATTTTTACACCAGAAGGCGTTCTTATTTGAAAACAACTTCCCTAGGTGCCATTGGATCAAATGTTAGACGATTGAAATGTTTTAGGCCATTAGATCCACAAGTAAATAGTTTTGTATTTTTTTTATAATGTTATTTTTTTTTTCTTTTTAATAAGTTAGATTGATTTTAGGTGTATAATATAAATATTGTAATGTCATGTTTAACATTTTGACTATGTCAAATTACAGAAAAATAAAAATAAAAGTAAATTAAATAAAAAGATTGACATAATGTAATGCACATTTTAACTCGGTAAAAATACAATAAAAAAACAAAAATAATAATAAAAATAATAATAAAATATAAAAACAACCCATGGTATTGACCTTATTTGAAAACAACTTGTATTTTTTTTTATAATGTTAGTTTTTTTTTTTTTTTTTAATAATTTAGATTTATTTTAGGTGTATAATATAAATGTTGTAATGTCATGTTTAACATTTTGACTATGTCAAATTACACAAAAATAAAAATAAAAGTAAATTAAATAAAAAGATTGACATAATGTAATGAACATTTTAACTAGGTAAAAATACATTAAAAAGAAAAAATAATAAAATAAAATAATAATAAAATATAAAAACAACCCATGGTAATGACCTTATTTGAAAACATCTTCCCTGGCTGCCAATGTGTCCATGTCTCAGCCATTGGATCAAATGTTAGACGATTGAAATGTTTTAGGCCATTAGATCCACAAGTAAATAGTTTTATATTTTCTTTTATAATGTTAGTTTTTTTTTTTTTTTTAATAAGTTAGATTGATTTTAGGTGTATAATAGAAATGTTGTAATGTCATATTTAACATTTTGACTATGTCAAATTAAACAAAAATAAAGATAAAATTAAATTAAATAAAAAGATTGACATAATGTAATGAACATTTTAACTAGGTCAAAATACAATGAAAAACAAAAATAATAAATAAAATAATAATAAACTATAAAAACAGCCCATGGTATTGACCCATGGTATTCATGTGGAATATAGTTTACTAAATTATTTCACAGGACATGATTTCTCTTGAGCAATAATTATGAATGTTCATAATTATCATTTCTTAAACAAAACTAAATTTACATTTAATTACTTAATTGTAATAGTTTCTAACTATATAACAGTTTGTAACTACTTACATACTCTTTCTGATTTCTTTTGTTAATGAATATCAAATTTCTTGTATTAAAAAAAACTATGTACATAACTTTAATTACCTAACTGTAGCTAAAAAATATTACATGTTTTTTACTTTATAATCATAAACAAATTTATATTATATGATGTCAAACTTACACAACTTTTTAATTTTAAACAAATTTTTTCACTACATAATTTTAGCTTTTATAATTTTTTTATTTTTCAATTCAAACACAACTTACAAAAGAAAAAACCCACTCAGTCCTTAGTGTAGATTAGAGTTTTACAAAATTGGCACTATGTGATTAACAATAGAGTAAGTTGACATAACCCTAAGGGGTTCTTTCACAAGTTTTATCATAACCTTTCCCTTCATTAAATATATATTGTAGAGTCTTCTGAAGAGACAGTATATTCTAGTTTATAACCTGATCCAAAATAAAAGAAAATGCTTGGGATTTCACAAAGTATTAGTTTGTAACCTAATCCAAAATCAAAGAAAATGGACAGGGATGTCACAAGTTATCATTCACACGATGATCTATTTACGTTCTTAGTTGAAATGGATCCTATTAGATGCATGGTGGCCAGAGATGTGTAGAGAATGAATCTATCTCAATTCCCAAACAAGATTCTCATGTCCCAAATGAGATTCTTCTTTCTCTTCTTATTCTAGCTTGCACACTGACACTCATATCCTCCTCCCTGCACAAATTAAAACTATGGGGCATGTTGATCATAATCAACCTCCTATAAATTTTTCACAGGCAATCGGGCTTAGAGCTCTCAAATCCCGTATTTCAGCCTTAAAAAATCATCTTTATACCTATCATTACCATTTCCAGCCTCAAAATTGCATAAAAGGCCAAAAAACCCACATTCGAAAATATTTTTGAGGCATAGCACCTTTCGGCCCTAGCCCCTACACCTTTTCCTCCACGTGACTTGGGCGCTAGACCAAGCGTTAGCCGGGAAAGGCGCTTATCACAAATGTATACCGAAAGTGGTATTAACCGTCGATCTACGCAGATCCGACAGCCCTTGCAACCTTATCGCGCACACGGTCCCCACTGTGTTTGCCCGTCTGATCATATCTCAACCGTTCGATCAACCTGCAAAATCAACGGCTTACAGTACTCCCGACCTGGTGGTCCCCACGCCCGAACACTGTTCAAAACCCGCCTTTTTTCATCGCATCGCCTTTCGGAGGCGGGCGGAATTTCTCAAATCGGAGCGATTCCATACATCGCTTGCCACATGTCTCTACGTAAGGCTCAGAAACCACCCTCCATCGCGTGTTATCGTTTGTCCGAAGTCACGGCGCGATATTCATGACAGCCGTCCGATCTGGAGGTCTTCATCCAACAGTTGTCGCTCTTCAAAGCTACACGACATTTAATCAAAGCATATTCGACCCCTGGCCCACTATTCGTGGCCCCCCTATGCGTCCTCCACCGTTGATCTCCGCCGAGATCGGACGGCCCTCATTAAACCCATGCCACACCATTGACTCGGTCCTCCTCCACATCACCATTCCACGTGTCATTCAACGCATCCTCTTCCACCTTCCTTATGTCTCATTCTAAAGGTCAAATTCAAATATTTTTCATCTGCTACGTTCTGCCAACCTTCTCCATTGCCACCTCCCACCGTCACGCTGCATTTCCTATCATCACCCTGCATTTCTCAACCTGTCCACCATGTCGCGCTGTCTCACCATTATCCCCACTATGTTCACCTTCCCGTGCATGGTTTTCTTTAACGAGTTTGCGGATTTTGGAGGTTTACAGTGGCGGAAAACTATCGTGATTCATAGTCTCTATCACTGTGATAGAGGACACATCAAAGGATCATTGTTCAGGAGCCGAAACCATAAAGAAAGTCCTGGGAGGTTGTTGCGACAAGACTCCCATTAAATAAGTAGGAGTAAAAATCTATCAAACCCTCCAGAGTTATTCAAAGCACAGGTTGCACAGGTGGAGGCATTGATGGAGCAGCAGAGTATCAGTGGGAGATCAAAGGAATTCAACACTCAGCATTAAAGATTTAAAGCCGTAATTAAGGGTTTTGAAGGCAGAGGGTACCATTCGCAGAAAACATACTCTAAAGCTTTCTTTTCAGCACCATTTCTCTTCGGGAAAGGATGGAATGGCTATGTGATTTTATTCCTTTGTTGTGTTCCTGAAGAGTTTTATACCCAGCGCATTTATTTCTATAAGCAGGTCGCAGGGTACAAACAACACTAAAAGTCATCAAGCAGTATGGGCGTGCACGCTTCCGCCATTTCGTTTTAATTAGGAAAATTAAATGTTCATCACCTACTCCCTTTTGGAGCTTTCTTGTTCTCCTATAAATCTCCCGAAGAACGGATTATTTAGGGTTCCAGATTTTATCAAAAGAATATGCAGTGAAAGGCTTTTTGTATACATTTTGTAAAATTCCTGTATGAAGGCTCAGAGCCCATAGGGTCTCAGTGAGGAGGAGTTCCATCTGTTAAAGAGGATTCTGGTCTTTGGTATTTCACAGTCTGTAACTTTCTCTTATGTGTTATTTAAATAGATCATTTCATTTCACCCATCTTTCCTGTATCATGTTTTGGAATGCGAGTGGCTCACTGATTTTTGGTATGGATTTATCCTAGTTGATACCCATGCTCGAATTAGTCAAGCGCTTTAAATATGGCTCATGCATGATATTATGTTCCACTATTCATCTAAACCGTATTTCTGCTATATTAGTTTCTTTGGGAGGGTGTTTTTAAAACGCTATTGTCATGTATGGATTCTTAGATTGGTAAGCCCATGCATGGTGGTATTGTGTATCTGGATATCAGCTCAATGTTAACTAATATCTTCTCAATATTTCATTCACTACATACATATTCTAATAACTTATTTCTGTGATATATTTCTAAATTGGCCCTCTTTGCAGTAAGTTGTCTCTGAATTGTCTGTTGCTTTTATATTGGAGTTTTGCATGTTGCCTCTACAATATCCTTTCCTCTGTATCATTTTTATGAAGTTCTTGGTCCCATTCAGATGAATTTTCCTTGTTTTACGAGAGATAGCGTAAGAGCTTGCCGTTGATGACTCCCTCTGTTATATCATATGCTCCATGCTATATAATATGTCCTAGGCACTGGTCTATCACAACTCTAGGCTATCTCTAGGAAAGACAACATCTTTTTGGCGCCGTTGTCGAGGAACGAAGTTAAGAAATTTTAAAATCCCTGGGCCTTGACAAAATCTAATTCACTCTTCAAGTAGGTGAGTATGGAGAGTTGAGAGTTGTAGATCCCTCACCTTCGTGACTCCGCATTTGGTTATTTGATAAATCTATTTGCAGTCCTGGCTCCTCGAAATCCATACCTAAGGTCAGATATGCCTAAGCCAAAGACACCTTCAGTGTCTGACCCTGAAAAGATTATACATAGAGGAAATTGGAGGGAAAGAAAATTAGTCCACTCTGAAATCCCTGAGTTATCTATAGAAGACTATCCATCCTCTTCTTCTCAAGAAGATCAAGTGCCAGATCCCGACTCCACTGTGGGAGATACTGATTATTATTACTCAGATAGTCCACCCCGAGGAGGTGTCAGAAATAAAGATAATTTTCACCCTGATCCTGAGGTTGAAGAGGTTAAAGAAGTCACTGAAGTATCAGCTATTAATAGACCATTATTCCCCTCAACACCTCAGCCTGTTGTTCATTACATTCCTATTATTGTCCATACTCCACTTCCTCCTCCTCCTCTTACTCATCAAGCTATTGCACTACCTCCACCCCCTCCAATGGAAAATGTTCCAGCCTTCTTGCTAAATAAATATGCTCCTCTGGCATTACCCCAAGTGTTAAATGATTTGCCGCAGGATTATTTGAAGATTTTACCCCGATTCAATGGGGAAAATGAGATTGATTCTCAAAAACATCTTGAGGTCTTCTGTTCTTTTGCAGAGAATTTTAATGTGGAACATTTAGATGTGGTCTTGAGGCTTTTTGTCCAATCTCTTGATGGTGAAGCTCGAAAATGGTTCAATACATTGGCAGGTCGTTCTATTACCACTTGGGAAATAATGGAAGATACTTTTCTCATAAAATGGGGAGAGAAGAAGGACCATGGACATTGTCTTACTGAGTTTAATACACTCAAGAAAAAAAATAATGAAGGGGTGTGAGAGTTTATCAAGAGATTTAATAAGTTGTAATTGAGTCTTCCTGCGGATATGAAACCACATCAAACTGCTGCTAGAGTTGTTTTTGTAGCATCCTTTGATTCAGAATTTGGTTTCTCTCTCAGAGAAAGAAAACCTTCTACTTTGGATGATGCCGAGTCAGATGCACTAGAGTTAGAGGCAAACTTTTCCTCCACTGGAAAATCAAAAGGAAGATCTGAACAAGATACCAGAAGAAGGGGAAAAGAGGAGGTGTCTACCTCCTAACAAGACAGAGACTTAACCAATGACAGAATCGAAGAAATGGGCAAAATGATTAAGAACCTTTCTAGTAAACTGGTCAAGCTTGAACTGGAAGCCAAGAATTCAACCCCCAAGAACTTCCCCAATGCTCAAAACAAAGGTTACAATCCTCAGTACAGGAAACCACCCCTGCAGATATTGCCAAGGGAATCTAAGAAGCAACACGATTAGGTACCACACCCATTGTACCTAGAAGGTCCAGTAGATGATTCTACTGAAGACACTTCCTATGGATTGGAGGATGCAAATCTTTCCTTTTCAAATATTGATGGAGAAGAATGCCCTTTGTAGGGAAATGATGGAGCTGAGTGCTCATTGCAAGAAGAAGAAAAGGCCAAAGATGCAGAAGATGCAGAAATTGATCATTATTGTAAACAATTTGATGATTTTATGCAAGCACAGTTCAATAGAAGGTATGATCTCAAAACTTCTAGGAAGAGGACTCGTACTCAAGATCAAGAAGAGGAGCTATCCCAAAAGGAAGCACTTGCTCAGAAGGAGTCTACTGTGCAGAAAGTAATAGACAAAGGTAACGCCCCCTAAACAAACCTTCACATTCCAATGATAAAATTCCCTCTACTCCAAAAGTAGTCATTCCTCCTAATACCAATTCTGTGTCAAAAGAATTCAAATCCTCAGCTGAAAATAAAGAGTCAAAAGAGGTTGTAATAGAAAAATCTTCCCTTGTTTTCAGTCTACAAAAGAAACTTGAAAAAGTTAAAATCCCAGTTCCCTTGACTGAATTATTGAAGCAACCTGCATATCAATCCCAGGTCACCTCTTTCATGCTCCCTCCAGAAGCCACACTCACCCCAGATCGTCTCAACCTTCAAGAAGAAAGACCCATGGTTGTCTTTGGTCCACGTGTTGAGGAATTAGATGCTTCTACCCCTCCCTTTTATGTGTCTCTAGTGATTCATGACCTGCTATTACATAATTGTATGCTAGATTTTGGGGCTTCCCATAATATATTGCCTTTTTCAGTCATGGAACAATTAGGATTACAAATTACCCGTCCATACAAAGACCTCTATTCATTTGATTCCAAAAGAGTTAAATGCTTGGGGATGATCAAGGATTTAGTGGTCAACTTGCCCAAGTCCAAGAAAAAGTGTGTTAATGGACATCGTGGTGGCTGACATCCCAGCCCGCTTTGGCATGTTACTGTCAAGGTCTTGGGGGACAAAAATTGGTGGGTCAATTAAGTTAGATTTAACATATGCCACCATCCCAGTTTTTGGTGGCCAAGAGAGGAGGTTGTACAGAGAGACTAGATTTGTCAAGATGGTGAATAAGGTTGAAAAACTTGTAAATTCACCAGTCTACAGCAAAGAAGGATATTTCTCATGCTTGATGCTGGAAGAAGATCAAGATTGTGCACATGAACCATCCTTCTGCCTAATCAAGACTGAGCAGTCCTCAGAGAATCATGGAACAGGAATCTGGACACTTCATTTTGATGGAGAAAATACAAAAGAAGGTAATGGAGCTGGAATATTATTGATTTCTCCTACAGGAAAATGGGTCCCGTTATCCTTCAAGCTGGAATATGAAGCTACTAATAATGTGGCTAAATATGAAGCACTTCTGTTAGGATTGCAGACAACCAGGAATATGAACATACAAAGTTTAAAAGTTCTGGGAGATTCAAAACTGGTGGTTAGACAAGTCAGGAATCTGTGTCAAACCAAACATCCACGACTGAGGGCTTGTAGGAACGAAGTTTGGGACATGGTAGAAAATTTCTTATTGGCATTCAATATCCAGTTCATGCCCCAAGAACAGAATAGGATGGCTAATTCCCTTGCTGTGGCCACCAGTACTTTTCATCCACCTCAGAACCCTCTTTTAAGATATGAAGTTGAGGTGCGTTTTCAGCCGTCAATCCTAGATAACATCGAGCACTGGCAGGTATTTGAAGATGAAGAACAGATGAAGAGATTCCTAGAAACAGTGGGGGAATTCTCCAATATGGAGATTGATGCTGATGAAGAAGAGGTTGAGTCTGAAGATACTTCAGAAAGAAATTGGAAGAAGAAAGTGGCAGGTAATAAAGTGTTGCAGTTAAAGGGAAACATTATACCTAGAGGGCTGGTGCCTCTAGAAAGATTATTTGACAAGAATGATGTCCCACTACAACCAAGAAAAGTGGTAGAGGAAAATCAGGTAGACCTGAATTTGGGTACTGATGCTAACCCCAAAATTGTAAAACTGTCCAAGAAGATCCCAGGAGAATATAAAAGGCTATATCAGAAATTGTTTCAGTCTTACAAAGATGTGTTTGCATGGTCCTATCAGGACTCGAAAACTTTTGATATTAGTATAATGCAACACAAAATTCCACTGAAGGGAGATGCAAAGCCTCACAAGCAGAAGCTCAGACAAATAAATCCCTTGTCGCTTCCCTGTATTGAGAAGGAAATCAAGAAGTTGTTAAAGGCCAAAATAATTGTGCCATTTAGGTACTTTGAATGGGTGGAAAACCTAGTCCCTATCTGAAAGAAGAATGGAGAAATAAGGTTGTGTGTGGATTTCAGAAATTTAAACAGAGCATCCTTAAAGGATAATTATCCACTGCCTAAAATGGATCATATCCTGCAAAAGGTGGTTGGAGCCTCTAGGATGTCAATGATGGACGGATTCTCTGGCTATAACCAGGTGGCTGTACTTCCAGAAGATCAAAATAAGACTGCTTTCACCACACCATGGGGTACATTTATGTATGCCAAGGTACCTTTTGGATTGAATGCAGGGGCCACTTTTCAGAGGGCCATGGACATTGCTTTTGTTGGGGAGCAAGATAGATTTTTGGTAGTCTACCTTGATTATATCACTATATTTTCAAAGAATGATACTAAGCACATTGAGCATCTGCATAGAACCTTTGAGAAATGTAGAAGGTATGGTCTCTCTCTAAACCCTTAGAAGTCTTTATTTTCATTAGAAGAAGGAAAACTTTTGGGACACATTGTGACTAAAGATGGGGTGAGGATAGATCCTAAGAGGGTAGAGGTTATAAATATTATTTCTTTTCCCAGAAATAAGAAGGAAGTGCAAGTATTCCTAGGGCGTATTAATTTCCTGAGAAGGTTTATTCCTAACTATCCTGAAATAGTTAGACATATAACAGACATGCTGAAGAAATATAATGAAGTTAAATGGTCCCAGGAATCACGAGAGGCGTTTATCAAGATAAAAAAAACTCTTTTGCAGAAGCCCCTGTGCTAGCTGGACCAGATTATGCTAAGCCTTTCATGATCTTTTCTTTTGCATCACCTCATACAATAGCAGGAGATTTATTGCAGAAAAATGAGGAGGGGTATGAGCAGCCCATTGCCTTCTTCAGTCAAGTGCTCCGTGATGAAGAATTAAAGTACAACATATTAGAAAAACAAGCATACGCCCTAGTGAAATCCCTCAAAGCATTCCGCATATATATTTTGCAGTCTCATATCACTGCATTTGTACAGCTGCTGTAAAATTTATTCTTATTCAGGGGGATAGTGAAGGGAAAAGGGGAAGGTGGATTGCCAAGATACAGGAGTATGAATTATTCATCCGTCCTACTAAGCTAATCAGAGGACAAGGGCTTGCCAAAATACTATCTGAATCAAACTATCAAGCTCTAGGCATAAATTTGTCCATTATAGCAGGTGAGGAATCTGGAGAGAAAGAAGAGCGATAGGGCATTGGGGTAGCTACTCCAGAAATACATGTAAAGTACCTCACCAGTCAGTGGTACAAAGAGATAGTATAATATCTCCTCACACTCAACTGCCCACCAAGCTGTGATAAATATAAATACAGAACGCTACTATTGAAATCACAGAATTATATAGTCGCCAATGGCCGGCTATACTGGCAAGATCCCTCAGGTATATTGCTCCTGTGTCTCACAGAGGATGAGGTAAAGAGTATTATAGCTGAATTTCATGAAGGGATCTGTGGGGGTCACTACAGCTAGAGGGCCACTGCTCACAAAATCCTGAAGGCTGGCTTCTATTGGCCCAAGCTTTTTGGAGATGTTTTTTCCCAGGTAAGAGCATGTGAGAAATGTCAAAAATTTTCTGAAAGGCAGAAGTTGGCACCTCTCCCCATGATTCTTGTGCACGTGGATGAACCATTCAAACAATGGGGAATCGATTTTATAGGTGAAATACATCCTCCATCAAGTGGTCAGCATAAATGGATATTAACTGCCACTGATTATTTTACTAAATGGGTGGAAGCCATACCTGCAAGGAATGCTACTGATGCTGTGATAATAAAGTTCATGGAAGAAAACATCATATCCAGGTTTGGCTGTCCTACCAGAATAGTGACTGATAACGCACAGGATTTCAATTCTGCAAAGTTTGTGAGTTTCTGCTAGCAATATAACATCACACTAAGTCACTCTACAGCCTATTATCCATAGGGAAATGGCTTGGTAGAGTCTTCCAATAAAACCCTGGTAAGAGCATTGAAGAAGGCTATAAATAAAAATCAGAGGAACTGGGATTCTCCATTGAAATTCGCTCTATGGGCCAATAGAATTTCCAACAAGAGAGCAACTGGAAAATCCCCATATGAATTGGTATATGGGAGGGCAGCAATATTTCCTATTCAATTAGCCCTACCAGTAGCCTGATTCATGCACGCATGGAAAATTTTAGGGGCTAATATTCGCAGGTGGGCTAATTTTCCATGGTTTTTCCAAAAAAATGATTCGCTAATTTCCATTTTTTTATACAAGTGATTTGCCCAAATTTTACAATATAAAATTATTTTACCTTAAAAATCGCCAACATTGTATAGAAAATATATATAATATCATTATAAATTTGAATAATTTTACAAATACATCAGTAAATATTTTATATTTTTCACATTAGGGACTAGTGAGATTCGCCAATTTTTTAAACTTCAAAATAATTTTCCATCCTTAAAATTTTCCCTGTATGCAGGAAAGTCAAGATTAGCCTGATGATATGACCAGGCGAATAAATCAACTGGTAGAATTGGAGGAAACACGAAGCCAGGTGAATCAAAGGCTGACAGAGTATCAAGAGAAGATGAAACACCTTTTCGATCAGCATGCTAAGGACCAGAATTTGTAGATTAGTGATATAGTGCTCAGGTGGGATATCCGGAGGGCTGAAAAAGGAAAACATGGTAAATTTGATCCGCTTTGGTTCGGTCCTTTCAATATTGTGGACCAGGGAGGTAACAATACTTTCAAGTTGGAAAATTGATAGGGTGACTTGCTTGATGGCCCTGTAAATGGTCAATTTCTTAAACCCTACCTCCAATTGTGATGCAGGAAAGGACAGCCTGGTGTATTATATTGTATATTAGTTTCCTGTTTTGTTTTTGTTTGAATAACGTGGGTTTCATGATGAATCCTGAAGTTAAAAAGTAGAAGCGCCAAAGGGCAGGGTCTGCATAAGAGATTGTATGGTGGTCTACAAAGTCCTCGACACGCTCAAGGATGAGCATGCCGTCCCCAGGTGGAGCCAATGTTGATCATAATCAGCCTCCTATAAATTTTTCATAGGCAATCTGGCTTAGAGCTCTCAAAGCCCCTCTTTCGGCCTTAAAAAATCATCTTTATACCTATCGTTACCATTTCCAACCTAAAAATTGCATAAAAGGCCGAAAAACCCACATTCGAAAATATTTTTGAGGCCTAGCACCTTTCGG
Source organism: Pinus albicaulis (assembly GCA_034641835.2). NCBI lineage: Eukaryota > Viridiplantae > Streptophyta > Pinopsida > Pinales > Pinaceae > Pinus > Pinus albicaulis. Next base: position 462,129,941 of record CM076570.1, on the reverse strand, counting down.
CCCTAGCCCCTGCACCTTTTCCTCCATGTGACCCGGGCGCTAGACCAAGCGTCAACCGGGAAAGCCGCTTATCACAAATGTATACCGGACGCGGTATTAGCCATCAATCTACGTAGATTTGACGGCCCTTGCAACGTTATCGCGCACACCGTCCCCACTCTGTTTGCCCGTCTAATCATATCTCAACCGTCCGATCAACCTGTAAAATCAACGGCTTACAGTACTCCCGACCTTGTGGTCCCCGCGCCCGAACACTGTTCAAAACTTTCCTATTTTCATCGCACTGCCTTCGGAGGCGGGCGGTATTTCTCAAATCGGAGTGATTCCATACATCGCTTGCCACATGTCTCTACGTACGGCTCTGAAACCGCCCTCCATCCCGTGTTATCGTTCGTCCGAAGTCACGGCGCGATATTCATGACAGCGATCCGATCCGAAGGTCTTCATCCAACGATTGTCGCTCTTCGAAGCTACACGACATTTAATCACAGCATATTCGACCCCTGGCCCACTATCTATCGCCCCCCTATGCGTCCTCCACCGTCGATCTCCGCCGAGATTAGACGGCCCTCATTAAACCCACGCCACGCCATTGACTCGGTCCTCCTCCACATCACCATTCCACGTGTCATTCAACGCATCCTCTTCCACCTTCCTTATGTCTCATTCTAAAGGTCAAATTCAAATATTGTTCATCTGCTACGTTCCACCAAACTTCTCCATTTCCACCACCCACTGTCACGTTGTATTTCCTATCATCGCCCTGCATTTCTTGACCTGTCCACCATGCCGTGTTGTCTCACCATTATCCCCACTGTGTTCACCTTCCCTTGCATGGTTTTATTTAATGATTTTGCGGATTTTGTAGGTTTACAGTGGTGGAAAACTATCCTGATTCACCGTCTCTATCACTGTGATAGAGGACACATCAAAGGATCATTATTCAGGAGCCGAAACCATAAAGAAAGCCCTGTGAGGTTGTTGCGACAAGACTTCCATTAAAGAAGCAGGGGTAAAAATATATCAAACCCTCCAGAGTTATTCAAAGCATAGGTTGCACAGGTGGAAGCATTGACGGAGCAGCGGAGTATCAGTGGCAGATCAGAGGAATTCAACACTCAGCATTAAATATTTCAAGCCGTAATTCAGGGTTTTGAAGGTAGAGGGTACCATTCGCAGAAAACATACTCTAAAAGCTTTCTTTTCAGCACCATTTCTCTTCTAAAAAGGACGGAATGGCTATGTGATTTTATTCCTTTGTCGTGTTCTTGAAGAGTTTTCTACCCAGCGCATTCATTTCTATAAGCAGGTAGCAGGGTACAAACAACACCACAAAGTCATCAAGCAGTATGGGCATGCACGCTTCCGCCATTTTTTTTTAATTAGGAAAATTAAATGTTCGTCACCTACTCCCTTTTGGAGCTTTCTCGTTCTCCTATAAAGCTCCCGAAGAACAGATTATTTAGGGTTCCAAATTTTATCAGAAAATTATGCAGTGAAAGGGCTTTTTTTTTAATACATTTTGTAGAACTCTTGTATGAAGGCACAGAGCCCATAGGGTCTCAGTGAGGAGGAGTTCCATCTGTTAAAGAGGATTCTGGTCTTTGGTATTTCACAGTCTGTAACTTTTTCTTATGTGTTATTTAATAGATCATTTCATTTCACCCATCTTTCCTGTATCATGTTTTGGAATGCGAGTGGCTCACTAGTTTTTGGTATGGATTTATCCTAGTTGATACCCATGCTCGAATTAGTCAAGCGCTTTAAATATGGCTCATGCATGATATTCTATTCCACTATTCATCTAAACCATGTTTCTGCTATATTAGTTTCTTTGGGAGGGTGTTTTTAAAACACTATTATCATGTATGGATTCTTGGATTGGTAAGCCCATGCATGGTGGTATTGTGTATCTGGATATCAGCTCAATGTTAAGTAATATCTTCTCAATATTTCATTCACTACATACATCTTCTGATAACTTATTTCTGTGATATATTTCTAAATTGGCCCTCTTTGCAGTAAGTTGTCTCTGAATTGTCTGTTGCTTTTATATTGGATTTTTGCATGTTGCCTCTGCAATATCCTTTCCTCTGTATCAGTTTTATGAAGGTCTTGGTCCCATTCAGATGAATTTTCCTGGTTTTTCAAGAGATAGCGTGAGAGCTTGCCATTGATGACTCCCTGTGTTATATCATATGCTCCATGCTATATAAGATGTCCTAGGCACTGGTCTATCACAACTCTAGGCTGTCTCTAGGAAAGACAACAGGGCACAAGGTAGTTGATGCATATATACAAATTTAGATGTGATACAAAAAATGTGATACTATATTGTAATTTTCTCTACAAATGTGATGGAAAGTTTGCTCTAAATGTTGATAATATCACGGTTAATGTAGTATAAGGTACATGAAAATTGATAGTCTTGTATACAAGATCAAGAATCTATGCCCAATATCCAACACCATAGAGCAAGACATGTTCACCAATTCAACAATTGCCTATGCCCAATATCCAACACCATAGAGTAACAGATATTCACCAATTCAACAGTTGCTTCCAAATCTCTCTCAGTGCTAGATTTGTTTTCTCAGTAAGCTTGTTTTTACTCTTTGTGAACAGATGAAAGCCATCATTGTTTCATATAAGAGAATTTACTTCTGATAAGAATATTGTGATTCTATCTATTATTCCTTTCTAGTTTTTTAACGATTCAATTAAGATTAACATTTGTATGACTATTGTTATTCATATACAATATAAAACAAACATGAAATTAGCGCTAGGATATGTAGATGAACTTGGACTAAACTCTATTTTTGTTAATAAAAATTCTCTTTATTTACATCTATGGTAGATAGATAGTAATTGAATGTATTTAAAATATCTTATTTGAGTTGCATGCTCATTTCATGCCTGTTTCAAAGGATGAATAATCACCAAAGGATTTTCACCCCCAATTTCTTAGGATTTGTATTTTAAATTAAAAAAATAAATAATATAATGTCTTAAAAGTAATATTATTTTATATCATTTTGTAGATATAGACACACCCATATAAAAACAAAATTGCAACTTTAATAAACTCATTCATTTACTCGTATATATTTATAATTTTTATTTAATATTTTATATATTGAAACTAACTTTATTTATGTATTTATAAAAAGAAAATTTAATCATCTTCTCATTGAAAATTTTTAATTGAAGTCTAAGTATACTTCAATTATTCAGTAATAAAAAACATAACATATCTTAACAAAAGACACACCCATGTAAAAACAAAATTACAACTTTAATTCACTCATTGATTTACTCGTATATATTTACATTTTTTCTTTAATAATTTATATATTCAAACTAACTTTATTTATTTATTTATTAAAATTGTTTTTAATCATCTTCTCATTTTTCATTTCTGATATCATTTACTCATACCATTCATACATCTAACTGAAAATAAAAGCTAAAAAATATAAAAGATATTTTTATTCTTTCATTAAAACTCAAACCATGTTATATTTTCCTTAATATATAAAAGCATGATAATGAGGGTTTCCACCCCATTAAGCACTTAAATAATTTTCTTAAGTCTGGATTTGTGTGTCCACATGTTTGACGGAGAATAATTCAACAAACTTCATTTATTCATATTTGTGAAAATGCAATTTTATAGTTTGTTAATAAAAATTAATATTTACATAAATTGTTATATTTTCCTTAATATATAAAAGCATGATAATGAGGGTTTCCAACCCATTAAGCACTTAAATAATTTTCTTAAGTCTGGATTTGTGTGTCCACATGTTTGACGGAGAATAATTCAACAAACTTCATTTATTCATATTTGTGCAGATGCAATTTTATAATTTGTTAATAAAAAATAATATTTACATAAATTTGAATTTAATTATTTTTTTTGTGGGCTAAACAATGGGTTTGAACTTCATGCGATATAACTCATTACTATCAAGGTGATCTTTGATGTAAGTATTTTGTTAAATAGTTATTTTGTCCAAAAAATTTCAAAAGATTAAAATCTATAAGTATTCAAATTAACATTTATAAGTATTCATTATCGTTTTAAATATAAAAATTCGATATTTTCAAAAAAATCAAAGATTGGTTTAAAAATATATTACAACCATAAAAATAAAAATCAAACATTAGTTTAAAAGTCTATTACAACTTTAAAAATAAAAAATGTCTTTTACTCAATGACAAATTCAACAATTTTGTTAATGTGATGGTGTTTTGTTTCTAATAAATGTAAGTGAAGAAAATTGTGTCAATTGTTCTAAATTCTCTTTAAGTTGGATTACAAGTAAAAGAAAAAATTAATTTTTGTTTTAAAAGTAATATTATTTTATATCATTTAATAAATATAAAAATAAAACTAAATAAAAGAATCAAAACATTAATTATAATGATTCATTAAATTGTAATGGAAATGAACTATATATACATATATTGTATTGCATAAATATAAAAAAGCTTTCCCCCACTTCCTAACTTAGGAAGGGTGAAGACAGATATTAATTCATTCAATTATTGGTCATGCATCACATAGAAATAAATATAGTGTTTCTATTAAATATACATAAATGTGAAGTAGTACTTGGACATGCATCATGAATAGATGGGACTGATCTTGAAGTTCACGATGTCAGAAGGAGCAAACCTATGTCACAAGGAGTAAGCCTAATGTAATCCCTAGTCTTTGAAACAACAATTATTTAAAATTAAATAAATAAATAATATTATGTTTTAAAGGTAATATTGTTTTATATAATTTTGTAGATATAAAAATAAATCCAAATAAAATAATAAAAACATTAATTATAATGATTCATTAAATTATATAAATATTGGTAACAATACATACACAATTAGTCTATTATTAAATTTGATTAAACCTTGAGATTATTGTTCTTATTTCTTATAGCACTTTTCTTATGAAAATACTCGAGAAAATAGCTAAATTAAAACCTATTGGTTGATTAGATAACGCATATGGAATACTTCATCCTCAAGTGTACGATATTCTCAATTGTCTTCCATCTAAGTTGATTCTCAAGTGTACGAGATTTTCAAGTATCTTTATGCTATGTTTTCTAGTAAAAGATTCAGTTGTGTAGCAATTAAGCCACCTACAACCATACTTGAGTGCTTATACATTATATTAGAGTTTTTTGGGTTCTGCTTTTCATTTAGTTGAATATGATTTTTGATGATTTGTTGCATAGTTTTTATGCTACCTAATTTTAGTACAATTCAAATTTGAACAATGGAGGTAGCTGATTTTTATAGACTAAGTCATAACATCATGTTTTCTTGAAAAAAAAAATGCAATTGAAGTTAATAATATTTTAATTACTAGATTTGAAATTTTATAATTGAAGTCGAATTATATTTCAATTATTTGAGTTTGAAATTTTATAATTGAAGTCTAATTATATTTCAATTATTCGATAAAAAAAAAAAATAACATATGTTAACCAAAGACACACCCATATAAAAACAAAATTGCAACTTTAATTCACGCATTCATTTACTCCTATATATTTATATTTTTTATTTTAATATTTTATATATTGAAATTAATTTTATATGTTTATCTATTAAAAAAAAAATTAATCATCTTCTCATTCTTGAGTTTGAAAATTTTTAATTGAAATCTCATTTTTTATTTTTTATTTAATATTTATATATTGAAATTAAATTTTTCTATTAAATTTTTTTTAATCATCTTCTGATTTTCATCTTTGATTTCATTTACTCATACCATTCATACATCTAACCGAAAATAAAAACTAAAAAATATAAAATATATTATTATTCTTTCATTCAAACTCAAACCATGTTATATCTTCCTTAACATATAAAAGCATGATAATGAGGGTTTCCATCCCATTAGGCACATAGATAACTTTCTTAATCCTAGATTTCTGTGTCCACATGGGTGATGGGACCCACAGATGCATTGTAGTTGGGTTTGTTTTCATGTTTGGAACTCCACATTGAATGCTTTAAATGGGCTTCACAATCTAGGGTACAGAATAGGCTATATGTTGTAAAAAAATTTGTACAATAAACAATGCCAATAATAATTTCAATGTCTGTCTATTTAAACGATGACATAGACGGTGGGACGGTGGGCCCTACAAACTATGTAATTAGGTAAATTTTTTATGTGAGTGACCAACTTTATTAATAAATTTATTTATTTTCTCTCATTTAAATTATTTCATCCAATAGCAAATTTTGAATTTGTCATTTTGGAAAATTTTTTTTGAATAAACCTCCTATGTTACGAACTAGTCAAAATGCCCCAAAGAAGTTAAGGACAAGCAAAAACAAACATACCCACCTTAAGAGAAAGTGGTAAAATATTGTAAGATTTTGATCAATTCAAACAATTCAATATCTCAAAAGAGCATTTTTGTTATGAGATATTTTCTATTGGAACTTGAAAGAGAATCTTTGAAGATTGAGAGAAAATCTATGTAAATTTGACAAGATGTAAGTGATTTCTCTTTATCTTCTATCTTTGAATGGCATTTTGTTTACTAATTTGTTTATTCACTAATCTTGTATATATCATTATTCTTCTTGAATTTATGCCTTAAGGCGTTTCCTTTGAAACATATGGTGTAACTCCTATTTATGTATATGTTATTTTCATATATTTTGTATAAAAAATTGTTATTAAAATTGATAATCTTGGGTTCACCCCTTAAAATGAGTGATATGGTCATTGTCACACACTGTTTTTAAAGTGCTAAATTGAATGGTTGAGTACCTAGTCACTCACTCCTTTTAAGGTGGTAAAGGCGCATAGTCAAGTACCTTGTAACAAAAATTATATTTTATGCCACTATAATTTTAATTTTAGCTTTGTGAACTTTAAGGATCTTAACTACTCTTAAAAAAAATATGCATTTTATATAAAATAATCATATATAATACTAAAGCTCCAAATATAGTTTCATTGATGGATTTAGAAACATATAGACCAAAGTATTACATGTCCAAATTATAAAATCTAAATCATAAAATTGGAACTGTACAAGTTTGTTTTTCTTAAAGGTGTTAAAATTAGTCAACTTTGAGAAATTTTCTAATTTTTTTCTCACTTCCTACTTTAGTGAGACTTATGAAATATCATATAAGACATGACATGTTATTACAAGTCAAAATTTTAAACCCCTAAGTGCAAAAATATGACACTTATATCATGTTCAATGTTAGGTATAAAACTAGTCTACAAACTAGACATTTAAAAGGGAACAGAACCAAAGGATTTACTATTTCCTAATTGTATCTTGAAAGATTCAAATGGCATGCAATTAGGTGTATATTAAATAGAACATCTCATAATACATCTTAGAAATTTTTCATCAACAAAATATTTTATTTGGAGAAATTATAACAAATTAAATATTGGTCAATACATTTTGATTCCAAAATCCAGAGTCCATCATGTATAGAAATAATAAGCCAAATGTGAATCTGAGAAAGGATTTCTAAGGCTCATCCTTCCTAAAAGAGAGTTATAGGAGTGTTATTTTAAGATTTCTAATATGGTTGAAGAATGTTAAAGGTTGACATCATTCTACCTAGCTAAATTAATTTCTTCTTAGAGGATTCTTACGACTTGAAAGTGATTTATGTTGTTTAAAATCTATGGTCAAATAACAGCAACCCTTGTAATGTTACTAAAAAGGTAAGCAATTTCTTGGACTTGAGAAGCAACTCAATAATTTGAAAAAATCGAGGCTATATGTAGAAATTGAGTCCTAGCAACACCTAACTTCATAGAAACCTATATTGTGGAGTGTGATGCTGCAACATATGGCTTTCATGTATTCTTAATATAAGGAAGACTCATTTTCTTTGAATGCTACTATTAACACTGGAAAATCGTACAAGTAGAAGAAAACATTATTTAATGTCAATCAGAAGGATTTACGTGGCTGGAAGACATTACAGAATCTGGAAAGTATTTAAAAATCTCTAAGGTCTAAGGAAAAATCAAATTTGAGCAAGTCATAAATGCTTTTGCACACGTTATCCTTCGTGAAGAGTGCCTGTGCACGCCTTGTGACTCAAAATGCGCGCGATCCTGGGAGTGGAGAAAGTCACTTTCGAGGACCACAAAAAAGCACACTCTAGGACAGTGATTCCTCGCTTGAAGCCACCTAAGGAAAACCACCAAAGCCTCCTTAAACATCAAGTGAGCACACAATGGAATATTTGTAGCACACAAAGGAATCATCCCCCTCTCTTGGGTCACCATCCACAATGTACCAAGGGAGGGAAGGAAGATTTGAATTCTCCTATATAAAGCCAACATGAGATGAATAATGGGTGAACACATTGTTATGCTAGCCAGAATTTCCCAAGAAATACCACCATTGTGTGATCCGGAGCTGAAGATAGAGGGGACTCAATTGTTGGCCATCCAACAAGTTCATTCCACCATGGTAGAGAGAGGGAGACTTTGCACCAAGGCAAGATTGGGAGTAAAAACATCCTTGCATCGGGACTTAGAATCCATGTTCTAGGGGCCCTTTAGCAAGAGGGTTAAAGTTTCATCCTCATTTCCTACCAGCACTCAATAAGAGGGGCCGAAGAGCCATTGTTCATATTATTGCAGTTGTTTGACTCTATCCAGAGCTTTTGCTTATTTGTTTTAGTTTTAGTTTAGTTTTAGTTTATATATGCATGTTATTTCTCTATCTAGTATGTTTTTGATTCTAGCTTGTTCCACTAACTTGCTTGACTCCACTTCTTTTTCTGCCTGTTACCAATAACTTAAGTGGGTAAACCAAAACTCTTAAGCTGGTGTGATTTCGTACATACGTGCACCAAACACACTAAAATAGGATTCGCGACTCCACTAATGTTTATTACCAATTTTATGTGGTTGTGCCTCTTTTTTGTAGAGAGCTCTATCTATGCTGTGGAGTGGAGTTGAATTTCCTCTTTTTTCTCTTGCAGTCCCTAGTTCATCCCAAGTGACAGATTGAAGCAAAACAACTCCAAAAAATTACTTTTGCAGGAATTTGTGTGCTTTTCCCTCCCACAGACGTGCCAAGGGTGCGCGTTTAGAGCTAACCCGCGCAGAGACATCGCGTCTGTTTCAGCCTTTTGCATGCAAAAGACAGAAAGAGAAATTTCTCCCTCATTTCTATATTTTCCAGCTTGTAAAGTGCTTGGCATCCCTTAATACACCTGCCAACACTGGTAGTGGTACCCCGTAGCTTGCTAAAGCTCACTCTTAGCTGCTTTTCGTAGGCTTAGTGTCAGTTTATTTCAAGCTGATTTTTGCAAAGTTCACATATAGTTTAAGTAAGGGGGAAAATTAACTTTCAATCCGAAAAAAAAATTATGTTTTCAAATTTAGGTACCAGCACGCCTAGATAACTAGCCAAAGTAAGTGGCCCAAGTCCACGCATGCTTAGTTAGTTTATTTTTTCTAGTGTAAAAGTTATTAGTTTAGTTCAATTTTTGCACTAGGATTTCAGGACTAGGATTGAATTGTAGATAGAAGATCAAGTAATCTCTGCTACCTTTGCACTCTCTGGTGATCCTAGGTACTAAGCATATGAACACTCTCTATTCACAACTCGCCATATCCCTCTAGTTAATCACATAGATTAACTAGGAAAAATAGAAAGCGACCCATATCCGCACATGTTTTTCTTTTGAGAAAGGAACAATACAACATAGTTTAAATAGGGGATTTTGAAAAGGATCATTGCATATCCACATGTTCAAACCATGTGCTTTTCCACTTTTTTCTTACACACATCCACCCACTAAGCAAAGCAAAGACACCTAAAACTAACTTAACCAAACTCACTAAATTCTCCTCACAGAGGCCACAAAATAGTTTATAGTTTAATTTAGGATAAAGAGGGTAGGCATCCAATAAGCCACCTTGATCATTCTTTATCTTGAAACATAGAAGTTGACTGTTTAGAGAGCTTTAAATCCTCCTATCAGCCCACAGAAAAGAAAACCCGAGCGCGGTAGAGACCCGTTTCAAAGGGGGTTAGGCTTAGGTGCAGTGCCATCACCCTGCAACGCCTGACACCTATTCCAACTGAAGTGGTTCCTAACCTTAGTAACATGAATAATAAACAAGCATGAACCAAACAAACCTCTAAAGCAAAGAAGTAATCTGGAGAAGGATGGATCGGTTTGAGATTTTATACTATTCAAGAAATAAAATAATTAGAATAGGTTTGAGATTTTGTAGTATTCAAGAAATATAATAGTTAAAATTTTATTTTTTTGTGAAGGAGCCACCTTTCCATTCATTGAACCACAAAGAGTGACCTTGGAAGTAGATAACATGTACTAAATAAAAAAGGAACCTGAAGATCTTCTTTGTATTGAAATTGGCCAGGTAAGAAAGGTACCTGAAGATTTTCTCTATATTGAAATTGGCCAGCTGATATGTGGTGTTCTTGGCGATGGCTTTAGCATAACAAAAAAGAGGAGTCGGTCTATGATGCAACCCGTGTAAGAGCACTAGCATGGCTGCTATCATCCCTGGAATCATTCCTGCTATCATTGCTTCCCACAATGACTATGGAATCCTGGATTTAGAGTTGTAGTTCTTTGGTTCTACATGTTCAGGGTTCTACGCACCCGTCTCACTCCTCACAACAACAACACCACAACTCGCTCCGCACAATGGCAACTCCACAACAACATGTAAAAAGCCATATGGCCCCGTCTTCTAGTTGTATTGCATAGTGAGTGTTATTGTATAGTCAATGTTTCCATGAGCTAGCATTTAATATTTATGAACTAATGGTTGTTTTAGTTTGCAGTGAAGATGAAATAAATGCAATCAGTTAGCAAATATTGAATAAATATATAAGGTTATAGCTTCTCCGCCTCGAGAAGAGGCCAATAAGATGGTCATTTATTTTATTGACCCTCAAAAACACTCAAATTTTTGATTGGTTGTCTTGACGACAAGAACTTAACACTCTATGTTCGATTACTATAATCCCATCACTAATAATTATACCATCATTATTAAAATCATTATCTCCAAAAACGAATAGCTCCAAAATGAAAAACATAGGTCATTCTTGAATATTCAAGGCTCTAAGCGAAAGTGGGTTCCATACTAAAACTAGGTTAACACCCTCTTCTACCACCTATCGTTATGATGAAACAAGGACCTTATGGTTGTTCAAAAGCCCATTTGACTTCAAAACAACGTTAAATTCACATATGACACGTGAACGAGATAACGAATCATAACTTTGAGAAGAGACGGTATATATATATATATATATATATATATGAAGTCACATTATTAATGATATTTTAAAATTATTATTTTGACTTCAATAAGGAAAAGAAACAAGTATTTACCTGGAGTTGCTTTTTGCAACACTTTAGAGGATCCTTTCGCTATGAAGTTGCGTTAAAAATGATGTTTTCAAACTATTATTTTAACTTCCAAACGGAAAAGAAATTAATATTTCGTTGGAGGAGCTTTTTGCAACAGTTTTATTGGAGGGACCTTTTGCTACAATAATAAAAGTGGATAGAATCTCTCGAGATTTGAGCCTTTCACCAACAAAATATAAAATTGATAGCTTGTAAGTTCCACACGAATGGCCACCTCATCGTTTATGGAAAAAGGACAATCCACAAGAATATTATATTTTTTTATATACGAATTTCATTTTTTTTATTATATTGTTAAATTAAATACATGATTTTCATCTTTTTTATTTGCCGTGTAAAGAACGGTTTATGTCCTTTTATCATATTTTATATATTATTTAATTAAAGAAGATAAGCGAAAACAATTGGTATTTTTAAAGAATAATCGCGATGCTTAACAGACATTAGAATAAATTTCGAATATGAAATATAATACTCAGTAGCAACTATGTACCGTGAGAAAAAATTATATTTATAAATTTGTTAAAATATTTGTTAAGTTAGATTTAAAAATTTTGTGCTCTATAATTTAGATAAATATTTTTTGGATTAATTATATCATTAAAATTTGGTAAACTTTTCGAACCATGTAATGGCTAATGAGGAGGAACCATATTTATTAGATATTAATAATTATTAAAATTAATTTAATATGGAATATTAAATTAGAGTTAAATTAATAAAATTTAAAAAAAAATATTCTCTAAATATTAATTCTATTAAAAGTAATAATTTTAAGAAATTTTGTTTTGATAAAGAATAAGTAAGAAGAATTTTTTTAAGTCCTGTTTAGGAAATTTGCCATTATTATGATATTAAAGAAAAAGTTGAAAATGAAAAACAATTTTAGTTGTTATATTGGAATAGAGTTCTAAAATTTTAATTTAATTATAATAACTAATAGGTAGATTATAGGGGTTTAATTTCCATAAGTTATTTTGAATATTTTTAGTAGTAGTCATAAATAAAGGTTCTTAGTTATTTAAAAATCAGTTATGCTCTATTTATCCTTAAAAAATGTCATATGAATGTGAATAATATTTTTGTTTGGTATGTGGTATCATGATATTGTAACAAAGTTTATTTAAGATAAGAAATATCATCCTAAAATAGATGTGAATATTGATGGGCAATAATCTTGTTATAAATATTCTCAATGTCTATATGTTTCACACCTATTAATTCTTTTTATAAATAAGAATAATAGTAATAATTTAAAATAATGTTATAATTTTTTTTAATGTTTTTTTAATAATATGACATGTATTATTTAAGAAGTGTTTTAATGTCACCTATTTAATTAATATAAATGTCTTAACCATATTAAATTAAAATTTTAATATATTCATTATAATACAAATTATTTAACTTTACTACTCACAAAAAAAATTATAATAATTTTAAAATAATTTCCAAAATAAATAAACAAAATAAACATTTCAAAAAAAGGTAATTCATAAATTACTATTATCATCATAATTTTTAACCATTTTTATAGAACATATTATCTACAAATATTTAACCATACTTTTTATAAACTTTTCTAAATTTGATAATAACTTTCATTTTTTTTAAACTATAGTAGTCAAAATTAACAACAAAAATTAAATATAAAACTAAAATTTTATAATTTTCGCATGGATTTCCATTGCTAAATACATATTGATCATGATGCTTTTGGACCCCTACTTAAAATTCTATGTAGGTGAACACATCACTTATTCTTAGAAAGTTGTAATGAAGAATCTAAAAGTGCCAAACCAGGTATATAAATAGAATAGTTTCACATGGTACTCTAGAAGTTTCATGATCTATAAAATTTGGCATGGTCTAAAGAGGTTCTGGATAGTGAATTTCTTATGTCAATAAATTATTTAAGAAAAGAAAATTTAAAAGGTAAATGATTAAGCACCATTAACAATTCTTGGACACTTCAAAATTTCAAGCTATAATTTAAAATTTCAAAAATTTCCAAAACATGCCAGAATTTATGTTGTTTTCAAGGAAAAAACAAGTCTCTTTTATACTAAGTGTTAAAGTTGGAGTTGTGTAGAAAGTCAACAGAATAGTCAGGACTTAAAATTTTGTAACGCTTGCAAGGTTGGCAACGGAAACAACAAGGTTGGCGGTGACATGATGTTCACAAACCTTTTTGCCCGAAGGCAAGGTCTAAAAGGACGAGCCACCATGGCGGGTCTCCCACTGACAGCTCCACCTTCCTTCCACTGTCTTGAGGAATCCACGAAAGCACAGGTCACAGATTAAGAGGGCCGGACAATTATTGCCACCACACCGCCCTCAAATATCACATATAAACCCCAACTGTATCAAATATTCCGTAATTTTTCATTCTATTTCTGACATTCGGCTCTCGAGTTGCAGATTCTAGGTTTCGGTACAAAGTAAGAAGAAATGGGTCATTGCTTCTCTGCCTCTAGTGCAAGCAACCCTAAACCAGAATGGAAATCCCGGAAGCTACAGCCCGAGGGGACGGTCTCGAGGCCGACGGCCAGTGAGCATGGCCCTCGGTTTAGCAGGCGTTGCATGGCTGTAGCGAAGCAGAATAAGGGCAGATTATATATTCTCCGCCGATGTATTACTATGCTTCTTTGCTGGCACATGTATGGCCAAGATTAGGTTTGTTTGTTCTGTTCTCTAAATTCTACGTGACAAGGATAGGTCCAAAGGAAATAACAGGCAACAGGGCCGTAATTTTCGGTATATTTTTTCTTCCTTCTTTCTTTTCAATGGCAGAATCGCGGGTGCGGGGTTTATTTCTGATGTTTCTACCGGTGGATCATTTACTGTGGCCGCTTTGGGGATCCGGAGGATTCTTTCAAACGAGGAGTTTCAGATCAGTGGGACGGATATAGCTTTGTTTAACGGTAAGTGGCTTGTTAGGATGATGTAAAATAGGGTTATTTTTGTAGTTTTTTTTAAATATGATTGTCAATTGGGGTTATCTTGGTTGGTTGGTAAGCGGAATGGCTGGTTGCTAAGCAAAATAGAGCGACCAGTGGTTGGCAAGCAAAATGGACGACCAGAGGTGAGAAGCTTATATATCAATTGGGGTTAAATTAGAGTTATTTATCTTGGTTGGTTGGTAAGTGGAATGGCTGGTTGCCAAGCAAAATAGAGCGACCAGTGGTTGGCAAGCAAAATGGACGACCAGAGGTGAGAAGCTTATATATCAATTGGAGTTAAATTAGAGTTATCTTGGGTGGTTGGCAAGCCGTATAGACAGAGAGGTGAAAAGCTTATAGAGGTGAAAAGCTTATATCAATTAGAATTATGTTGAATGATTGACAATTAGGCTTATCTTAGATGATTGGCAAGCGGAATGGAAGTGGTTGGCAAACCAAATAAACCAGAGGTGATCAGAAGCTTATATATCGACATAGACGAGGTGAGTGTTGGACTAACAGTGCGCAGTAGAATATAAAAGACAAACACAGCACATGAAAGCATACACAAATGACACAGCAATTAACATGGTTCACCCAACCAATCTGGGCTACGTCCACACAACATAGGCATCGGCAATTCTTTATTAATCAAACAGGAGATTACAAACTCTCACACACTCACACTCACAAAACAATCCGTATGGATACCTCTTATATAGCAAAAAGAATCTAACTGCCTCATAAATCCTCTCACATCAAATTTAGGATGCATTAACTCCCTCCCAACAAACTGGAGCTAATCTAGGAACTAATTCCTATTGTTGTCATCTACTGAGATTTTGCCTATTTTATTGAAAACATAAAATCTCAACAATCTCCACCTTGACAACAATTAGCCTGATGCCCTGTTACTTTATTATTTATTTTTTCTGCAAGCCAAGAGAAGCCAAACACCAACGCAGCTTCTCCAACAAAACTGGTTTCGTGAACATGTCTGCACAGTTTTCCTTTGTATGCACCTTTTCAAGAGAGACTCCCCTTTCAGTGATAACCTGTCTTACAAAATGGTACTTAATTGGAATATGCTTTGATTTACTATGATATGCCGGATTCTTAGCCAAATGTATTGCACTTTGACTATCACAAAGTAACCTGATGTTGTCCTGTAACCTACCAAACTCACCAAGCAAACCTTTCAACCAAACCGCCTCTTTGCAAGCATGAGAAGCGGCAATGTATTCTGCTTCAGTAGTGGATAAAGCAACAATGTTCTGTAGCTTTGACATCCAGCTAATAGCTCCACCTGCAAGAGTAAAGACATACCCTGAAGTTGACCTTCTCTTATCTAAATCACCTGCAAAATCGGAATCAACATATCCACAAACATATTCACTGCTCTTATTGTAAGTGATACAATAACTACTTGTGCCTCTCAAATACCGAAGCACCCATTTCACTGCTGACCAGTGTTCTTTACCCGGATTTGCCATGTACCTGCTTACAACCCCAACTGCATGTGAAATATCTGGTCGAGTACAAACCATCGCATACATCAAACATCCTACTACATTAGCATATGGAATTCGAGACATATAATCCTTTTCTTCATCTGTATTAGGACATAAATTGGAAGAAAGCTTAAAATGGGAAGCTAAAGGGACTGACACAGGCTTCACATTGTTCATTCCAAACCTCAAAAGTATTTTCTCAATATACTTCTGTTGTGATAGCCACAGCTTACCATTGCTCCTGTCTCTGAAAATCTCCATGCCCAAAATCTGTCTTGTTGCTCCTAGATCTTTCATATCAAATGTCCTTGCCATCTGAGTCTTTAACCGGTTGATTTCTTCAATGCTTTTGCTTGCTAAAAGCATATCGTCAACATACAACACTAAGATAATGAACATGCCATTACTTAACTGCTTAAAGTAAACACAATGATCATATTCACTTCTTATATATTTTTGACTCAGCATGAAAGAATCAAATTTCTTGTACCACTGTCGAGGCGACTGCTTCAGACCATACAATGACTTCTTGAGCCTGCAGACAAATTTCTTATTGCGATGCTGAACAAACCCTTCTGGTTGTTCCATATATATTTCCTCATCTAAGTCTCCATGTAGAAATGCAGTCTTAACATCTAATTGCTGCAACTCTAAATCAAGCAAAGCCACTAATGCTAACACAATTCTAATTGAAACAATTTTAACCACTGGTGAAAAAATCTCATGAAAGTCTATGCCAGCTTTCTGAGAAAATCCTTTTGCAACCAGTCGCGCTTTGTACCTGTCCTCTGTATCATTCACACCCCGTTTCAGCTTGAAAACCCATTTACATCCCACAGTTTTCCTGTCTTTTGGAAGTTCAACCAGATCCCATGTGCCATTCTTACCTAAGGCCATCATTTCTTCCTTCATAGCTGCTTTCCACTTATCACTTTTTGAACCTTCTACAGCTTCCTGATAGCACAAAGGTTCATCATCGTTAGCAGTTAAAGCAACTGAAGTAACATAATCATCATACCTTTTAGGAAGTCGTCTGATTCTCGTAGACCTCCTTAAAGATGTTTCTGGTACTTCCACAATTGGCTGACTACCATCTGTAGGAACTTCTTCATGACCACCATCTGAGACCTGTTCATGACCTACATCTGAACCCTGTTCATAATCTGATTCTGAAATCTGTTCATGACTAGAATCTGAATTATGGTCATCATGACTATCATTAGAAGTGCTGTCAAACTGAATGTGTTGAAAATCAAATACATCATCCTGTTTCAATTTACTATCTACATCTAACTGTACAAGAGAGGATTCATTAAACTTTACATCTCTGTTGATGATGATTTTGCGGGTAGTAGGATCCCACAATCTATATCCCTTTGTTCCAACACCATACCGAACAAAGATATACCTTTTAGACTTTGGATCTAATTTAGTTCGCTGATGTTTAGGCACTAGAGCATATGCATCACAACCAAACACTCTGAGTTTAGAATAGTCACAAGGGTGTCCTTTCCATACCTCTTGCGGAATCTTGCAGTCTATTGACGTCGATGGAGATCGGTTTATCACATAACAAGCTGTTGCCACCGCTTCCGTCCACAACTCCTTTTGCAACCCGGCGTTACTCAACATACTCCTTGCTCTCTCTAGAAGAGTCCTGTTCATGCGTTCAGCAACTCCATTTTGCTGAGGAGTATAAACCGTGGTCTTATGTCTCTCGATCACTGCATCCTTGCAATAGCTGTCAAACTCCTTGGAAGTAAACTCACCACCATTGTCAGTTCTTAAACACTTTATTGTTCTACCAGTGCTGTTTTCTACCAATGCTCTAAACTGTTTGAAAATTGTAAAAACATCAGACTTCTTTTTCATCATGTAGACCCACACTTTCCTAGAAAAGTCATCAATAAATGATACAAAATAAGACGAACCACCATATGAGGTTGTAGGGGCTGGTCCCCAAACATCTGAATGGATATAATCAAGTATGCCTTTACTAGTATGTTTGTCTGTTTTAAACTTTTGTTTACTTTGTTTTCCAAACAGACAATGCTTACAGAAATCTAACTTTCCAGACTTCAGATTTGGAAGTAACTTGCGATCAGCTAAAATTTTCAACCCTCTTTCGCTCATATGGCCCAACCTTTGATGCCATAGGCGAATGGAACTACTGTCATGTTCAGACACCGTAGACACATGAACTGACCCTGTTCTTCCTTCTAACTGAAACAGATTTCCTACTTTCTTAGCCTTCATTACTAGTAAGATACCTTTGTAAATTTTCATTACTCCACCTTGAATTACAATTTTATATCCATTCGAATCAAGTGCTCCTAATGAAATCAAATTTTTCCTTAAATCTGGTACATGCCTCACATCAGTTAATATTCTAGTTGTCCCATCAAACATTTGTAGTTGTATGCTCCCAATCCCCACAATATTACATGTTACATCATTACTCATGTACACAACTCCATCATTAATTGAATTATATGTCTTAAACCATTCTTTATGGATACACATGTGGTTTGATGCACCGGAATCTAACAACCAATGTTGATCATGATTTGACACATTAACTGATAATACTTTGTCGCTCATACCTGAACCAGATGCCGAACCTGTATCTGTCGTGTTTGCTTCTTTCTTTTCTGTTGAAGAGCCTTCTTTAGCAGCCTGCTGTCGCTTCCAGCAATCCTTCTTCAGGTGTCCAGTTTTCCCACAATGCCAACACTTCACCTTTGTCTTCTTTCCTTTAGACTTTGAACGAGAGTTGCTATGCTTACCCCCGGAGTGTCTCTCTCTCGAGCGATCTCTGGCCATCATTACCTCTGATGTAGAGGTGTCTGCATTCGACTTCTTCCTCGTCTCCTCAGACAACAAGGCTCCAACCACATCGTTCTCAAAACGGGCACTTTGAGTTTTCGCCATCTTGTATCAGCGAAAAACACAAACAATCTCCAAATCCAACTTTTAAATAAATGAAGTTTGTGTTTAAAAAATGCCTTTGCCTTTAAAACAAACTACCCTTCACCTTATAGAAAAAAAAAGCCTTTCTCCAAATGGCATATTACAATTTAAATAAACCCCATTTAAATCGATTATTTAAAAAATATCGATTTTAAATACAATACAAATCGATTAAAAAACTTCAAATCAATGGCATATGAATACATCTCTTAAATAAAATGCCATCTTTAAAAATATTCATAAAATATGGAGTTACCATATTTTAAAATAAAGGCATTGACATTTTTAAATGTCAAATCGACTTTTAAACCAAATCGAAACTCACTTCGAAATTCCAATACACAGTCCACGCGTGGGGTCAATTAATCAATGCCATCACATGATTCGCAGAGAAGAAGGATCCACGCTGTAATACTTACAAATGCCTGCACATTCAATCGATGACACTGATCGACACTTCTGCGGCTCCGATGGGAGAGATTGTGAGAAATTGTAATGAGGTTTGCCGTAAGGCACTCAAATATATCAAAGATCCATCTCTCGTTTACAGTCGAGACCGATGGAAGAGTTAGATTTCAACCAATAAAATGCGTCGGTTATTTAATCAAACACTCACTGTGAACAACAAACACACAGTCCTACCAATCACCTCGGCGCAATTGAATTTCTCGATCTAAGACCAATCAATCAATGCAAGTAGTGTCCATCTCCACGCAGAGAATCCGCACCTTCGGAACACCACGCATCACCAGCAATCAAACCACGCTTCTGCAGTTGGTTTACGCCCAACACTGTTGCAACGCTGTTTAAACCTCCCACACATAAGCAATAAATGGTCATACGCACCTTCGACCGGCGCCCATACGGTCTCCACGCAACAGCGCTCCAGCAACACTACGCAGCACCACGCACTCCAGCAATACTACGCAGCACTCCACGCACCAACGCTGTTTCAATATCCGGAACTCCACGCAGGTAAGAAAAAAGGCTCCAGCACGTTGCTACGCCAGCATAAACAAGTTTGAAAATACCTCCACGCAGATCTGTTCCCTCCACGCAGTTGGACAAAAGTTCAACACAGCCAGCGCTCAACTGCGCTCCACCTTCAGTCCGGTCCAGCTGCGCCACGCCTCCAACATGCTCCGATACCAATTGTTGGACTAACAGTGCGCAAAAGAATATAAAAGACAAACACAGCACATGAAAGCATACAAAAATGACACAGCAATTAACGTGGTTCACCCAACCAATCTGGGCTACGTCCACACAACATAGGCATCGGCAATTCTTTATTAATCAAACAGGAGATTACAAACTCTCACACACACCCAAACCATCCGTATGGATACCTGTTTTATAGCAAAGAGAATCTAACTGCCTCATAAATCCTCTCACATCAAATTTAGGATGCATTAACTCCCTCCCAACAAACTGGAGCTAATCTAGGAACTAATTCCTATTGTTGTCATCTACTGAGATTTTGCCTATTTTATTGAAAACAGAAAATCTCAACAGTGAGAAGCTTAGATTATCTTAAATTATTGGCAATTGGGATTTTCTTGAATGATTGGCAAGCCGAATCGAAGTGGTTGGCAAGCCGAATGGACCAGAGGTGACAAGCTTATATATCAACAGAGACGAGTGGGCCTTCAAAGATTTCTACCTCAGTGCCCCTTCAGATCACTTTTCAATTGGGGTTTCCGATCACTTTTCTCAGTCACAGTGCCCCTTCATATCACTTTTCAATTGGGGTTTCCGATCACTTTTCTCAGTCACAGTGCCTCAGTTGTCCCAGGTCAATTGAGAGGGATTATCTCAGATAGTTAGGTAGAATGCCTATTTATAGCCAGAGTGAAAATTAGGGCAAGAGTGAAATAGGGTTGGAAGCCTATATATGAACAAAGACGAGCAGACCGCCAAAATTTTCTGCCTGCGTGGCCCCTTCGGATCACTTTTTTCAGTCACACTAGTGCCTCAGTTGTCTCTCGGTTTATGTAATATAGCATCTGGTCTCCTCTCTCTCGGAAATTTCAGTTATGTTTCATGGTTTTTCATATACTTTCCTAATCAATTATGCGTTCAAAGCAGTGATTAATGATTATATGAGTAAGAATTTCTGAAATTAGGGAATGGCTGCCTTAGAAAAAATCAAATTAAGCCAGACGTTAATTTTTTTTATTTTTATTTTTTCTCCACAACAAAGACTGGGCTTGATTAATAACAAAATGCTTAGGCATGACACTTTCTTTATAGTAACAACAAAAGAAACAATATGGGAAATAGAAAACCTTGTTGCTGCTTCCATTTGTTGCGCTTGATTAATAACAAAATGCTTAGGCATGACACGTTCTTTAAAGTAACAGCAAAAGAAACAATATGGGAAATAGAAAACCTTGTTGCTTTTTCCATTTTAAGGACCTTTCTCAATATTTCAAGTACAGTTCATAATATAGGTATAACAGTCGACGATTAACTTTATGGACAATTAACTTCAAGGGTAATCTTCCAGTGAGGTCTTATAGAAAATAATGTGGAACTTTTTAAAAGTTTAATTACCTGGTCAATGGAAATAATATATTTTATTTAAAATTTTATAGGTTTAAAATTTAATAATTATTATATTAATATTTTTCTCATGAAAATTGATTCATGAACTTATTTTATTATTATTTATTTTAATAATTATTAAAATATTGGAAAATTGATTGATCAACTTGATCTTATTATTATTTATTTTAAGTAACGGTTAAAATATAAAATTGCCTATGGGTGGAGTATTTATTAGAAAGGACAAATTAGAGATTTCTTATCCATTTTTTTTTTTTCCAAATTCTTCACAATAAAAATAATTTTTTCTTAAAATAAAATTATTATTTATAAAATATAATTAAGAATTTTTTTAACTAATTAATTAATTTTTTATAATAGTGATATAATAGTGAATAAATTACAAATATGTTTAATAATCTAATAAAATATATATTAATTTAGATTGAGATAGTTCAAAAGCAATTCATAATTTAAGACTTACAAATCAAGAGAAATACTTCCTATCTTATTCTCTTGATCGAAGAAGAAGAAGTACAAGTATGTTTAGATATCTTATTTATAAGAAGAACCTTTATAGCATGGACCCCAAGAGGCCCAAAAATTGCTTGTAACTCTAGTCAAAACCCCCACTTTCGCCTCAATCGCAGGTGGCATAAACATGCCCATTATTGGCTCAACCATTGGGGGATTAAGGAGGAGAACATCATCGGAAGCAAGGATTGTGTCAAAGATGCTATTACCTCCAATTTTCAGGACAAGTTGTGGGATGATAAGGAGCTGGAGGGTAAAAGGAAGCTAAGATAATATAAGGAGGTGATCAAGCCCACCCTTGATAATTAGAATTATCTTTATGTGTTAACTAGCACTAAGAAAAAAATGAACATCACTAGTATAAGAATTAATTCTCATGAGCTTCGAAGTGAAACTGTACAGTGGTCTACTCCCAAGACTCCCTAGGAAGATAGAATATTTCAAATTTCCGATAGTAAGAAGGTGGAATATGAAAAGCACTTCCTTTTAGAATGCTCTGCTCTTACTCACATCCGCTCTCAATTCCCTAACATCTTCCACACTTCCAATCTTCTTGACTTATTAAGTCAACCCAACTATTGTGATCTTGGAGCACTTCTTTCCCTTCTCTTTCACCATAGAAACAAGATTTTGAAGAATTACAATTAGATTCTTTTTCTTTTCCCGACGTATGATAGGCCATATTGGTATTAGTGAATGTTAATCATCATCATCATCATCATTTTTTATTGCATTTATTATATATTTTATATGTTACAAAGATTTAGTTGTTCATTTAATATATTGTAAAAGAGATAGGTTCTTGTTAGATATTTATTGTTTATTCACTGTGTAGCATTCTCAATGCATTGATTTGTTTATTATTTTTATGTATTTGTTATTTTCATATATTATGTATAAATTTTTTTTATTCAAATTGATAATCTTGGGTTCGCCCCTTAAAATGAGTGATATGGTCATTGTCACACACTCATTTTAAAGTGCTAAAATGGAATGGTCGAGTACCTAGTCAGTCACTCTTTTAAGGTGGTAAAGGGGCATAGTCAAGTACCTTGTAACAAAAATTTATATTTTAATTCACTATAATTTTAATTTTAGCTTTGTGAACTTTAAGGATCTTAACTACTCTTAAAAAAAAATGTATTTTATATAAAATAATCATATATAGTACTAGAAAGCTCCAAATATAGTTTCATTGATGGATTTGGAAACATACAGAACAAAGTGTTACATGTCCAAATTATAGAATCCAAATCATAAAATTGGACATGTGGCGTACTGCACAAGTTTGTTGTTCTTAAAGGTGTTTAAATTAGTCAACTTTCAGAAATTTTCTAATTCTTTTGGCACATAATATTTTAGTGAGACTTATGAAATTTCATAGAAGACATGCATGTTATTACAGGTCAAAATTTTATACCCCTAAGTGCAAAAATATGACACTTATATCATGTTCAATGTTAGGTAGAAAACTAGTCTACAAATTAAACATTTAAAAGGGAAAAGGACTAAAGGATTTGCTAATTTCCTAATGGTATCTTGAAAGATTCAAATGGCATGCAATTAGGTGTATATTAAAGAGAACATCTCATAATACATCTTAGAAAATTTTCATCAACAAAATATTTTATTTGGAGAAATTATAACAAATAAAATACTGGTCAATACATTTTGATTCCAAAACCCAAATCCCATCATGTATAGAAATAATAAGCCATATGCGAATATCAGAAAGGATTCTAAAGGCTCAACCTTCATAGAAGAGAGTAAGAGGAGTGATATTTTAAGATTTCTAATATGGTTGAAGAATGTTAAAGGTTGACATCATTCTACCTAGCTAAATTAATTTCTTCTTAGAGGATTCTTAGGACTGAAAAGTGATTTATGTTGTTTGTTAAAATCTATTTTCAAATAGAAGCAACTCTTGTAATGTTACTAAAAAGGTAAGAAATTTCTTGGACTAAGAAGTGACTTAATAATTTGAAAAAATCAAGGCTATATGTAGAAATTGAGTCCTAGCAACACCTAACTTCACAGAAACCTATATTGTGGAGTGTGATGGCACCACATATGGCTTTCATGTATTTTTAATATAAGGAAGAATCATTTTCTTTAAATGCTATTATTAACACTGGAAAATCATACAAGAAGAAGACGACATTATTTAATTTCAAGAAGAAGGATTTACAGGGCTGGAAGACATTACAGAATCTGGAAAGTATTTAAAAATCTCTAAGGTCTGAGGAAAAATTAAATTTGAGCAAGTCATAAATGCTTTTATGTGCATTATATTTCGTGAAGAGTGCCTGTGCGTGCCTTATGACTCGAAATGCGCGTAATCCTGTGAGTGGAGAAAGTTACTTTCCAAGACCACAAAAAAGAACACTCTAGGACAAAGATTCTTCACTTGAAGTCGCCTAAGGACAGCCACGAAAGCCTCCTTAAACATCAAGTGAGAACATAATGGAATGTTTGTAGCACAAAAAGGAATCATCCCCCTCTCTTGGGTCACCATCCACAATGTACCAAGAGAGGGAAGGAGGATTTGAATTCTCCTATATAAAGCTACCATGAGATGAATAATGGGTGAACAGATTGTTATGCTTGCTAGAACTTCCAAAGAAATACCAATTGTGTGTGATCTGGAGCTGAAGATAGAGGGGACTCAATTGTTTTCCATCCAACAAGTTTAGTCCACCATAGTAGAGAGAGGGATACTTTACACTGAGGCAAGCTTGGGAGTAAAAACATCCTTGTATTGGGACTTAGAACCCATGTTCTAGGGGCCCTTTGGCAAGAGGCTTAAAGTTTCATCCTCATTTCCTACCAGCACTCAATAAGACGGTCCAACGAGCCACTATTCAGATTATTGCAGTTGTTTGACTCTATTCAAAGCTTTTGTTTATTTGTTTTAGTTTTAGTTTAGTTTTAGTTTATATATGCATGCTATTTCTCTATCTAGTATGTTTATGATTCTAGCTTGTTCCACTAACTTGCTTGACTCCACTTCTTTTTCTGCTTGCTACTAATAACTTAAGTGGGTGAACCACAACACTTAAGTTTGTGTGATTTCATACATACATGCACCAAACACACTAAAACAGGATTGGAGACTCCACTAACATTTATTACCAGGTTTATGTGGTTGTGCCTGTTTTTTGCAGAGACCTCTGTCTGTACTATTGAGTGGAGCTGAATTTCCTCTTTTTTCTCTTGCAGTCCCTAGTTCATCCCAAGTGACAGACTAAAGCAAAACATCTCTGAAAATTACTTTTGCAGGAACTTGTGTGATTCTCCCTCCCATAGATGCACCCAAGGCGTGCCTTCAGAGTTGATCCGCGCGCAGACATCCTGTGTGTTTCAGCCTTTTTCATGAAAAAGACAAAAAGAGAAATTTCTCCCTCATTTCTATCTTTTCCTCCTTGTAAAGTGCTTGGCAACCCTTAATACACCTACCAACACATGTTATGGTACCCCGGAGCTTGCTAAAGCTCACTCTTAGCTGTGTTTTATAGGCTTAGTGTCAGTTTTATTTCAAGATGATTTTTGCAAAGTTCACACATAGTTTAAGTAGGGGAGAAAAATAACTTGCATTCCGAAAAAAAATTATGTTTGGAAAATTTAGGTACCAACACACCTAGATAAATATCCAAAGTAAGTGGCCCAAGTCCATGCATGCTTAGTTAGTTTCTTTTTTCTACTGTAAAATTTATTAGTTTAGTTAAATTTTTGCACTAGGATTCCGAGACTAAGATTGAATTGTTGATAGAAGAGCAAGTAATATCTGCTATCTTTGCACCCTCCAGTGATCCTAGGTAAGAATATGAACACTCTCTATTCACAACTTGCCATCTCCCTCTAGTTAATCACATATATTAATTAGGAAAAATAGAAAGTGACCCATATCTGCACATGTTTTTCTTTTGAGAGAGGAACAGTACAACATAGTTTAAATAAGGGATTTTGAAAAGGATCATCGCATATCCACATGTTCAAACTATGTGTTTTTCCACTTTTTTCTCACACACATCCACCCGGTAAGAAAATAAAAGACACCTAAAACTAACTTAACCAGACTCACTAAATTCTCACCAGAGGGGCCATAAAAGAATTTATAGTTTAAGTTAGGATCAAGGGGGTAGGAATCCAATAAGCCACCTTGATCATTCTTCATCTTGAAGCATAGAAGTTGATTTTTTAGGGATCTTAAAATCCACCTATCATCCCATGGAAAAGAAAACCCGAGCGTGGCAGAGACTCATTTCAGAGGGGGTTAGGCTTAGGTGCATTGCGTGCGGTATCATATGGGGCTACCTAACCCAGATGATACTCGGTACAGTTAGCTGATTTACCAAGAAGCCCAAGACTCGAATGCTCACGTGGGATGGTGGTACTTAGTTGCCAAATATAGGGCATCCTTTCCCTATAGGTGACAATGCAGGCAAGCGCTAGATCCTTGACCCTTACCTTGGTGGATTTTCTTCTGCTGACTCGAGGCGTCGCTAGTTCTTACGAGACTTTTTGGAAGCACTCGCAAGATATATTCTCAAGGCCTAGTTACATTTGAGTGTGTGAGGATGAATAGGTCTTCTAGGATTTTGAGTATCATACACAAACAAAAAAAAACCACTGTTTTTATTGCTTGATCACAAAGAATTAATTTAAAGGGAAAATTTATTTTAATTTCACTTTGTTTTATGTATGTGACCAGAATGTTTTTTGATCATAGACTCTATCCTCTCAAATTTTTCCAAAACCAAACCTAGTAGACACCAGAATGGACCCAATTGGACCTCATCGATCTAGGCATCTTTTAGACCTCCCACCATTACTAAGAGGGATTCTAGGTCTTTCGTTGTTTAGGCATCAAAGACGAAACACTGCTACAATTATTGTTTAATCCTTTATTAGGGAATCCTTATTTTGGAACCTTGGTTGGTCTCCCAACACCACACCACATACCTCTCCTCCAACAACCCCTAGGGGGCAAAGGATTGTGACCTATTCGGGAAACCAACCGAACACACAATAGGGTACGTCGCAGACCAGCCCTCTTCCTAGCCAGAATCTTGTGTTTTCTCACATTGCAATGGCGTCAACCTCCCATTAACCTTTATTAGCTTCATTGAATCTACTCGATTTAACCAAGCTGACAAATGACCCCATCTCACACAATCCTACATGGCCTTCCATGCCCATGAAGCTCCCTTTGGATATTCCAAAGTTCGAAGGAAAGAAAGTGGAAGACTGAGGTAATCATGTCATGACCTTCCACTTGTGGTGCTCATCAAACAATATCATTAATGACACTATTTGATTGAGACTATTTCAATGCACTCTAATAGGATTTGCTACGAAATGGTACGTGGAGAAACCCTCTGCTTCACATGGAACCTTTGGCACCCTCGCCACTGTGTTTCTAACATATTTTCAGTTACCCATTCACCATGATTCCGGAATGGAATTACTGAGACATTTTAGACAAACCCCAGCTGTCCATATCTCGGACCATCTCCACGAATGGAGTCGGCGTCGTAGTTTATGTAAAGAAAAACTTGATGACCGGGTCCTTTTAGATTTGTTCCTGAAAACTCTCACGACACAGATTTCAAAAGATGTGGCACAACAAAGGCCCACATTTGAAGAGGATGCCATAAGCAAAGCCCAACAAATTGAGCTGATTTATACACAGTCATGATACATTTACAACATCCTGCCTAATGCCCCACACCTTCAAACTTATTAAGAATTTCCAGGCGTTTCGAACTCTGTAGACGGACTAATTGGGTCATTGACCCAAGGTTACCTAGGCAACAATATTCAAAACCCCGGTTACACGTACATTTCTACCTAGAACGTACCTCAACCCATTTTTCAAACTCATCATATGGCTCAACAAAATTTGACCAATAGGGCACTGGTGTATCACCAAGGAGGACCTTATCCTCCAACTCAGGGGACATAGTACATAGAGAGAAGCACTGACGGAAGACCTCCCCTCCAAAAACCAGGTGAAAACCAGGGACTGCGTTATTCTCAGTCCCCAGCACAAGATCTGCCTATGCAGACCAATGCATAGGTGAACTTTGTGCAGCCTTCCCAAAACAAACCTCACCAATATAACCAAGATAACTACCCTCCTAACGTGGTGAAGAAAAAAGAAAAAAACAAGCCAAAAGGGAACCCTCTACAAGGGGGAAACAACCAGCTATGCCCTCCGCGATCCCAGGCTAGAGGCAACTCCAATCAGAATTAGAGCTAGGAGCCAAGCAATGCCCAACGAAAAAGAAAAGGCCACCTCTCCGAACAAACCATTATTGTTCGATATGTGGTGAGTACGACCATTATACTCACCACTATCCTAATCTCCCTGAGCTAAAGAAGCTACAAAGTAATCGAGGACAAGGAGGATCTTCCCAAAAACTAGCTATGATGCAGTAACCTTTCCCCCATCATGGGACAGTAATCACTCAGCAGCAAAATATAGACGACTCCAGGAAAAGAATCCATGAAATATACATGACTGGCGAAGAGATGTTTTTCCAAACACGAAATCGCAATTACGACACCCCACCAGACACTAATACATTAGGGGCAAGTACCAGTACACCGACTGCACCTTTGGCCATTTCAATGATGCCTATCAAACCATTACCAAAAATGGCAAGGGGACCCAATAGGCGAGCAGGAAACTACTCCAAAGCAACCCATAATTATAGTATCATGGATGATTTAGCACAATCTCCCATTGCTATGTCAGCTTTGGAAGTCTTACAGTCATGCACAAAACAACGGAGAGGCCTAATTTCCGTGTTAGGCGCTATCTACCCTATCGATACACGCCTAATGGCTTTTGACTTAGAAAAAGCCATCCCCAAGCTTCCTTCCATGGTTACCTTCCATATACCAGTTTCAGTCCAGAATATCACAATTCATCGATGTGTCATAGACGAGGGTGCATCCACATGCACCATGTCAAAAAATATTTGGTAGAAGTTAGGATCTCCTAAACTAAAACCCTCAGTCATCACGCTTAGAGCATATGATGGTCACCCTTCAACCCCCGTCGGCCTCTACCAAAACGTCCGGGTTTGCTTAGCCAAAAATACGGTCAACATAGACATTGAAGTCTTGGATGCTCATTTGGACTAAAATATACTCCTTGGGAGAGTTATATGTACGCCATGTCAGCTATAGCCTCCTCCGTATTCCGCATTATGATGTTCCCCCACGAGGACTGCATAATTACTATAGACCAATTGACGCATAGCGAGAAGCAACCCCTAACAAACATTGATTTGATTCTACCCTACGTAGATACATACTCGGATGCACTATCACGGTACCAAGAATATGGCCTCAGCCAGTTCAAACCAACATCTGTTCTAGGGTCATTCCTAGGAGATCCTCCAATTATCCTTGAGTCATCACCCGATGTCACAAGGGCTCCAGTGTGCATGATTTCCACTTTAAGTGCTGGAGCTAATCAGGATAAGTAAAAAAGCATTAATGGCATTGAGTCATCAACCATGACAACCTCTCTAGCCTACACCGCTTCTCAAAACCCTTTTCTTTACCCGCTAGCTGGTTTTGTCTCCTAGCGGGTTTTGGCAACACAGGTGTTACCAAACATATCATTCGCAATACCAGTTTGGTACCTCATCCCCCCTATGGGAATAGGGTCTACCCACATCACTGCCATAGGGTTGAAGCCCCTTAGTCCCGAGGAAGCCCCACCTGTCCAAGAAACAGTCGAAACTGCCCCTGCAAAGGAAATTTCAATTGCAAAAGCGGTGATCACGGCTAAGAAAATCGAGAAGAGAGGAAAGAAGATGGTGACTCCCACCACAAAACGTGAATCACCAATTTACATCATATGCGATGTAATAGGTCACCCTACCCATATCTTCCCATAGCTCTATGAATTAAAACCACTCCTTGGCTCTGAGACAAACATCGAAATGTCGTGTTGTCGTAAAAAGGAACCTACCGCCAAATGTAAAGGCAAAGAATTGCATACCGATCATGCATGCCATCTCTGCAGCAACTATGGGCACTATACCCATAATTTCCCAGAATTCTCGTGATATAGGGGCGCCTTACATGCCATTGGGAAGTCCTATCAAAAGGATCCCTCCACCCAGGCATCTAGAGATAAACCTTGCAACATCCTGTGCCTACAAGAGGAATAACAATCACCAAAAAGATAGCCATTTGTCCCTCTTCCTCCCAATCCACCATACACCAACCAGGGACAGGGGAACATGGTTGCCTCATCCTCTTGAGTTATTATGCGAGTCAATTACTCCAGACGGTTTGATCCAGTCTTTGACCCAAGGTCACCTAGGCAGTCGTAATCTGTATTCAAGAGTTACCAGGCACGTCATCTACTGGAGATGGTTTGATACGGGTCTTTGACCCAAGATCACATAGGCAGCAGTAGCACCCATGATACTCAGAGAGTTAGCAGGTAAGTAGATTCTACAGATGGATTGATCGGTTATTTGACCCAAGATCACCTAGGTAGCAGTAACACCCATGATACTCAGGGAGTTACGAGGTAGGTAGATTCTGCAGATGGCTTGATTGTGTCTTTGAACCAATATAACCTAGGCAGAAGTAGTACCATGCGCATCGATCCTGTAGATGGTTTGATTGGGTGTTTTTCGCAAGATCACCTAGGCAGCAGTAATGCCATGCATGTCGATTCTGCAGATGGTTCGATCGGGTCTTTGGCCCAAGGAATCCTAGGCAGCAGTAATCAATAACCTAGATACTCATATGATTCTACTTAGAATGTATCACAACCTAGATATCATGAAAGTCACCCCAGCACTCATATACCAATCAGGGACAAGGGAACAGATATCCCCCATTCCCTGCACATAATGGACCACTAGCACAACGTAATGCCCGAGTCAATCTTGTGAAACCTTTCCTAGGCTCATTAGTAACCATACAACCAGGATAATTATGAAAATCCTCTAAATGTTGCAAAAAGAAGTCGAGAAACAAATAAAAGGGAGATCCTAGATAGGGGGCAGTAACTAGCAACGCCCCCCGTGATCTCATTCTGGGGGCAACCCCAACCGAAATCAAAACTAGGATCTAAGTAAAAACTCCCAAGAGAAAACTGGAGCTTAGATTATCTGATCACCGGACCGAAATTAGCACTCCAATCAACACTCCATAAAAAACAAAGGCGATGCCACAGATTCGCATTCCCGAAAAAATAATTTTCCTGCACCGGCAGGTATGCCCTCTCTCATATTCTTTTTTAAAAGCTCATGAATTTCAATAATAGTTGATAAAGAAGATTCTTTCACTTGAGGTAGTTGTTTTTGCAGGAAAAGCTCGCAAACCATCCACAACTCTGTCCACTGAATGTTCTAGAGTAGGTATCATTCTAACCCCAGCATGATAGAGTCTCAAAAAAATCTACATATCCTAACATCATTTCTCCATCAGAAATCAACCATAGGCTCCACATATATGACCGTGTTTATCATCACCTAACCCAGCACATGATAAATATCCTCGTTGTTTAGTAGAGCCTCCCCTCCATGGTGCTCGTCAGCCATAGTAGACCATATATCATAGCAAAAGTGGTGCCATGATCATACCAATTTAGTCCGGGAAGCACCTCATACCCATCTTTCCACCATGCATAAAGTTCAAGTTTTACCATACAAACTAAAACCCCCTTACCCGGATGACCAGGTTGTATAAGCAGATCAAAAGCACACCACCATGCCTCGCATTTAGCCTGTCGTACATCCACCAGCGTAATCCCATCTGCGATAATTTTTCATCCGCTTCATCAACCCCACACATGAGACCAACCAATGGGGCCTCCACCCTTAGCAAAACACCTTCCTCACAACATCAGTGACCAAACTCTTTCATGTTTTGGGGCACCCGTATTTCTATTTTGTACAAAATAGACCCCATTATTTTATTCTTTTGGTAAGTGTACAAAGACCGCAAATGGTGCACTATATCCCCCACCCTCTCATTCATCTTTTCTCCCATGGCAGCAGTCCCTGAACACCCTTGGTCGGAATATTACACCCCCACGCACAAGCCACCATGACATTCATAGCCACTTTATACCCACCCTGGATGTCCTACTAACTCTAGGGATTTCCCCATCATAAATAACTATGACTGTCGCCAAACTTCTTAGTATAATCTAACCTTGGGTCACTGAATCCTCATCATCAGTTTTCAGTCACCCCTTTCCAACATGCCTATGTTATACCCATCACATTCAGGCCCCTTACCCCTCATTTTAGAGACCCCTCGTGCAGTTGAGGCTTCGTTTTTGTCGACTTCGACACCTATTTTCCAAAAAGGAAGCAGTACCTTAGATCACCCCTCTCCATAAAAGGGGAATCCTCGAGTGGCACTGTGGGATACATCATTGCCCACAAATTTCATCAATCCTCCTGAAATTCAACTGCAAAAAAAAAGCTTTCATGTCAAGATGGTATCATACCTTACAACCATTTCACTTTGATCAAATTCGTCGAAGACCTATGCTTTCATAAGGATCTCTTTCAGCAATGCTTACACGGGAAGGTCCCAACCAATGCCTATGCATATAATGCGCAACTATATTCCATACCAAGTTTACGCATATGGGTACCACATTCCACCTATTTTCAAAGAAAAAACTCCCTGGAGGGCATCAATAGTAGTCGTTAACAACCACCAAATCACTACCATATCAGTGACATAGACAAAACATATATATATGTCAAATAGATTTGTTTAACTAGCCACAACATCATGAGCATGGTACATACTCACCTCGTAGAAAATATGTATATGTATTTTATTATATTTTCTTACAAGGGTCCCATAGGATATGGTCATTCTTAGAACCGATGCAAGGCATTTCCAATTATAAGCTTCACACAGGTCTCTCTCTCTCTATGCACTATATACATAAAAAAAAACTATAATGTATTTCAGCGATACATTTCTCCCTAGACCTCACACATTAGGGGGAAACTGTTAACACTAGAAAATCCTACAAGCAGAAGACGACATTATTTAATGTCAAGCATAAGGATTTATACGGCTGGAAGACATTACAAAATATGGAAAGTATTTTAAAATCTCTAAGGTCTGAGGAAATATCAAATTTGAGCAAGTCATAAATGCTTTTGCACGCATTATCCTTCTTGAAGAGCGTTTTCGCACGCCTTATGACCCGAAATGCGTTCAATCTTGGGAGTGGAAAAAGTCACTTTCTAGGACCACAAAAAATCACACTCTAGGATAGTGATTCCTCACTGGAAGCTGCCTAAGGAAAGCCACCAAATCCTCCTTAAACATCAAGTGAGCACACAATGGAATATTTGTAGCACACAAAGGAATCGTTCCCCTCTCTTGGGTCACCATCCATAGTGCACCAAGAGAGGGAAGGAGGATTTGAATTGTACTATATAAGGCCACTATGAGATGAAGAATGGGTGAACACATTGTTATGCTGGCCAGAATTTCCCAAGCAATACTAGTATTGTGTGATCCAGAGTTGAAGATAGAGGGGACTCAATTGTTGGTCATCCAACAAGTTCAGTCCACCACAGTAGGGAGAGGGAGACTTTGCATTGAGGCAAGCTTGGGAGTAAAAAAATCCTTGCATCGGGACTTAGAACCCATGTTCTAGGGGCCCTTTGGAAAGAGGGTTAAATTTTCATCTTCATTTCCTACCAGCACTCAATAATAGGGGACGAAGAGCCACCGTTTGGATTATTGCAGTTGTTTGACTCAATTAAGAGCTTTTATTTATTTATTTTAATTTTATTTTAGTTTAATTTTATATATGCATTCTATTTCTCTGTCTAGTATGTTTATGATTCTGGCTTGTTCCACTAACTTGCTTGACTGCACTTCAATTTTTTCCTATTACCAATAACTTAAATGGGTAAGCCACACCCCTTACGTTGGTGTGATTTCATACATATGTGCACCAAACACACTAAAACATCTACTAAATTAAAGGAAATAACTTATGGAAGCCCATTTATGAGAAGAAAATGTTACCCATACTACATGTAGTTAAGAAATGGTGCCCTTATCTAATAGGATGACAGTTTGAGGGACAAAAAATACTATGATAGGCTAAAATACTTCTTGGAACAATGAAAATTTTCAAAATAGAAACAAAATTGGGTTAAAAATGTGGACTATAAAAAACATAGGATAAGAATTGCAAATTATTTGCAAAAAGTGAAACAAATGTGTTGAAAAATGCAGTTTCAAGGAAATAATAAAACACTATGAATTTACTTTGTTCCATTTCTAGTTTCAAATTTGATTATATGGAAGAAGTAAGGTTAGAATGGTTTATCAGAAGACACATAATCTCATCCAATAGCTAAAATAGTGCAATAAGTATGAAATAAATTTATGCCGGAGAATAGTTCACTTTACTATAAGGATCACTAATATTTATGGAATGATTTTAAAAATATAAGGTCATTTCGGAACTACACCCTTGTTCTAAAGGGGACACTTGAAATTTCTTAAAACTTACCATAAGACCAAGAAGTATTTTTTCTAGGAAAGTCTTAAAATTGATGTTCAAAAGTGTGTGGAAAATATTTTTTTTACCAAGAAAGCAAAGGGTATACAATAAATGAAACAAGTCATCTAAATTTATTAGTCACATTGAGTCAACATTAAAAAAGGTCTCAATGAAATTAACCATAGGTCTAACAAATTCTAAAGGAGTAATTGATTATGATTATGGTAGTGTATTTCGCACAAGGGCATTCGAATACACTTCTTTAGAAATCTAGCTACCATCTGCACAAGGTCACAGAGAAAAATTATTTCCTACTGTTAGTGGAACAAATTCGACACAATATAAACTAAGTTTGAGGTAAAACTAAGACTACAACACTAAAAAAAAATTAAAAAACAAGATACAAAATACAAAAGCTCGACAAAGAAAATAGCCTAATAACACAAGTGGAGAGTTTTCCCCTTATTAGGTGCTGGTGGTAAAAAAGATACAATGCTAAACACTTGAAGAGGGTCCTTTGAGCTATGGAGCTCCAATACACGAAATAAGGAGGTCTCTTTCCCTCGAGTTCCTGCAAGCGTCTCTTCCCTCTCTCAAAGGATGGTAGATCAAGATCAAGTGGTGAACCTCTCTCTCTTGGACTAAGATGTTGGTTGGCCAACATATGATTCCTTCCAATCTCTCTGCTACTGGAATATGGAAGCTATTTTTATATGAAGCAATTTGTCCAGCATAACAATGTGTCTCCTCTTCTTCTTCCAAAGGTTGGATTTTATAGACCATTTTCGAATCCTCCCTCCTTCTCTTTTCTCAATATGGATGGTGACACAAGAGTGGAGGTAGGATTCATTTCAGTGCTGCATTAAAGCCTCAAGATGGCTCAAATATGACTTTACTTGGTTGGGTTGAGTGAGAATATTTTTAACCAAGTGTGCCAATTGGTCCCGAATGGTGACATTCTGTCATCGCCAGGACCTCGTGCCTATCGAAGAAATAACTGCACTGTGTGCCAAAATTCGTTGTTGCCTGCACTTTGTCCATACATTTTTCCTTTGACTTTAGGAAGAATTAGATTTTTTGGCTCTACCTAATGTGTTCCTTCTCTGGAATCCTTTCTACATACCTTATGCTTGATAATTTTTAATGTCTTTTTCACGTACGATTTTCCAATGTTAATAGTTTCCCTCTAATGTATGAGGTCTAGGAAGAACTATATAACTAAAATACATTATGGTTTATTTTCTATGTGAT
The DNA here is from genome assembly GCA_034641835.2 of Pinus albicaulis. Classification (NCBI taxonomy): domain Eukaryota; kingdom Viridiplantae; phylum Streptophyta; class Pinopsida; order Pinales; family Pinaceae; genus Pinus; species Pinus albicaulis. Next base: position 462,094,203 of record CM076570.1, on the reverse strand, counting down.
CCTTTTGAGAGAGAGAGAGGGGGTAACTTGCTTTGGAACTGAGTTATGAGACTCCTTGTTTTGAGTGAGAAATACACCATGCATTGTTGGAAATCTGCAAGAGATAGAATGAAAAAAATATTTCTACGAGGTGATCATGTCCCATGCTCGTGATGTTTTGACTAGTTATGCTTATCTGATAGATAGTTGTTTTTTTTATGTCACTTTTGGTAGTGACCTGTTGTTGGTTGATGATAACGGTTTCTGATGCTCTTGGGGGCATTTTTATTTGAAATAAGGTTAAATGTGGCACTGACAAGCATAATCTTGGTATGGCACGTTTGTTTAGAGAAAGTGCTCATTCTATGCATGTGCCTTTGCCTGTTGGGGACCTTCTCGTGAAATCATTATTGAAAGAGATGCTTATTGTTAGCATGAATTCTTAATGCAAGTGTACGAAAAGTGATCACTTTAGCTGCACATGACAAACAACGCTAACAAAAAATATGGCTCTCTAACTTCCTTAGATCTACAATAGATAGTCGAAACAAATGCAACAGAAATCAAGATCTATGTAGTAAAAGTAGCTAAACAAAAAAATGAAATAATATTTTCTCGAAATATGCATTGGACAAGACAAGATATATAAAAACTTCAATTTATAACAAAATATTGAGTTATCCTTGTTAATGGTGCATATTAAAATATTATTAACCAAGATCTAGATCTAAATGCTTGGAATATTTTATTATATTTTTTTGGAGGGAAAAGGAATTTAAATTGGTTAAATCCCTTTATATAGAAATAATAAATAAATAAATGATTTATTTATCATTTCAAGCATGTGGTTAAGGAATGATTTAAAAAATAATTATTTATTTTATTGTTCCTAAATGATGTAGTCAAATTTAAAAAGGAATATTAATTCAATAATTATTTAATTAATTATTCCTAGAGAATAATAAGATAAATAATTATTTCTCATTAATTGGGTTAAATATCACCATGAATATTATTTAAACAATGTTTTCATATTATTCCTAGAGGAAAATCAAATAAATAAGGATTTATTTAATTATTCCTCATGAGGTTTCTTATTTGAACCAGAAATAACTTAATAAAATATGGTTTATTAAAGTATTCCTTATAGTGAAAGCAATTCTACTATGATAAAATTGGTCTTACATGGTTTATTTCGATCCATCTAATTGTAAATGGTTAGATGACCAAAAAATAGTGTAGGGTGAAATCGCGAAGTTGGGAAACACTTTTTGGCGGACGGTAGAATTTGGGAGAAATTTTTAATTTCTCGTCCGAGAAAATAGTCAACTCTATTTCTCGACCGAGAGTTTTAAAAACTCTCGTCCGAGAGTTTTATTGGGTTTAACCGAGTTAAAAATCTCTCGAACGAGAGTTATGCATTTTCTCGTCCGAGAGTTTTATTGACGGAAACTCTCGGGAAGACTTTCATACGAGAGTTTAGAAAACTCTCGGCCGAGAGTTTTGAAAACTCTCGTATGAGAGTTTTGAAAACTCTCATCCTAGAGTTTTCAAAACTCTCATCCGAGAGTTTTATTCCTATAATAAAACACAACAATTAATTATTAAGTTTTTAGAATTGGTACTTTATATAATTTAAATAGTACTTTATTAAAATTAGAAAATGATAAAAAATAATAAAATTATAATTTTATTTTAAATTATTTTATTATTATTAATGATAAAAAATACATGAAGATTTAATTAAATAAAATTTGTTACAATATTTTGTAATATCAATGTTATATAAAAAACTAAAAATATTTTATATAAAACTAATTGATATATTAATATAAATAAAATAAAATTCTAAAACATAAATAAAAATAAAAACAACTATATATAATTTATATAATATTTTTTTTGAAATTAATGAATAAATTTAAATTTAAAAAACAATTGACTAAATGCAATGAGGTGATAAAGGAGACAATGCATAGCACCTTAATATTGTTATAAATTCTTGGAAATCTTGAGAAATTTTTGAAGGGAGATGAGCTTCTTGGAATGGGTCACTTTATCTTCCACTTCAGTTTCACACGATTAACTTGAAAGGAAGTCTATTTTCCTAGGTATGGATGTAAGGGAATGAACAATATTATTTGAACATTGAGTGATATGCCCTTCTTGGAATGGGTCCTCCTATATTCCACTTTAGTTTCACAAGATTAAATTGAAATGAAGTTTATTTTCCTAGGTATGGATGTAAGGGGATAAAGAATATTATCAGAAAAGGAAATGAATTTTAAGTGTGACATTCCAAGAAGAAGTGTATGGTATTGGAGAATTATGTTATTGCAGAAAACTAAACCTTGACCCCTTAAACCCTAATTCTTAACCCCTAACCCCTAAACCCTTAACCCCCTAAACCTTAAACCTCTAAACCCTTAACCCCCTAAACCTTAAACCTCTAAACCCTTAACCCCTAACCCATTTACCCCCACTAAACCTCTAAATCCCTAACCCATTTACCCCCACTAAACCTCTAAATCCCTAACCCATTTAACCCCTAAACCCTTAACCCCTACCCCTAACACGTTAACCCCTAACCCATTTAAGCACATAAACCCCAAAACCCCTAACTCCTAACCCCTAAAATCCTTAACTGCTAAATCCCCTAACCCCCTAAACCTCTAAACCAATCCTAACCCATTTAACCCCCTAAACCTCAAAACCCCTAACCCCTTAAACCCTAATTCCCAACCCATAACCCTTGACCCCTTAAACCCTATTTCCTAAACCCTAAACCCTTAACCCCTAACCTCTTAAACCTTAATTCCCAACCCCTAACCAATTCAACACCCTAAACCCCTAAAAACCTAACCCATTTAAGTGTTTATTCCATTTAACCCCTAAAACCCTAACCCCTAAAATCCTTCACTGCTAAATCCCCTAACCCCCTAAACCTATAAACCTATAACCCATTTAACCCCCTAAACCCTAAACCTCTAAACCCTTAACCCTTAACCCCTTAAACCCTAATTCCCAACCCCTAACCAATTCAACACCCTAAACCCCTAAAAACCTAACACATTTAACCCCATTAACCCCTAACTTCTAACCCCTAAAATTCTTAACTGCTAAATCCCCTAACCCCCTAAACCTCTAAACCAACGATAACCCATTTAACCCCCTAAACCCTAAACCTGTAACCCCTTAAACCCTAATTCCCAACCCATAACGCATTCAATCCCTTAAACACCTAAACCTCTAACCCATTAACCCTTGACCCCTTAAACACTAATTCCTAACACCTAACCCATTTAACCCCCTAAACCCTAAACCTCTAAACCCTTAACCCCTAACCCATTTACCCCCACTAAACCTCTAAACCCCTAACCCATTTAACCCCTAAACGCTAAACCTCTAAACCCCTAACCCATTTAACCCCTAAACGCTAAACCTCTAAACCCCTAACCCATTTAGCCCCTAAACGCTAAACCTCTAAACCCTTAACCCCTACCCCTAACTCGTTAACCCCTAACCCATTTAAGCCCTGAAACACAAAAAACCCTAACCCCTTAAACCCTAATTCCAAACCCCTAACCAATTCAACACCGTAAACCCCTAAAAACCTAACCCATTTAAGTGTGGATTCCATTTAACCCCCAAAACCCTAACCCCTAACCCTTAAAATCCTTCACTGCTAAATCCCCTAACCCCTAAACCTCTAAACCTGTAACCCATTTAACCCCCTAAACCCTAAATCTCTAAACCCTTAACCCCTAACCCCTAAAACCCTAATTCCCAATGCCTAACCAATTAGACACCCTAAACCCCTAAAAACCTAACCCATTTAACACCATTAACCACTAACTTCTAACCCCTAAAATCCTTAACTGCTAAATCCCCTAACCCCCTAAACCTCTAAACCAACCCTAACCCATTTAAACCCCTAAACCCAAAACCTATAACCCCTTAAACCCTAATTCCCAACGCATAACCCATTCAACCCCTTAAACACCTAAACCTCTAACCCATTAACCCTTGACCCCTTAAACCCTAATTCCTAACCGGGCTAACCCATTTAACCCCCTAAACCCTAAACCTCTAATCCTTTAACCCCTAACCCATTTACCCCCACTAAACCTCTAAACCCCTAACCCATTTAACCCCTAAACCATAAACCTCTAAACCCTTAACCCATACCCCTAACCCATTTAAGCCCCTAAACCCCAAAACCCTTAACCACTTCAACACCCTAAACCCCTAAAAACCTAACCCATTTAAGAGTGGCTCCATTTAACCCCCAAAACCCTAACCCCCAACCCCTAAAATCCTTCACTTCTAAATCCCCTAACCCCCTAAACCTCTAAACCTGTAACCCATATAACCCCCTAAAACCTAAACCTATAAACCCTTAACCCCTAACCCCTTAAACCTTAATTCCAAACCCATAACTCTTGACACCTTCAACCCTAATTCATAACCCCTAAACCCTCAACCCCCCAAACCCTAAACCTCTAAACCCTTAACCCATAACCCATTTACCCCCACTAAACCTTTAAACCCCTAACCCATTTAACCCCTAAACCCTAAACCTCTAAACCCTTAACCCCTACCCCTAACCCGTTAATGCCTAACCCATTTAAGCCCCTAAACCCCAAAACCCCTAACCAATTCAACACCCTAAACCCCTAAAAACCTAACCCATTTAAGTATGGATTCCATTTAACCTCCAAAACCCTAAACCCTAACCCCTAAAATCCCTCACTGCTAAATCCCCTAACCCCCTAAACCTCTAAACCTGTAACCCATTTAAGCCCCTAAACCCAAAAACCCCTAACCAATTCAACACCCTAAACCCCTAAAAACCTAACCCATTTAAGTGTGGATTCCATTTAACCCCCAAAACCCTAACCCCTAACCCCTAAAATCCTTCGCTGCTAAATCCTGTAACCCCCTAAACCTCTAAACCTATACCCCATTTAACCCCATAAACCCTAAACTTCTAAACCCTTAACCCCTAACCCCTTAAACCATAATTCCCAACCCATAACCCTTGACCCCTTAAACCCTAATTCCTAACCCCTAAACCCTTAACCCCCTAAACCCTAAACCTCTAAACCCTTAACCCCCAAACCATTTACCCCTACTAAACCTCTAAACCCCTAACCCATTTAACCCCTAAACCCTAAACCTCTAAACCCTTAACCCCTACCCCTAACCCGTTAACCCTTAACCCATTTAAGCCCCTAAACCCCAAAACCCCTAACCCCTTAATCCCTAATTCCCAACCCATAACCCTTGACCCCTTAAACCCTAATTCCTTACCCCTCAACCCTTAACCCCTAATCCCTTAAACCCTAATTCCCAACCCCTAACCAATTCAACACCCTAAACCCCTAAAAACCTAACCCATTTAATTGTGGATTCAATTTAACCCCCAAAACCCTAACCCCTAACCCCTAAAATCCTTCATTGCTAAATCCCCTAACCCCCTAAACCTCTAAACCTGTAACCCATTTAACCCCTTAAACCCTAAACCTCTAAAACCTTAACCCCTAACCCCTTAAACCCTAATTCCCAACCCCTAACCAATTCAACACCCTAAACCCCTAAAAACCTAACCCATTTAAGTGTGGATTCCATTTAACCCCCAAAACCCTAACCCATAACCCCTAAATCCTTCATTGCTAAATCCCCTAACCCCCTAAACCTCTAAACCTGTAACCCATTAACCTCTAAACCTATAACCCCTTGGAAGGATTGTCTGTAAGTGGAGGGCCCGGTTATTGAGCCGGCCATCCTTTTCCGTCTCGGAGCGGGTAAAGCCATCCCTCCTTCAATAGAAAAAATTAGCTCTTCCCAGCTGGTTTGCTGCTGGGCGAGGCTCTAACTTACTATTAGCCGAATCAAGCAATGGTGGCTGACCACCATGTCTGCATGTTGTGCTTTTCTAATTCCACGAGCAATATCATGCAATAAAGAGTTTAAGAATGCAGGTAAATTGATAGTGCATTTTTGTTTTAGCACAGCTAACAGCTTAAGATGGCAAGGTCTTACCACGTCTTTTCTACCGTCGCATGTTATGTAAGCCTGCACGATCCTGGCTAATTCTATCCATGGTTCGCCTAGCGACGCCGGGTGTACTCCTCTCCCTTTGACTATTAGCCTCTGTCCTTCATCTTGAAAGATTTGAATGGCCTCCCGAATTCTGATTTTCTTCTGAGTCCAGACAGTTCCTTGTGTGGGGATGCCAGATACTTCTGCAATTATCTCATCAGTCACTGCTATCTGCCTTCCTCTGATTGTGGAGGAACCTTCCTGTAGATTTAACAAGAATTCAGTAGCCACTGCTTCATGGGGTTGTTGCAATTTCATAAAGTATGTAATCCATCCCAGTTTGTCTAATATTGTCCGTGCAGCATCAGAGACAACCAACGTCTGAGGTTCGTTGCGAATTGGATGTCCTCCCATTTCTGTTCTTCGTTAATTGTTCTCAACACACAGTAACCTTAATGGAACAGCACAGCACAGTTCGCTAAAATTCGTTATTTTCTGAAAATGCAAGGGTTTTAATTCATAAAAATCTATTGCAGAGATACAGGTGAAGAAATTTTGGGTATCTGATCTGCATGCAGATATTTCCGCCCCCCAAACGAATGAAAGGTTGACCTAGACCGTCGATTAAGGTGGCATGTGGGGAACAACAATAGGACGACAGTGAAAAAACAGGCGCAATCATGATAAAGTCAATCAAATTAAGTAATTACTGAAATCGATGCGTAAGATAAATCGGTAATAATGAGGGAATCACGTTGTAATAATTCAAGTATGAGGTGAAGGGACAGCAAAATATTAATGTAATTGCGCTATTTACCACATTAAAGTAATATGACCGATTTATAATATTTTTCATGTGTGATGGTTCGGGGATAGAACTTAAGGAATTTTATGCATTTCGTTTGATATTCAATAAAAATTATAGGAAAGAGGGTTAAATAAATATTGATTTGTATAAGTATGACTTCAATACCATTAACAGAGCTCTGCTGCCCACAGGTGTCCATAAAAAAAAAATGCTCACAAATTCAAAATACAAACTTAAAACAATCGTTCAAAAAGTGTTGTTCCTTTAAAAGGAACAACAAAGATAATCTGCGAAACTGCTGTTCCTTTTAAAAGGAACAACAAGGAAATGCTCTGCAGACATGCTGTTCCATTTGAAAGGAACAGCAAAAACACTGCGCGAAACTGTTGTTCCTTGTAAAAGGAACAGCAAGGAAATGCTCTGCAGACATGATGTTCCATTTGAAAGGAACAGCAAAAACACTGCGCGAAACTGTTGTTCCATTCGAAAGGAACGGCAGAAAAATATCCTACGAAGGTGCTATTCCTTTGGAAAGGAACAACAAAAACACTCTGCGAAACTGCTGTTCCTTTCAAAAGGAACAACAGAAGTGTTGTTCCGTTAGAAAGGAACAACAACGCGAAAAAAACACAGAATTTTTATTATTTTTCGTTTTTAAAGAAACTAAATTCAAACGAAATAAAGAAGTATTAACTAAACATCCATACCTAGGAAAATAAACTTCATTTCAATTTAATCTTGTGAAACTAAAGTGGAATATAGGAGGACCCATTCCAAGAAGGGCATCTCACTCAATGTTCAAATAATATTATTCATTCCCTTACATCCATACCTAGGAAAATAGACTTCCTTTCAAGTTAATCGTGTGAAACTGAAGTGGAAGATAAAGTGACCCATTCCAAGAAGCTCATCTCACTTCAAAAATTTCTCGAGATTTCCAAGAATTTATAACGATATTAAGGTGCTATGCATTGTCTCCTTTATCACCTCATTGCATTTAGTCAATTGTTTTTTAAATTTAAATTTGTTCATTAATTTCAAAAAAAAATATTATATAAATTATATATAGTTGTTTTTATTTTGATTTATGTTTTAGAATTTTATTTTATTTATATTAATATATCAATTAGTGTTATATAAAATATTTTTATTTTTTTATATAACATTGATATTACAAAATATTGTAACAAAATTTATTTAATTAAATCTTCATGTATTTTTTATCATTAATAATAATAAAATAATTTAAAATAAAATTATAATTTTATTATTTTTTATCATTTTTTAATTTTAATAAAATACTATTTAAATTATATAAAGTACCAATTCTAAAAACTTAATAATTGTTGTGTTTTATTATAGGAATAAAAATTGAGTTGAAAAAACTCTAGGATGAGAGTTTTTAAAACTCTCATACGAGAGTTTTCAAAACTCTCATACGAGAGTTTTCAAAACTCTCATGCGAGAGTTTCATTGGGTAAACTCTCGGGCGCAAACTCTCGTCCGAGAGTTTTTTAAACTTTCGGCCGAGAGTTTGGCCATGCGTTTAAATGTAACTCTAGGCGGGTTAAACTCTCGATCGAGAGTTTTATAAATTTCTCGTCCGAGACATTATCTCGGCCGAGAGTTTCTGGTCAACGAAAAACACAGAAAATTCTGCAGTTTTCAGGAACCTACAACTTTGGAGGGGCAGAACACCTACAAAAACAAAATGTTATATGTCGGACAAAGTACCATTAGATTCATCTCTGAATCTAGTTTCTGATGATATGAGATTTGTGGAGTTTCATTAAAAAATTCAATTTTTTATTAATTTTTTACTAAACTGTGTCACTATGGAATTTCATTTTTTGAAAAATTGCACTGAATGAAAATTCAATAACTTTCTAATGAGGACACCAAAAAATTCAAAAAAATCATGCTGCACTTCCTCCCCCTGTCTACTTCAAAAGGGTACTCTCATTTTTCTTATTGACGGTCACATTGAAAAGAAAATCAAAGGATTATAAAATGTACTGAAACATCACTGTTTTTTTTCTTCGTCCATTTAAAAAAATAATAAAAAATAGTGATTTAATCCGAAAATTACCGAAAAATAGTCTGTGCACTAGTGCAATATATGCAGATTATGATGCTATGGTTTTTTTCCAAAAAATGAATAACCTTCCCTAAAAAAAGTAAAGGATTATAAAGTGACTATTTATGTTTGCCTGAAAAGTTCAAGTATATGTAGTTAGTAAAAAAGAAATTTACCCCTCTATATATCAATATTTTTTTAAAAAAAAAATATGGGTATGGAGGTAAGACAATTCTCTACAATTCTTGTTTTTATGTCAAAGCGTAATTTGCAATAAAAATATGAGTTTATTGGAGTTGAAGTTGAAAAACATAGAAAATTACAATTTTCAACGTCAAAAAAGGGCAAAAAGTGTTTCCCAACTTCACATTTTCACCCTGTAACATATTTCCCCCCAACATGTGAGGGTTAGGAGCTAACCATATGACTGATGTACGTTGTAAGAACACAATCACTAGACACCGAAGGGGAGTCAGAGAGAGAGAGAGAGAGAGAGAGAGAGAGAGAGACATAGATGAAGTGAAGCGAGAGAGGAAAATAACCTGAGGGGGCGAGACCTACAAATGACATATGTATCCTTTAATGTTCGGGTACCTTTTCTCAATGAGGCGGGGGAGGCATACCTATGCCCGATGAGATGACAAAGCACAATGAATAATGGTGTGCCCAGAAAAATGATACTGAGCTATAAAGTACACGATATGCTAGGATAAAATGGGCCAGTCAAAAAATATAATGGATCCCACATATATATTGTGCTTGGGACAACAACAAGGACTTAATACAATAATATATGATTACATGAGATGTAATAACAACCAAAGAAGTCCTGATAAACAAGAAATGGTTTTGAAAATATGAATGGATCATTGAAGTGATACATGCATGTTATAGGCACTGCAAGCGGCTCGGGCCAAACCAATCAAAACTGCAAAGCTGCATCTAAGGCTGTAAAATAAAATGAGGTCATCTGGCCATGTGGGGGGTTACCTGAAGGGCCACCCCCTCATGAGTTTTGAAGCATCTCACACACACTCAAGAATCACTTGATCAATCTGCTAGATCACCAAGCTATGAAGTATACAAATATCAATAATGTTGAAGTGGAGCAGATGAGAAACAATCAAGTTAATGGTAAATGAGGAGTCCCTTTACCTAATCTGAGGCATCGAACAAGAATGGAAGTTGGAACCAAGATACACCGCCCTCTAGACTTGTCTTCTAAAATGACTGTGATGTTGTCAACAGAACGAGGTCCACCATATTTGAGGCAGTGAGGAATCCTCAACTAACGTAGAAGAGATCATATTAGAGTGACTGATGTACTGACACTAAGGATTGTGATGGAATGGGGGATACTGAGTAGCAAATAGAAGACTTCCCTTGTCAGAGCATAAAAATCATGGATGAATTGGAAGCAACTGACTCAACTCCTGAGGGTGTGGAGGAAAATGGAACTAGAGGAAAAAATGGGCTACACGAGAGAGGGACAAGGCATGAATGGATGGAATAATGTAACAAGAGGCAAAGGGACTTGGGACAAACTCCATGAATTCCATGATGAATCAACTTGGATGCTCTGATCAAGCGTGGCTCGTTGATGTTTCCACACAGAATAGGCTCAGTGGAGACCATAAATGCATGAGAAAAATATTTTTACTCATGATGAAAATCGACACATGTGTTGACGAGTATGAAGGCAAAGTGGTGCATCAATTAAAATTGGCACAAGCGTAGAAATTCAATATTGAGAGGTGGTGAAGTGACCCTTCTTGTAAAAATGGGTTCCGAATTAAGTATCAAATCGCCAAAAACAAAAGGATACTCGTTTTATAGCCCTGTGAGAGCTTTCCAATGATTCTAAAGGTTCGTCAAATGGAGCTATAGTTTGGTCACAATTGGCGAAAGAGGAATTAGCGTTTATATTTTAATAGGACGATTTCACTCTAATTTGGTTCATTTGCTAGTGGAGCTGTGGTGAACATGGAGATGATGAGAAGACCCTAAATCTTGGGATGTTCGTAGCGAACAAATTGGTCGTTGGAATCAAGATCCATTAGTTGTAGGTAGGTGTCCTAACCTTATTCTTCAGTTTTAGTGGTTTAGAATTTCAAATTTGGTGCCCAAATCCTGGGAACAACACACTTCCCTTCCTCACAGTCGGCTCACACTTCCTAGGCCTTGTTTTGCATGCTGGGTAGTATTTTTTGGAGGGAAAAACTATGATCTCATAGGGATAGAGCTTGGAAAGTGTGAGCTACCAAAAATTTTGGCTTTGTCCTATTTTTGACTAGGAACTAGGGCTTGATGGCTTTGATGTAGTTTTTCTTCCTATGACTGAAAAATATGCTTTGTTTGTGCAAGTATGGTAGAGTTAAAGATCAACTGGAGAGAGAGATATTTTTACGCACTTCGTTCTGAGATCTAGGGGATCAGGTGATTAGAGGCACACTGATGAGGTATGGGGTTCTCAAGTTGGTTGAGAACTCGCTAATGATTGCAGGGGAGCCTTTGCTATTTAGGATAGTCAGTTACTAGGACCCATACATGGAGGTGTTTATAGGGCAACGACATAGGATCAAGCTGACTATTCAGGATATATATTTCCTGACCAGTCTCCCACCACTGGGGGTGGTGGGAAATATCCAGCTAGTATTACCGTGGGGGAAGAATATATTTGAGTTCATGGAACACCATGGTCGACCAGATATATGTGTCAAAGGCACGACTATACCTATCAGAGATCTAGAGAGGCTAGAGACTCGAACTATTGCCACAGCAGTGCTGCGGATCCTGGGAAGCTAGGCATTCCACTACATCATCGGAGGGTAGAGGATGTTGGTTGAGAGTGTGCTAAGTGGGACCTACTATGCGTGGGCCCAGATGATGCTGGAATGATTGAAATGATAGTTTTTTCTATGCAAGTGACAAGTGAACCATTACTATGCTTTTGGTAGAGTGTTTTGATTATTCTTATTTGAGAATATCCCTACACTTTGACCTCATGTATAGATCCAGTATGGGGGACTGCGAGAGCCTAGGATGCACCACTGGGGGTAGCTACTATAGAGAGGAGAAGGCGAGAGAGTCGGATGAGTGTTCCGACCCAAGTTCTTCGCACATTGGGACCAGATTCTACTATATATATATGACTAGTCATGGAGTGGTATGAACTATTAGGGGGGCCCAGAATTGCCACTTATGTCCGATCAAGCATGGGGACCAGATGATAAGTGAAAAGTTGTAATATTATATGGTGCATTTAAATTTTTTTTGAATTATGTATGTGGTACTGATTCATTACTTTTGGTATGCAAATATAGCACCAGTGAATTCGGTTGGGTATATGGGACGACCCACAACACCAGGGGTTGCAGAGTCTAGTATAGCTAGTGGAGCTAATAGAGCAGATTTAGAGGCTCTACTAGAGGATGTTCGCCATAGATGCGAGTTATTGATGACCGGGGTATTAGAGCATGACTAACATGATCTAGATGACAATTACATTGAGGCATATATCGGGCTACCCTCAGAGTGGCGAGGGGTCATGCTGCGCATGGAGATGGCTGGGTAGGGTATGTGGGATCTGTGGGCTTCAAGAGCTGAGCCATTAGCTCAGGACCCTCCAGATAGTGATTAGATGCAGGGGAATGTGGTGCCCCCTGTTTTTATTTTGTAACATGCTATGGGCATGTGAGATGTACTAGAGTAGAGGACTCCAAAACATTTATGATTTTGTTGAAACATATTATGGATATGCATATTTTAAATATGATGAGTATATGGCTCGCCATTTTTTTATTATAATTTTCTTGTGTTAAATGCACGTGATAAGTGCCAATCTAGAATATTTTTTGCAATTTTGTTTACATAGTGATTATGGGTTCTAGGTACATGAGTGAAGGTAATCATTTCAAATTCACGCATTAATAACTTCACTCGTAAATGTCTTCTAAAAAGGACATGATTATTTACATGATATACACCATTCAATTTCATGACAAGCAGTAGGGAATCTAAAAGAACATGAATATGAAGGGCTCCATGTTCAAGGCCTCGTTATTGGTGGAAGATCCAATGAATACACTGTTGGAGAGCACTAATGAATGCAAGGGGGTAAAAATGGCCCAGGCTACCGAGGCTAGATTCCACAAGTAGCAACTTGCATTGTCGGCATAATCGATATATGGTGTGGATGATCGATCCATCTAAAAGGCGCCACAAGACAACGAATGAGATGATGATGAAAAATGCAAGCAACTTGAATGCATGGAAAAAATAAAACATGCACCTCTATGGGGGATGCTATGGGTAAAATTTCCATGCCCCACACACTTATTAAGGAGATGATCAATAAATGGTGTGGGGAAGTTGTCTCTGGGACAATATTTTTTTAGATAGTGAAAGTCCATATAGACACAAATGGTGCCTATTTTGGGATAGGTAAAACCAGGCTTCTTAAGCTTTTCAATTTCAGCTTTGATAGCCTCTCTCGCCTTTAAGGATTACTGGGTCTTAACTTTTGACAGATAGTATTGGCATCAAGCCATCTATCGATATGGTGTTCGATAATGGCGAGATCAAGTCTACGCATCTCTGAATAGGACCAGGTGAAAACATCGCAGAATTACTTGAATAACTTAGTGTAAGCCTCAATTTCTTCTAGGGTGCACTGTGCCCCGAAGGAAATGTTTTCTTCTATCCCTGGTTTATCGGAAATGTTAATTTTAATGCTAGGAGAGATATTGGCCATATTTCCTTCTTCAAAAGCATCTATTGCAGGAATGGGATTTCTAAACCAATCAACCTCATCAAAGATGAATTCTTTAGACTCCACATCATACTGGTCATGGGACTGCTGCGGAAATAAGTACGCACGGTAGTGTATATGATCCCAAGGAAAGTCAGGGGTGGTCATTACTTCCATAATTTCTTCATCAGAATGAAATATGGGAGGACTAGCAGAAGAAATACCACATGACGTAGCGAGGCTACCTGATGCATCATCATGAGAGATATGGTTTACATATGCATCACTATTGACGGTAGACAAAGAGCTAGTAGATGAAACATCTACTGTTGTTGAGCCCAAGATGATCGCTAAAGGAGGTTCAGTCGAAACAGAAGGGAGTACTCGAGAGGGGTTTTTCGCCAAGGATCTCATGGATGATGAGAAATAGAGGATAATGGCCAGATATTTTGTCATATCAACATCAAGGGGTGGTATCACAATGTGTGAAGAAATGTCCTATGGTTCTGTAGTACAAGATCCACTACGAGCGGCCTAAATTTTATTTTTTACAATTAGCTTCAAATGATACGCAATGAGGAAAAACAATGGAAACATTCAACATATAAAAGGGAATCACAACACCAGACAGACATAGCTTAAGTATCCTACAAATGTCTTCTTGTTATTGATGGTCCAACTTCCGAAAATTATAGTGTTCAAATAGTTCTTACAATGTAAGTTTCAGCAGGGTCCAATCTTCCAACTCCTGATACTAATAACGCATACAACATTTAAATAAAGACTAAGGCGGTTGCCCTAATCTAGCTTGGCAACTTTCGTTAATTATAATTTAATTAGAACTTGAAAATGGTGGCCATGTAAGGCCCGAACAGAAAATATCTCTGGAAAAACACCGACTATAAAATTAACTTTGGAAACTCTTCATAAATAAAAAATTAGGCTGAACGTGGCTGAGGTGGTCTCGAAGAGACAACACTGGTGGCTCTGTCATTCAGACTACCTTTTTTGGATCATAAATTACAATTCAGCACCGGCACTACTACTTCTCTAATCCTAATCCCTTTTCTCTATTACAAAAATAGAGATATATATGAAATATAATCGTTAGGCTCAAGAGATCAAACTCAATCATCCTAGCCGAAAAGAGTAAGTAAAATCCTAAAAATCAGAACTGAAATCTGGGCCCCATCTGCTGAGAATAAGGGTACACTAAGACATTTGCTTTCCCTCAAGGGTGACAACTACAAAAAATTGGAGAGAGGTTATTTTTCTCTGCTCTGTGCTGGTCAAAAACCTCATTCGGATTTTCAAATTTCATCTCTAGCTCTTCACAACGTTCGCCGGAAAATTATGCCTTAAAAATAGGGAAATCGGAGTCTTGAAAAATGGCCCTTAGACATGTATTCGATTCTCCCTACTCCTGACACCTGTGTAAAATAGAAGAGAGGTTTTTTTTCATTGCCCCATTCTGGTAAAAAAATTCTCATAGAATTTCCAATTTCATTCCCATTTTCCCACTGTACGTTTTTGAAGTTAATGTCTCTGCCTGCAGACAATGGGAAAAAGCACCCTGTAGCTTGTTGTACGTTGTAAATTTTACCTCCCCTGATATAATTTTCATTGAACATAACTCATAGTACACAAATCCACTATCAATATATGCTAGAAACCATGCACATTCATTGTTTGGCAATTAAAAATTAACTTCTCACTTCCCAATCTTTCTTTGATGCTTCCACATATATCTCTTCTTCTGTCAATATCAAATTTGCATACTGATTGTTCAAAATAGAAAATATAAACTTGTATCTTCCAACCCTCTCAAAAATTTCATTTAGTTTTAGTCTACTTTTCTAATATTTATTTGATCCAGTGGTACTTTGAGACAGAGCAGTGCTACCATTCTTACTTCCAAACCTTGTGGCCTGGTTTTGGTCTAAATTTTTTGTTCTTTTAGCTTCTGGTAAGCGCCTTTTAATAATTGAACCATTTGTAGGCTTGATGGTAATGTCAATATATTTCAAAAGAGGGTGTCATCTCTTCAGAAGAGCAAGCTCTACTTCCACAAGCCACTCTATCATGGGATTGTCACACCATTGTATTGTAGCATTCTACCCACTTGCACTGGCATATTCAATCTGAATTGAAGAATATATTAGAATAATTGTGAATGGATTCTCTACTATTGTATTGCATGGGATAGAAAAATCGAGTGCTATGACGCCCTCATTTTGTATGAACAGTACAGGGATCTTCACCCTCTCTATTATTTCCCTCGAACTTGATTTGGCATAGAAATTCTCTATTGTATCACAACCATGAGAAACTCTTGATGCCATTTCAAACTCTCTGACAGATGTTACTGACAATTCTATTGAAATATCAAATCCTCTCTTCCTCCTTTGAAATATAATGTTATTATGATGAAGAATATCTTTCATTCGCTCTATAAGTTTCCTGTCAAGAATTGAATAATGAGACAACGATATGGTGGCCTCATCCAGGTCAAATTGATTCCCTATATATATTGTGGTCGTTAGATGAGTTGAATCAAATGCTTCTCCAAGATACTTGGTTAGCATATCCGCTCCATATCCACAAACAACACCCATCAAAGTAGACCATGGTCGTAACCTTGAAATGAAGTGTACAACAATGCATATATCATTGTTATCAACACTCTGAAGCTGATATAATCATTATTATCTATTGTAAATAACCTCGGAATCGTCAAAGGTGACCCTGCGCATCCATGAGGATTCATAACACAGGAAAATAGCCATGTTGAAGATCTTTGCACATGAAATCTTGCACAACTTCATCATTTCTTCCCCCTGCTATTCCTGGGACAAGAAAGAGTGTGCTATTGAGTCCCTGCTCCCTCACGAAGTCCAAACTCGCAGTCCATTCCAGAGTGATCATGCCCCCATCCTCCTCACTAAGACACATTATCTGACACATAAATTCACTTCCCCCTTCATTATTATCCCTAAAATATCTCAAAACTAGATACCGACGAGGTGATTCACAAGGGAGCCACACCAAAGTGTGCTCGATCCGGCCTTGACGATTGTCTGTACAGACACCCTCGCACTTGGCACGGGGTTGAACTTGTCGCGTATATCATGTGAGGTCCAAAACCGTATTTCAGATTTGGGAGTGGTACCTCAACAGTGAGCAGTATTGTGATGGGGGGGTGTGAACATATCCTTCGCCTGCCACATGGTTAATGGTTGGGATTTGAAAATAGCCCATTTTGGACCCCACACCCCCCCCCCCCTCCATTAAACTTTTAAACACTGAGGGGGTCCGAAATTAGATTTGAACCATTGATTTTAATCAACGATCATCATTCACAGTCAAACTTTTGTGAGCTTTAACATAATATCGGCACGTTTTTGGACTGCATTCTCCAATAGTTGATTGGAAGGGTAAAAAATAAGATGTCCTCAAACCATCACAGCAGGTGTGAAATATTTAAATTCCAAAATTACTCATTATATTGCAAGTATAATGGGAAAAATATATCGAATACTAAAACTATTCCATAAAGGACATGGTGCAACCATCTAATAGGCATCTGTGAAGAAACACAAAAATCACACTATCTTCAAGAGAAGTAGAATAACTACTATTATTGATTAAATATATGTGCTCCCCCAATCGTGAGCCATTCTTAATTATTATATTCTTGAATCGAAGCTTTTTCCCATATCCAATTATGATGAGGGGCTTCAAGCTAGGCAAATAATTCCCTTTCAAGTTATCCTTGCCAATGAGACAGATTGTATTCGCACATCCATCATAAGTAAAATCATCCACATCATAAGCATCTGAAAATTAGTTGTTGATGTGGATATAAAAATACAATACCATCTTTCTGCTCATAGAGAGATGCATTTAGGTGAACATGGTCATGCATGGTGACTGGATCATTTTGTATGTCCATTACTTCCTCCCGTCTAGTCATTATCCCCAGTGCAGGCACAAAATATTCACCTACTGTAAGAAAAAAGTCTAGAAAAATAAGCAGCCATGGTCGCTGCATCCAAACCATAAAGGTTTGGGACTCTGTCTTGACAATCCAATCTATAACTAACATGGTTAGTTTAGGAATTTCTGACTTGGCAGCCCCCCAAGGCTTATTATTAAGACCATCCTCCTCAGCATCTGTCATAGACCCGAGCATTAGATGCATCTCAAGCTTTGCGTTAGGTAAAAGATCCAGAGCTGGCAATTTTGATAATGTGACATAGAGATCAATTTCTGAGATCGATAATGTTCTATATGCAACCCAAAGCCTTTGTGCTCTCTTTCTCCGTTCCGCTTCTGCCTACATCTCCAAGGCTGATTTTACATCTACTGGTGGATTGATGTCCCTTATTTCATATCGTAAAAAACATAAGCCATAGTTAGTTGTAGCTTCATTTATTTATTTCAAAATATTTTCATTAATTTTTTCTGTTTCTTCAAATTTTTATCTAATGTGATCTTACCCAGTTCATTGCGCATGTGTAATATCCCCAAAATGGGACTGCTAGCAAGGCATGACTGGAAAACACATTTTCTAGGAATGGCTGCTACATAATATGAAATCAACCCCTGGATCCCTTAGATCTGAGTATCTAAGACCTAAATCCAGGAGGATATCAGAAAAATTCTCTCTAGGTGGGTTAAACAGATCTCTGACACCTAGGAAGGCTTGAAAACTGCCCAAAGAAGGGACTGCAGCAATATGCACAAACTGCTTCAGAAATAACGCAATTCCACTGAAGAAAATTAGTAGGCCAATATGGAGGCTCAAAGATCATATGTATAACAGCAAATCATATGTACATTACAGCCCATATATTGTACAAGAGAAAGTAGAAGACTATACTGGAACAAGTCCTCAGAAATGAGGTGCTACAACCACAAGAAAATTCTACATTAACTTGACAACGTTATTTTAATGGGATCAAGTAGTAGTATATTATAACTCAGATCTATAGCATATCTATACACAAAAATATAGATATAATTCAGATTTTTATACAATAAAATCTCATCTATACATTCCCCTTGGGGTTTTGTGCAAAAATATGAGAGTACAAGAGCAGATCTGAGATCTAGAGTTGCAGACCTGCAGTAATATTTAGAAATTCCTAAATCATATAATAGAACAGAATATCAGATCTGAAACAAACATGGATTGGATGGCCAATCCATGAATCACCACCGTGAGAGGAAGAATCCTATCACCAAAGATCTCTCCTCTAAAATGTAGATAAAACACCCTGCAACTGCAGATTTGAAAATAACACAGATAGGGAAGGGAAACTAGACTATAAGCTCTGAGAATGAATTGTCTTGATGCCAAGGTTTGTATCTATAGCTCCACTAATGTAGGACACTCTTTCCAATGGGATAGAAGACTTTCCTAGTGAAAAGGGGTGCTAGATGTGCATAGATCTGAAGAGATCTATCCTCCACTTGCTACAACTCACAAGGAAAACCCCACTATCAACAAGATCAGTGTTGTAGGTGTAAGGTGAAGCTTGGACCAAGCCTGATAGTGGACAAGACAAGCAAAAATCCTCCAAGAGCTGCTCTAGGAAGGAGGTGGGATTCCCGCTCAGGAACACCCAAGTGCTAAGCAACACTATTATTAGCTAAACAGCTAGAGAATGAGAAATGTATAAGCAGAAAAATTATTCTAAAAAATATCTTCAACAACCCCTCTCATGCTGCTCTCCTCTTCCTTTTATAAAATTGGAGTCTTGTCAAACCCTATACCACTTCATTAGTTTAGCTCCTTTCAGATCTAGAGCCTCCATCTAGAACTACGTTGAGCCTCAAGGAGGTTCAATGCATCTAGACTGCACTGTAGATATGGTCATGGTTGACTTGGTCATGTGATCAATCTCTTTGACACTCAAGTGTGTGTTATAAAATGATCTAGATTTAGCTTGTTCACATTGGGCATTGATTTATTTTGATGTTTTTAGGAGTTTTACATGTCCTCCTTTACACTTTATTCATCAACATGAAAAGCAAAACAAAACAAAGAAAAATTGAATATTCCCATTAGCTTGGGCTAAGTGGGAATATTACAGCATGGTTGTCTGTGTAAGCTGAATAACGACATAAATTGGATTCTCAACACCATATGATGCTCTAAATGGATCAAAAATCTTCACATAAATTACACCTAAGGAACCATCACGAGAAACTTTTGGAGGAAAAATCTTGGGTTTTGCATCCTTAAGTTTTGAAATTAAATCATCACTTGTACTTTCCAATACCTACTCTCCAGAAATAGTTGCCAAAAATACTTCTCTAATGATTTCCATGTCCATTGTAGTTGCAAAAGTTACACTAGCGTTTTGACCGTATGGAACAATAAATTGATGCTCTGGAGATGTTTTAGGATTTGTCACAAGGATACCTTTGGTATCCTTCGGTAACCAGTCCAATAGAAATGCAACAAAACTTTTCAGAAATGGGCATGCATGTTCCCAATCAATCATGTGTGCTTCAGCAACATCAACAAAAAGACTTGTTATTTTTGTCCAAACAAGTAAAAGCCGAAGTTAACAAGTGGCTAAGGGTTTCATTGTTGTGAGTTTCAATAAGATTTCGCATACTGAGATAGTATACAACATAAGTAGCAGGTCTAGGTGGTGGGGCAATAGTTGGTCAAGCCATTTTCAAATTTGTCCCATTTTTGCTAATGAATTTGAAAATGTGGAGGACAAAAGTGTCAATTTCAAATTTATCCCGTGCCAAAAGAAGGTCAAGACAATTTTGGGTAGCATGCCCAACAACATCACACAAAGCGCACATGGGGGACCACTTTAGAGGCTTAGGAGGAGTAGGAATTGTTTGGGTAGCGTTACCCTTAGGTTCCTTCTTTCTGACTTTGCCCCCCTCACCAGATGCTTTCACAACAGGAGTAGATTCCTATTGAGGTGGTTGAGGTACTGAAGCAAAGGTTGGGGTCATAGTGACCGATTAGACCAGGGTCAAAGCGGTATGAATGTACCAAGCGGGGTGTCGACTGGGAGATAAATGCACTAGACTGGGATCACTAGGGTTGAATTGGGAAGGAACAACGTATCCATAACAGGCACCAAAAAGAATCCAAAGGGGGGAGCTAGAAATGGTATCTAACTGGAAGTGTAATGACCTGGCGGAATAGCTCCCAGCTGGTTAAGGCTAGGGGGAACCATTCCTGTTTGAAAGGGAGTGAAAGTGACACTGGCAGAGGGAGAAGTTCCCTCAAAATAAGACCATGAAGGCTCCATCGAGTGAACACCAACAGGCTACAAAGGCATAGGCTACTCATTGTTTGAATCAAACCACTTTTGGCTAGACCAAGACGATTTCATCATGCAAACATTCAACAAGATAGGGTTAGTGATAAGAGGGGGGAGACTAGGGAATGCACCCAGTAAGTGGAATATTTAAAGACTCCAGTTGAAACACTAATAAGAGGTGTGACTAATTTTTTATCAGCCACCTAAGATATGATAGACTCTGGGGAGGTATGATACTTTGGTCTGTAATATGTCAACTAATCGAGGGTGACGATATTTCAATTTTGTAGAAGAGAGGAATAACCTGTTACTGAGTTTTGTAATCACAAAACTCAGTAACAGGTTATTCCTCTCTTCTACAAACTATCTCACCTGTATGGATTCTCTCTTTAAAAAGATATTTCCATTGTGAGGAAACCACATCTTATGGTGAACCACAAATGAGATAGAAGACATCTCATAGGTATATCTATGACCCAAGAGGATATTGTAATCCAAGGGGGCATCAATAACTTTAATGTCAATGCAAATAGTATTTCCCGCAAGAGTGACATGAGAATTGCAGTACATTCCAAGTGGTTGAGAAGGGCAATCGTCCCAAGCACACAAAGTGATGGTGGATGGGGCTAAGTCATGTGATCTGAGTTTATTCCAAAAATATTAATACATTATGCAGGCGTATTTGCTTTTTTCAATTATAAATCATGAGACATGGGAATTATGAATCCTGATTGGTATTTGGTAGGCGAAGGATGAAGGTAAGGGGGGATGTTCTTGTTATCACTCCATGAGATCTCTAAGGTTGAGAAAGAGTCCAAACAGAGGAAAACATAGACCAATATTTTAGCTTCATAGCTATCCCTACCAAATGGAGAGGGCTCTCTCCACAAAGTCACATCCAAGAGGGCTGGATGAATTAGGGTTTTAGGCTAGGTATGAGTACAGGGGTTTGTTTGTTTGAATTTTTTTGTTGGATGGGTGAATTAGGTCAAAGAAGCTAGGTGAGGGAAAATAAGATTAGGATTTCAAAGATTCAATGGGGCAAGGTTGGTAGGAAGGCTAACACTTTAGGGTTTCAGGGTGAGATGGATTAGACTAATGAGGAGCTAGAAAGAGTGAGGAAAAGCATTTGTTCTTTCTAAACTGAAGAAGATGAAAAAACTACGAAGATTTTCACAAAACAGAGCATGAAAGATGTATTCTGCTTATCAACTTGAAAACCAGCACATAATAGGGATGAAATGGATCATGAAGAAAAAAAATTCGTACATATGTAACATAAGAAGAAGCTATGCTAAATTTCCATACCACAGGTATCCCAAAGAAATAAATGTAACTCTTTCATTAATTTCCTGCCAAATACTAATTACACAAGAGTCTCTGATCAATGAAACAACATCAAACCTATGAAATGAGTCAAAAAGTACAAGATATATACCACAAGCAACCTCTCTCGTCCTTGGGGGTCGAATCCATGAGTGGAGGAGCTGTTCCACCAAAAACTGAACTAATACATAGATTGTAGGGAGGTCAAACTGACTCATCCCTCACTTTTTGGAAACTCATTCATTATATCTCATCAAGAGTATTCACCTAATGTATTTACCCTAGGTAAGTGTAGCATCCCAAATTTGGAAATCAGTAGTGCATAAGCACAATACTGAAAAACCAGGGTGAAATTAAGTCATAAAATGTGTTGAGAAACACATAGCTATCAATTGGATGAAACAACAACAAAATGCAGCAATTTGACCTTGAAAACGTTATTTTTGGAGATTTACATTTTAACTGAGAGAATTAACACTTGGTTCCATTATAATATATATTAATTCCCTCACATACAAAAGAGGAACAGAAAAAATGACTTATGATAAGTTAAATAAACCTCCCGGCCTCAAAACAGCTTAAAGATGGCAAAACCCCATGACTTAAGCTATGCAAAATTTCTGAAGCACATAATATCATTATTTTCTGAGGGTTTCTGAAACAATAGGATTTAAAATCATGGATTTGGAGTTTTATTAGGAAATATGCTAAGAAAACAGAGATCTAGCCTCTTTAATACATCATTGAGATAACCCGGCAAGGGTTTCTTGAAAGCTTGATGTACAAAAGTGCAGATCTAAATATTCAGCTCTAAGAAACATGGTATTACTACAAAATTATAGAAATATAGCTGAATAATAAAAAATAGGGATGATAATCCCTTCCTCTAGCTTTTCGGGAGAAGGTTTGGCCCTTTTCCAAGGAGACTAGCTCAAAAACAAGGGCTTAAACCTTGCTGCAACAACTCTATGAAAAATGACGCAGTTCCTGCAAGGGGCTGAATTGTAGTAGATGAGGAATAGTATAGCCGACTGCCAAGATGTGAAATGAGCCCAAAAATCTTCCTTTCTGATCTTTCAAGAGAAGGAAGGAACCCTCTATTGAGAAATAGACCCGGAAGTGGTGTTATCAAACCTCCACTGCAACACCCTGCAACACAACACTATTCTACTACAGAAATAATGTTGGAGCTGGAGAATAGTGCTTGTCATCAAGCCTGGATGTGGAGAAATATAGTACAAATCTCTCCCAATAGGCCTCCCAAGGGAAGAGGTGGGATTCCTACTCGGGAACACCTGAAGCTAAACAACAATGCAATCCTGCTAAACAACAAGAGGAAGCCAAGTCTAAACAGACCAATATCAAATGATAATATAAAAAAAAATTCATAAAAAAGGCTCCCATCCTCTCCATATATAGAAAGTGAACCTCTTTACATTGGGTCCCATTCATATGTGCCATCAAGCTCATGCAAGTTTTCCTCCACCAAAACTGCGTTGTTCATCAAGGAGATTTAATGTATCTAGACAACTTTGTTGACTTGGTCAAAGTTGATTGAATCAACATGATCCCATCTCTGTTCACACCCAAGGGTGCTCAAATTAGCTACTTATTCTTCCTCATTTCACATTAGGATTGTCTTTGTTTCTTCAGAAGAGGTTAGTGGGCCTCCCTACCCATTTATTCACCTATCTAGTGATAAATCCAACTATAATATTACATTTAGATGAAGGCTAAATTTTTGCAATATTACAGTCCTCCTCTCCAAAATGTTGCTTGTCCTCAAGAAACTGTAAAGTTGGAGCAAATTCATCCCCTCCTCTTCTTGTGGCCTCCTCATCAATAGTCGCCACCATTGCTCAAAATGACCTGCTACAAATTTTACATCCAATGTTTCCTCCCAAGCATGCAAAACCATATGGCTCACATCATAGAAAGGTGGAAGGTGTAAGTGGAAACCTTATTGCTATCTAATGGCCTCCTAAAGATAGGAGCTATGACAAGAATAGGGTATCTCATGACCAATGAGAGACTCCCAAACCCATGCTATCATCCAAATGAAATGAGCCATTCTAGGTAGATCAAAAATATCCTCAATCCCTGGTTCATACAATGTGTTGGGGCCGCATGGAGAGATTGGATCCTCCCATCCAAGTGGTTTCTCTCTCCATTTATAGTAAGTATGGGGCTGCTGCTGATCTTGGGCTGAAATTTCATGACCTCTAAGAGTGGCCCAAGCTACCCCATGAAACAAATAATCCATGAAGTGCCTCCTCCAAAAACTCAAGTTCTTCAAATGGCTCCTCCCACATGAAGAAAACAAATGTAGTTTGGAAATCATGGGCTGCCCATTGCTTCCCCTGAAACATGCATCATGTAAAGTAGGGAGAATAATACTCCCAGTGGGCATCTCCAACTCACATCCCACTCTCCAAACAAAGCTTCCCATGAACATAAAAATATCAGTGATATGCGGCAGAAAAAACCAATAGAAATAAGTTGTCATATGACAACCAAAAAGTGGATCAAGGTCCCACACATGGAACCAGCACGGTGCATCCTTTTCCTGCATCAAATCAAACAATAACAAGTTCTTTACCAGCCACTTTTTTGCTGCCACAATCATTATATAATATAGAAACATTAAAGTACAAAGTGGTGTCAATGATGCACACCAAAAATCATGTGGCTTCCCCCACAAACCACCAATAAGATAGCCAATCTCAATGCTACAAATGGCTTCAAGTACATCATCATACAATATGCAAGAAGGTATAATCCTTCTTGGTACAACATGCTTCTCATATAAAGTAAAGAAGTACAAAACATAATGTGGAATTATACATTCTCCACCATGTACTTGGGACCTTGAGCAGAAATGGCTCAACCAGAAATTCTCCCTCAGCTCCAAAGAGTAGGGAAATGGATTTGACATCCTCTCTATCAAAATATGAGATATGCATCTCTCCATATGCTGAAATATATCATGCTGGATGCCCTCCCAAATGAACTCCTCTACCAAGGAAAGATATGCATCAAAGTGCATGGAAAATAAGTCCTCATGTGCTGCATGTAGCAGCTTCTCCTTGAGCTTGGAAGCTCTAGTCAAGAAGAATCTGCCATAAGAATAGATGACCACACCATCCACCATATATCTATCATATTCATCTTGGTCATCGAGAATCATGCAAGCACCAAGATCCTTGGAGTACTCCACCAAGAGTTGAGACCTCCAATATGGATCAATCCTCCTAAGAGACAACGCTGATGATCTGCAATGTGAAGCTCCCCACATGCTGTTGTATTTTCCTTTGACATCCCTCATGCCAAATTCATCCTGCAAATTGCTGCCATGCCCATCATGCAGCTACTCATGCTAAAAAAGAAGTAGTAATCTTTGGAAGTTGGCCTCCCAGGAGAAGCTCCCATCCAAAAAGAATCTCCCAATCTTGGCCCATGTAAGCATGAGTGGCCTCCATATACTCTAATGTAGGGATGATTCCTTCCTCAAAGGAAGTCCCCTATGTTTCTCCAAATCTATGGAGCAGATCCCTTTCACCATGAAGGTACCATCCTCCATCACTGCAGCAATTTCTATTAGCGCAAAACATATAGTGAGAGGGGGTGGTGCTGAAAATGGGAGAGTGTCTCCCTCCTCCTTGATTTTATCCCAAAATCTCTATGCTATACTAGACTCCTCCAAATTCTTCACCTCTGTGGAATCTAAGAGGGGTGAACCAAATGGAAATATGCCTCTTACCAACTCCAGATCTGGTGGCCTCTCAGGTGGAATTCCTCCATGTAGTGAGACATCAATTTCAAGAGTAGATTGTACATATGGTTGGGAAACCTTGCCCTTGCCTTCACAACGCAAATAATTCTACCTCTTCCTTGTATCAGCTCTCTAAAATTGATATGGGTGTGTGCTCCTCATCAAATGACGATGAGCTTCCTCCCTATCTTCTCCTTCCATCTGAAATTCTCCACAATCATGTTGTCCATTGATTGTGCCTTGACCTCCATTTGTGAGATCCGGGGGAACTTCTTGCAATGCTACAAGAAATCCTCCTGTTGGATCATGTGCTCCTCCTTCCTCTGCATGAGGTATTATATATGCTCTAGATGTGACAGTGTTGTAACCCCCACCCTTCTCTTCCTCTTCAAAATGAATAGGAGGTAAGTGCTCAATAAGAGGATCCTCTTTTGAAAAAGGAACCTTCATGCCCTCTTGTCCAAGGTTATGAAACAAGGATCTTGCCTCTAGCAAGGTATCATGCAAGATGTGAGCTTCTCCAATAGTTTTCTGAAGTGGTTTTGAGTTTGTAGGTCCTTCCAACTTATGCAAAATTCTCATTTGTCTTGGTTTGATTGTTTCATGTTTTTTTATGAAAAATTTATACCAATCTCTTAGTGAACTTTGCAAAAGAAGAAGTATTGACATTTTTCAATGAAAATGACTCAAACATCCACCAAGCATAGGCCTTACCTTCAAAGTGTAGCACTGCAACTCTGATGGCTTCATCTGCAGAAACTTGGTGCTACTGTAAATAGGTGTGTAACTCCTCCACCCAAGCTCTAGCTGAACATGTTGGTGATCCATCAAAAATAGATATAGAAAATCTATCCATGTCATGCTGCTAGCTCCTCTCCACCTTTATCTTGCAAAACTCCTGAAAAGTGATATGATCTCTAAACCTTTCAGTTTGAGATTCATATTCCTGAAAAAAATCACTAAGATTTTCCTCTTAGGAATTCCTCCTTCTTCCACCTCTCTGATGATAGATCTGGGAATTTGACTGTGATGTGCATAATAGGGTGTAGTTGCATGCTCACACCTATCATGTGCCAATCTAGATCTGGCTCTAGATTCAAACTTCCCTGGAGATTCCATCTCCTCTCTCATCTTCTTAAGATCTTCATTGATGCTCTGCATAGATTTTGGAAGAAGCTTTGAGAGCTTCTCCTCCTTTATTCCTCCACATAATGGAGTGTTCTTTCTCTTGATCTCTCGTCCTCTTGATAGAATAATGGCTGAGTTCGACAGGCTGAGCCAAGACTATGCTTTGATACCACTGTAGTATCCAAAATTGGGAAAGAAGCAGTGCATAAGCACAATACTCGAATAGCAGGGTGAAATTAAGTCAGAAAATGTTTTAAGAAACACATAGCCATCAATTGAATGAAACAACAACAAAAAGAAGCCCTTATACATCCTCCCAAGTGGGGAAAATGCAACAATTTGACCCTAAAAATATTATTTTTGGAGATTTATGTTTTAAATGAGATAAATAATGCTTGGTTCCTTTAGTGTATGTATTAAGGCCCTCACATACAAAATAGGAACAACAAAAAATTACTTATGATAAGTTCAACAGACCAAACCCCAAAGATGGCCAAACCCCATCACTTAAGCTATGAAGAATTTTTGAAGCACATAATAGCGTTATTTTCTGAGGGTTTTTACAAAAATAGGATATAAAATCCTGGATTTGGATTTTTTTTTAGGCAATATGATGAGAAAACAGAGATCTAGCCTCTTTAATACATTATTGAGATAACTCGGCAAGGGTTTCTTGAAAGCTTGATGTACAAAAGTGTAGATCTGAATATTCGGTTCTGAAAAATGTCATATTACTGAAAAATTACAGAAATATATCTGAATAATACAAAATAGGGATGAGAATCCCTTCCTCTAGCTTTTCGGGAGAAGGGTTGGCCCTTTTCCAAGGAAACTAGCTAAAAAATAAGGGCTTAAACCTTGCTGCAACAACTTGATGCAAAATGATGTAGTTCCTACAAGGGATTGCGCTGTAGGAGATGAGGAATAGTCTGGCCAACTACCAAGATGTGAAATGAGCCTAAAAATATTCCTTGCTGATCTCTCAAGAGAAGGAAGGCACCGTCTACTGAGAAACAGACCTAGAAATGGTGTTATCAAACCTCCACTGCAACACCCTACAACATAGCTATATTATACTACAGAAATAATGCTAAAGCTGGAGACTCATGCTTGGCCTCAAGCTTGGATGTGGGGAAATACAGTACAAATCTCTCCCAAGAGGCCTATTAAGGGAAGAGGTGGGATTCCTGCTAGGGAACACCTGGTGCTAAACCGCACTGTAACCCTGCTAAACAGCAAGAGGAAGCCAAGTATAAACATACCAATATCAAATGATAATATTGAAATAATGCATAACAAAGGCTCCCATCCTCTCCATATATAGCAATTGAACCTATTCACATTGGGTCCCATCCATATGTGCCATCAAGCTCATGCAAGTTGTCCTCCACCAAAACTATGTTGTTCATCAAGGAGATTTAATGTATCTAGACTGCTTTGTTGTCTTGGTCAAAGTTGACTGAATCAACATGATCCCATCTCTGTTCACACCCAAGGGTGCTAAAATTAGCTGCTTATTCTTCTTCCTTTCACATTAGGAGTGTCCTTATTTCTTCACAAGAGGTTAGTGGGCCTCCCTACCCATTTATTCACCTACCTAGTGATAAATCCAACTATAATATTCCATTTAGATGAAGGATAAATGTTTGTAATATTACAATAAGAGTAAAAACATAAAAATTGAATTTCTATCATTGAATTACATTGGTAAAAGCACCATTTTCGAAGGTGAAAATAAACAAAAAAAAATTGAGAAAATTTGGAATATCAACAAACTCAAAAAAATTGTCAAAAGCACAGTGCCAAGGTCAAAAGCGCAGCTCCAACTTCAGCTCCACTTTTGAGGGGGTTTCAGGTGTCAAAATGTTAGAAAATTATATTAAAGAGCAATGCAACATATAAAATATGAAGAAACGCAAACATAGAAAACATATAAAAACAAAGAGACACAGATATATGTGGTTCGCCCAATTTGGGCTACGTCCACCCCGAACAGCTAGTCCTTCCTTTCTATTATCCAACAAAATGAAGAGACACAACCTACATCAGATCCACTGTAATATCCTTTGTTCTCTCTCATAGACTCCCTATTTTTCTCTCTCTCTGATAATACTCATACAATACAGTCTAGCAATACAATACTCTCATACAAAACGAGGGGTTGCCTTCTAGAGCAAAAAACCCTAAACTAAATATAATTTCTACCATCACATCATCCACCTCATGAATGATCCAAATTGACTAGAAATTACTATACTTTTACAAGGAGATTTTACATTTGTTTTTAGCTTTTCACACCCCCCCCCCCCACACCTTGGAAACCCCAGGAAACATTCAATTACAGCCGGTGTTTCCACCACGTTAAGAATAGGGGTCCAACACTATGATACAAAAGAAAAAAGATAATCAGACTCCACACCCAACACCAAATTGAGCTCAGGATAGCTCATTCGAAAAATTTTCCTATCTAGTCTCCATATCTATGCAAATTTTCCAAAATTGTGTTTATTTGACCCTCCAAAACTTTAGTCTCCCAAGACTGGTCAAAAGCGCAGCTCCAACCTCCAAAATAGGGTAGAAATGTGATTTTTTGAGTGTTTTTTGACTTTTTGACTTCTCTGTTGACCCTAAAGAGTTTTGTATTTTTTTTTCCTCACTATATTTGGCCTTATAAATCCAATGGTGCTTTCAGTTTGGCCATTGGAGGTCCCTAGAAAGAGCTGGCGCTGCGCTTTTGATAATGTGACTGTGTAAAACTGCCAAAAATGTAAAATTTTCCAAAATTTTCCAAAATTTCTCAAATTTCTTAAAACTTTCTTCTATGGAAGGATGATGAGGTATTTTAGGCAATTATAGATTCCTCAAAAATAATACCAAGATTTTCCTCTTCATTTTTCTCGATTAGGGTTTCAAGTCTTGATTTGGCCTTTTAGAGCTTTGACTTTGCAATTTGATTTCTTTTGTAGTAGTGTTTTTCCATATTCCTATGTATATAATTGTCATTATTTACCTTCTCCGGGAGCTTCTCAAGATTCTCATTGGCCCTCTCAAGCCAATGCTACCGGTTCTCATTCACCATGATGTGAAACTTTTCATTTAAATTTATCTCATTAGCAAGTTCAGCCTCCTTCTGCCTCTCTAGTTCTAGAGCTCCTTTCAGCCCTCTAGTCCTAGGTCTCCTTCTTGGAAATTGTTCTTCTTGATTTGTTTCACCATACATATCAGAAGCCTTGTCAAGAAAATCCTTCACCTTTTTTTCTTCTCTTTTTTCCTTGATAAGCTACATTTCCATGATTTCCTTCTCGGTTTTGAATTGTTGATTTTCCTACTCATAATATGAAATCAAAAACTTATATCTCTCTAAGTTGGCCTGGCGCTCCCTAATTTGGGCATCCTTCTCCTTGATAATCAAATTGGAGGCCTCATAGTCATGCTTCTCATCCATGTCAACAAGGTCAAAATCAGTTTCCTCATCCTCTTACATGGCTTCCTTATGCTCATCTACTTTTGTCATATTTTGTTTGCCGTTTTGTACCTTCTTTTTTGATGAAGAAGGCAAGGTTCTTCCCAAAATATGTGGGGAAAACACTTGCCTATTCCCTCTCTGATATGTATTTTCCAATGTGCCCAATTCAATCCTCTTAGGCTTGCTGACCATAGCTCTTCTTGGTGACGCAATCTCACCATGAAATGGTGATGAAATAGGTGAAGTGGACTGAGGTGGAGGCATAGATGTATCAGGATGAGATGAAGAAGGCACATCTTCAGCATGTGTAGCTTATGGAGTAGTGAATATGTGATTCAAAATAAAGGTGTGCCATGAGATATTCAAGTGGTCAAGGTGATGAATTACAATTATTTTGATCAATGAGTTGTGGAAGAGGTTGTTCATCTTCTGGTCATAATCTCTCTTTTGTACAATTAATGCCATTTTTTCTATGCTCCTGAATAGATAATATGGGATATGAGAAATCTTACTCTTTTGAAGTGCATAAGCAGTCTAATATGGTATGTGTAGAGCCTAGAGAACCTTCCTTCACAAGAGAAGTACTTCATGACAATTTTCATCATGGGGGAATACCTGTTAAGAAGGTAGATTAAAGAGAAGACCCTATTCCTTTCATTTATGTACCTTGGTTTGATGAATGGTTCATAATATTGATCCTCCAAATATTTGGATTTAAACCATTTCTCACCCATTTTTGGAATCGCTATGGCGGCAGCAATGACATATGTAGATACAGTGAAGGTCACACCTGCAAGGGTTGCCTGGTTATCTCTAAGGTTTTAAATGAAGACTCTATTCAACATAGGATGTTGTTGGACCCTTTGAATCATGTTGTGAAAATCAAGGAAACATACATACTTAAAAAAACTGACAGTCATAGGAGAAGCCACCAGTTCATTTGCGTTGGTGGGCTCTAGCCTTAGAATTATTCCTCCTTTGTGAGGCCTTCTTTGTTCTCTATCCTCCCCTCCTTGTCTATCCTCCTCTTCTATATACTCTTTGTCTTCCTCCATAGTGTTTGGTGGCCAATAAATCCTAGGGATGAGGTGGATGGGAATGGGGAGTGGAGATAGGTCTAGGGAATAGGGATAAGTCTTGGAAAATTTAAGGAGATGGGGGAAGGGATTATGGATATTTTGGAGGTGATAGGAAGTTTAAATGTCAAGGGAGTTGGAAATGACAATTAAATTACAGGCTTGAGGAAGTGGCTGCTTATGAAATTTAGAACCCTAGGACTTAGGGTTTTAAGGGAAAGGGATTTAGGGACTAGGAAATGGTAGTGTAGGGGTAGGGATAGGTTTAATAATAATGTAGGAAGGGATTTCCATGTCAAAGGGAATCAAATTTGGAATGAGGAATTAAAACTAGGGTTTTCAAGTAGACAAAAAGCTAATTTTTCATGAGAAGAAAAACACCATTAAAATGATATTAAGGGAAGCAAGGAAGGGATAATTTTTTTTTACTTACTTGATTTAGGATGAAACAAGAATTTTATGAAGGTTTTGAGATATTTGGAGGTGATTTGATGCTTCTTGGGAAAGTTGGGAAAAAGCACAATGCCTTGCCCAGAAGCGCAGTGCCCGTGGAGAAACGAATAGTGCTACAAGTTGAAAGCACAGGGCTTGTGGAGTAAGTGCAGTGGCACCCTCCAGAAGCGCAACCCCACCAAATTTTGAATAATTTGACCCTGAAATTGATTTTTCCAACTAAAGGAGTGCAAGCTCGACTTTTTGGAGTGCAAATGAGTTTGACATTGATGTCTTGGTGGTCTTTATACTTCATGCATTTGGTGTTTTGGGCATTCGAACCCAGTTTCTCCTTTCTTCACTTCACTTTACAATCTGAAACTATACCTTTACATTTGAATTTTTTTTGACAAATTGATCATTTAGTGACTTTGAGAAATCTTTGAATTTGGCATTTTTTTATGCTTTGGAATGTTGGAACTCTGCGTTAGCAACTTGGGAATCATGAACTTATTACATATTTAATGACACAAAATTACATAATGAAAATTAAAAATTACATCTTAAAACCAAAATTACATGTTGAAACAAGAATTTATTCTTTACAAATCATATTCATATGGTGAAGAGATTTTATTGGATCACCCTTTACTTACTGGTCTTATGCAATGGAAATGGAGTTTTATTGGACCTTGGAAACCCTAATGACCCAATGAAAACTTGAAAAACTGGACTTCATGATGAATTGACTGATGTGATGGCATGATGACATTAACTTTATGGATGATGTACATTCAACAAGGTATGAAAATATGCCAGCAAGTAAAAAAATTTAAGGAAGAGTCATGCTTTTGGACTAGGGCTACCATCAATGACTAAATTTTTGAATGCAAACCTAGTGGAATGATAAAAAATTCTGAATGAGACCCTAATATGATATGAAAAGAGGAATTTTTATCATGAATGGCAGGATGAAAATATTGACACTAACAGTTCTGACTTGTCAACATCAACGAAGATCAAATGATTATCTGAAGGATCCATAATGCCTAGAGTAGATAGTAGAGATTTCCGTTGTGAAGGGCACAACTGGAGGACTTCCAGCATTGACATGGCAGCAGGATATTGCGCCAAGTCATATACTATGTTGTAAGTGTGGTCAGCTTTGGTAGAAGAAATATTTTGGCATAATGGCCCTTTGGGGATCTTGAGAATAACCTCTACCCATGGCTGAGGGATCTGTAAAGGAGCATTGGGTGTCGAAATGGACTCTGTGTAAACTTTGGTTTCGGACTCAATTGCAGATGAAGGAGGTGGCTTACCATATTGGCGTGAGCGAGTTTGAAGGTTAACATTAGTGGTATTAACCTCTTCAAAATTCATCACGAGAATATGGTATTCAGGGGTGCTAGACTATGAAGGTTGAGGGGTAGCCTGACCTTGACGGGGTTGGTAGCCACATATCCTTGCCGAGGGAAGGATTGGTGAAAAAATCTGGTCGAACAGGTGAATTGTTTAGATGAACCAAAGCAGTGGCTTGCTATCCTCTGTGTGTTTCTTGTGCTTCCCACAACTAGCGCATCTGGGGTAAAAGGGGACAATTATGAGTATAATGGACATGTACACCATAACAAGAACAAGGCTTATTCGTATGAAGAGGCCTATTATTCTTGGGTTTATCTCCTTGTTGATGATCATTAGTGTTAGGCTTGTTCCCTTGCATTGCGTTCAGTTGGTTACCTTGGCACCCTTGATTACCTTGTGCTGGTTGATTTTGGTTTCCTTTCCTCTTTTTCTTAGAATTGGGAGGATTAGTCACACTCTGTTGTGAATACACCTGACTCTGAGGGGGATGTGGTTGTTGCAGTGGAGGTTGAGAAGGCATGGGAGGCTGGGGTGCAGATGTCATAGGGGCTGGAGCAACAGGATGTGGGTAAGGATAGAAAGGAGGTTGAGAAACATTTGGGTAAACAGGTTAAGCAACAGCTGACCCTGGCATCAGTTGATGCAAAGGGAAAATGTGCTTTGGACTGGATACATGTTGCAAGGAGGGGGATAAGTGCTAGAGGAGTTTTCCCCTCCCTGAGGGAAACCATAACCCATGGGAGGATGGGTATACAGATGTGAAACAGATCCAACGATATCGTCAGCGTCGTGAGATGCCCCTGGTGTGTGGCACCACCAGGTCTAGGAATATCGAGTAAAATGATATACAGATAACAAAAGTGGGCATAGATCAAGTCATATTTCAATGCAATTTGGAGAGCGTCTTCCTCTTTCTAAGGAAAGTGAGATGCGACATATTACCCAATAGAAGGCAAAACCATTCTGAGAAAGCAATCCATATAGACACAGTCATCGAATGTAGGAGCTCGACATAAGCTCTTCCTTCTACACCATTCTTGGACATGGTCAGAAAGGCACGTGGCAGAATTTTGACTGAATGCAGTCAAAAACTCGGAACCGGTATCATATCGGAGAAGTAACTAGAAGTAGGATAGAAAAGCTTTAGCAAGAGTCACAAAAGTGGAATTTGAGGTAGAAGCCTGGTCGACATACGATGTTGCAACATCTCCAATGAGCGTATGTTAGAATAACTGAAGACGGATGGATTCATTAGTAATGGAATTGGACAAACACCACATGTGAAAGGAGCAGACGTGATTAGTAGGGTCCTCTCTAGTGTTTCATTAAAACTTAGGAATTTCTGAAGGAAGCTTAGTTGTCATAACTGGCCAACCTAGATTGTGGAGTATATGGTTGTTAATTAACTGGCTGAAATCAGGGAGGCTTAGACCTACCATAAAAGGTAGCAAAGGAGTATCTGGAATGGTTGCAATAGTTTTTCCACTATTAGTAGCACAAAAATTAGTGTCAGGGCTACCACCAGCTTGAGGACCAGAACTTGCATTGGTTCCTAACATGGTGATGGAATGAGGTGGAGGAGAACCAAGTTTGGAATCAGAGGGAGGGCTCGATGGACTAGAATCAAAGTCATTATGGGGACTCGACGGAGGGCTAACTCGAACTCTACACTTTGAAGTAAGTCTTCCAAATAGAAACTAAGGATGAAGGCCTAAGAGTCTCTAGGATAAGGGCCTTGGGTGCACAATGATGGAAAGACACAGATACCCAATAGGATGGAAGAGTAATAAACAAAGGCTCAGAGGGGTAGATAAATAAATTACAATGTTTATGTATGGGCTTGGTGGTGTAAACCAAGCGCTCGTCACTTTAGGTGTGCATGTGTGAAGCCATGTGTTAATATTAATTAAGCCTAGATGGTTGTGCATAAAGAAAAAGATTTTTTTTTTAATAGTTATAAATAAAATTAAAACAAGAGTAAAATAAATAGCTAAATATGCATAGATTCAACCCAAAAGAATGGTTCCCAAACAAATGTTCTAAGAGGTGGAAAAATTCGACTAAAAATGCACAAGACAGCAAAAATGTCTAAGCTCGAAAGGAAAAGGATCTAAGGACTCGGATATGCTAGAAAATTTACAGAAAACAACAAGAAACTAGAGGAAAAATTGCTTTAAAATAGGAGGTGAAAGGTTAACACCCTAAGGGAAATAAGGGGAACCCTAGGGAGAGACCAAGAAAAACTACATAGAGGGTTTTGGATGGAATAATAACCAATCTAAAAGGATATGAAAGAAGGATAGATCATACCATAAACAATGGTTGAAAGTGGTACATAATCTCAGACTACCTACTCAGCTAAACCCCTACTAAAACGGTGGAAGTGTACTAAAACCCTAAGGGGCTTGGTCTTACTTCAAGAAAATAAACTAAGCATATCTAGGCCTAATATGGTATGATACAAAGGTCAAAAAAACATTAATAGTGATTGCAAAAAATCGTAACAATGATAGAAAAAATCCCGCAAAACGTTGCATCTCGTAGGTCCTAAGCTATTAGCTGTTGAAATCATAGTTTTTGGCCCCATGGGTGCGACCTGAGCCTGAACTCGTACGTTCTGGGCTAAAAAGTGTGATTTTCAGTTCTGGGATCCTTGGGCGGCATGTTATGGAAACATTTTCCATCTTTGGTGTGGCTGATACCTGTTACTTGTGAAAAACACCTAGAAATACTTGGAAGTTAGAATTTTTACTGTTTTAGGGCATAAAATGTAAAATAAAATAAAATAAGAGACTAAAAATAGCTGAAGAAAAACCCTAGTTACTAAAGAAACTGGTCACACAGGAGTCTGAATAAAACACAGTCGAGTTGCCAATTGTTAGCATGAATTCTTAACGCAAGTGTATGAAAACATATCACTTTAGCTGCACATGACAAATAGCCCTAGAAAAAAATATGGCTCTCTAACTTCCTCAAATCTGCAATAGATAGTTGAAACAAATGCAATAGAAACCTATATCTATGTAGTAAAATTGGCTAAACAGTAAAATGGAATAAGAGTTTCTCTAAATATCTAATGGACAAGACAATATATATAAAGAATTTTAGATGTATTAACACCTGGGAAGGGAAAAAATAATGATGTTACTAGTCTGCCTCAATGGGATGGATTCTTGGATGTCCTCAATGCTTCAGATCCAAAATTTTCTCTCTCTCAAAGTTGTAGAGAACCTAAGACGTGTTGAACTCTATGGAAGCTCAAGAATAAAAATAACAAAAAAAGAGATCAAAGTATGACAATGAAAAAGGATCAAAATCCGACCATGATGAAAGGATCAAAGGTAAATAATGAATGGAAAACCCTCCTATTTATAACAATATATGGAGCTATCCTTGATAATGGTGCATAGTAAAATATTATTAACCAAGATCTAGATCTAACTGCTTGGAATATTTTATTATATTTTGTTGGAGGGAAAAGGAATTTAAATTGGTTAAGTCCATTTATTTAGAAATAATAAATAAATTATTTATTTATCATTTCAAGGATGGGGTTAAGGAATAATTAACAAATAATGATTTATTTTATTATTCCTAAATGATTTAGTCAAATTTAACAAGGAATATTAATTAAATAATGATTTAATTAATTATTCCTAAAGAATAATAAGATAAATAATTATTTATATAATAATTTCTCATTAATTGGGTTAAATATGACGTGAAATATTATTTAAACAATGGCTTAATTAAATATTCATAGAGGAAAATCAAATCAATAAGGATTTACTTAGTTAATCCTCATGGGATTTCCTAGTTTGAGCCAAAAATAACTTAATAAAATATGGTTTATTAAATTATTTCTTACAGTGAAAGAAACTTTACTATGGTAAAATTGGTCTTACATGGTGTATTTTGATCCATCTAATTGTAAATGGTTATATGACCAAAAATTGGTCTAACATTTATCAAGTCACGAGTCTTTGACAAATTCTCACAGACTGCAATGGTTATGAAGTACGATACCATCTTGACATGAAAGTTTATTTTGAAGTTGAATGTCAAGAGGATCGATGCCATTAGTGGGTAATCATGATTCCCGTAGTGCCATATGGGGATGCCCATATTGAGGTGAGGAGTCATCCAAGGTAATACCCTCTTCTTGGAAAATGGTTGTTGAAGTCGACAAGAAGGAAGCGTCAACCGATCGAAATGAGTACTGATGAAATGTACTAGGGTTTCTGACGTTGCAGGGAACAATGTGATGGGTTATCCAGGTATGATGATGAGAAATGGATAAAACAGATGATGGTAGTTAAGTGGCCCATGGTTGAAGCTGTAAATGTGAATGGAGACAGTCATAACAATTTCTGGTAAGGATATCCCTAGAGTCGATAGGACATCTAGGGTGGGTGTATGGTTTTTGTGAGTGTCATGGTTGGGTGCAGTAAAAGAACTCATGGCTCATACCTAGGGTGATTAGGGACTGCTGCTAGGTGGGGAATGTAAATGTATGGGTGGGAGTGCTCTCCTAAAAAAATATTTTTACACTTTCCAAAAGAATATAAAATAAGCTTTGATGTACAAGAACGGAGAGAGGTGCCCCTATAAACGTGAATAATCCTTCACTATGGTTTGAGGAGTGTGCTTTTTTTAGGGTGGAGGGGCCATTGGTTGGTCTCAGTGCGGGGTTGATGAGGCATATCAAAATATGTCGCATATGGGCTATGCTGATGGGGGTGTGATAGGCCAAATGTGGAACACGGTGGTGTGTTTTTTCTGATCAACTTGTGAGAAAGGTAGCCCAGGAAAGGGGTTTTAACATGACATGGGTAAAAATTGACTTGTTGTGGGATGGATGAATGAACATGAAGTGCTTCTCGGGCCTGGGGTTTTATGGACATGGCTCCTGACCTTTCCTGTATGGTCTACATGAGTGATGAACGCCATGGATGGTGAGGTTATACCGACCTACAAGGTTGCTTATCATGTGCATGGTGCGGTGATAATAAACATGGCTGGGTGATAGAAGCCTATGGTATATTTCCTTGAAGAAATTGTGTCAGGATATGCAAAGCTTCTTGGAGAGCCTATCATGTTGGGGGTAGAATGATACTTGCTCTTGTAGCTTTGTTGGTTGGGAAATATGGTGATTTGGCATGTTTGTAATACCTACAACCAATACCCCAAGTAAAAAGAATTTGTTTCATAAAAACATATTTGAAATAAAATTGAATGTAAAGAAATAAGAAGGGCATAATTGAATTGTAGAATAGTAGATTTCATGCTTGAAAATGAGTTTTTTTTAGGCATGGATTTATGGGGCTCGGTTTGAACATGATGATGTGTTGATCATTGTCTTTCTCGTGGCTTTTCGATTGGGTACTCTGAGCTCCAATTATGGTCT
This sequence comes from Pinus albicaulis, assembly GCA_034641835.2. Taxonomy (NCBI): domain Eukaryota; kingdom Viridiplantae; phylum Streptophyta; class Pinopsida; order Pinales; family Pinaceae; genus Pinus; species Pinus albicaulis. The sequence goes on along the minus strand of CM076570.1, from coordinate 462,055,271 downwards.
ATTTAAAAATGAGAAAAGGTATATATATGGGCCAATATGGTTCATTTCAACTCATTTATTTCTTTTGAGGGTCTCAGGTCAGAGCCAAGCTCCTGTTCTCGAGCTTCTCTTGCCGCTGCGGTCAACCTGAGTACCTAGGATTGGTGTTTTCAGTGTTAGGTAGGACCTTAAACATTCCACTTTTCATTTTTTTCTTTTTATGGAATGGTGGGTCCGTGCAAATATGGATTTGTATGGATTTTATACCCATTTTTGGGTAACACCATGTGGGTGATCAAGGATGATCCATGCGTTACTCGTGAAAAAGGTAATTTTTGTGCAAGACCTTGATGGCTAGGGAAAAATTATGCATGATGGACCATGCAAGAGGCATGCGATCACTACATCTAAGTTTTTTTAAGGCATAGGGAAGGTCAGTTTTTTTTTTTTTTAAATTAATATTTTTCGGTAAAAACTTATTTTTGGTGTTTTATCTTAGGGCACAATGTTATGGTGGGAGATGAACTAGCCTGATCTCCGTGTGGTAGTGGGCCAAGACCCCCATTCTTAGGGGGTCCTGGCTCAGTATGGTTTACTAAAGTTCTTAGAGAACAACATACTAAGGTCCCAGGATGGGTTCATATGCTTCCTAGTCCAATGTTGGAACAGGAGATGATCTATTATGGTCCTCTATTGTATGGATGTCATGATCCTGCCGGAGACCGTCGTCTATTTTGTGACCAGTCTGTTGCCTTCAGGAGGAGGTCCTTCCTTTTCCACTCCCTCCTGGGGGAGTGAACATCCATTGTTTGGCCGAGGATGAGGGGCACTGCGGTTCTAATGCAATCGCCCAGGGATGTATCCATGTGAGGTCTGTGACGAACCTGGTTGAGAGAGTTTCCTTGGAAATTATAGTTTCCTTATCTGGGTAGATGAAGACCCATCAAGTGTAGGGTCCACAACTTGCGGTTTTGCACCAGCTTCAGGTCAGTCACTTTTTTTACTGGGCTCCCTACATTTACCAGCACATGGTCACTCATATTTCTAAGGCCCATAGTGGGGCTATTAAGACTTTTTCTTATGTGAGCATCCTCTCTAGTATCATGTGTGAGAGGGTTGTGATGCTTCAGGCTTTTGTGGCGGTGCCCCTGGGTCCTCCGAGGGATCATGGGATGCATTGGTGGGCACCTGTGATGCCCCGTGGTGGTGGAGGAGAGCGAGTTCATTACTGGGATGCGACGGGTGAGGCGTAGTTCAACTCGAACCTGTAGATGTTCCTTGACTTCTCGTATTCGGAGATGTATTTCTAGGGGGATCTGGATATGGGTCTTCCTATAGGTTATGCATGAGGTCCGGAAGGTATGAATTTTTATTTTTATTTTCATTTTGAGGTTTTGTATTGTGTATAGATATATATGTCTTTGATGATGACACTGATACATTTTTTTATTTCTCTTGTAGACGTGGTTTCGGCAGGGCATCCTAATGCTTGTTTGGTGTGTCACCAGCCTAGGAGGAGGGACCCGCTTGGGGCAGGTCAAGTGCATATTGGGGGGGAGGGTGGTACAGGTGGTCCCTCAAGAGAGGGTAGCAGTGTTGCAGTTGTCGGTGGGGATGCTTCTCTTCTTTCCTATGTTGAATTAGTCACGGAATGGGTGGAAGAAATCGAGGAGTTGTTGGCTACTTCTCACATTAGAGTGTTGTCAGTGGGGGCTCGAGTTGAGGCTATTAATGCTCATGCTACAGGTCTAGATGATTCGTGGAGTTGGTTGGAGAGGTTGACCAAGGGCATGTTGACCAGGGGTTTTGATGACCAGGATGACATATAGCTAGAGACTGTGATGGCTCGAGAGAGGTCGCCTCTCCTGAATTTATGCAGGGTGACACTTGTGGTTGTGAATGCTGCGCCTACACTGGCACCGGGTGCTTCTATGGGTCTCGAGGACCTACCAGGTAGGGTTCAGCCCTAGAGATTTTTGTATGGTTAGGGAAACCACCCATTATCACGATGCTTCCCAGTATTGATGACATGCATATTTTTTATTGACATGATGGTCAGTGACTTATTTTGTATACTGGGGTTCATATATTTTTTAATGTATATATGCAAGATGTATATTTTTTGCGTCTCTTATCATGTGTTTATGTTTATTATTTGGTATATTTTTGCATATGTTTATGATGGATGTTATGTACCTATGATGTATATTTATGCTGTATGCCTTTGATTTTTATAGATGATGGTTTACACGAGATGCATTCCAGTCTAGAATATAGTTAGTTATGCGATCAATTGTCTGATTTTTATTTCTTGGTGTATGTGTGAATGTAATGTGATAAAATTGACAACTCAACCATCATCCATGCAAGTTTTTCATAAATAGGTGTGAATCCCATACTTCAAAATCTTGGTTTAACTGTGATACCACTAGCTGGGAATCAAGAAAGACATGTAGATGGTGAATTACCTCGTTGGAGGCATCACTCAACAACCTAATCCCTACATCATATTCTACTTGATTATTGGTAGTTGATACATCGAAAGTATGCAACATGGGTACTCTTTAGATGATGAATTAAATTTTTTCATCCAATGAGTACTCCTACCCAAAATTTGAGTAAACAATTTGGGAGATAAGTTGAATATACAAGTTGAAAAAGTAGTTTTATTATTTTAAAATATTTTAATATTTTTACCCTTTTACTTAAAAAAGAGGAACCATCCCCCATGGTTGACATCATCATCTTGAATCCTATTGGTTCTTATAAATTTTATTTTGGTTGTACATTTTTCTTAGGAGGCCCATTTTATAACTCAAAATTCCCCTAATTGTTGCACTAGGATCACCGGTATGTTGTTTTGTGTTGGTGGCGGCTTCTGTGCGGGAAAAGGGCGATATAGGTTTCCTTGTCCCTGATTGGTGTAATATTGTTCAGGAGACTCTCTTGTATTAGGATTCCTAGCTGAGTATTGGTTCCCTTGCGAGGGAGGGTATAGGCCGCCCTGCTGTTGTTACACAACATTTTCTCATTGTCCTTGAAATCCCCATCTCTCCCATTGGAGGGTCATTTCCATGATCAATAAGCAGTTTCATGCCTTGCAAAGACCATATTGTGTCGCTTTACATGAGAGTAACATTCCTTCTATTGAAAATTCCCAGAGAAAAGACTCAAAAACCCTTGGTTTTTCCTTGGCGCGGGTGGTGAGTTATGCCCTCGCACCGAAGAGGAATATTGACACTTGGCCTTGCACCAGCTGGCGCTCTGTCCCAGTTTTCCACCCACGCCAATGTTTATGGAATGTTTTTTAAAAATAGAGGAGGAGATTAGATTCCAACCAGCTTGAAGATGAGTCATTGGGAGTGGTTGAACAGAAAAACCACAGACTCCCCCCTTTAGTATATGGTTTGCACCTCTTATGAGAACTACATAAAGGATAGGCCTCCCTCCCACCTTTGTAGGGATTCTAACCTCCTCCTATTCCTTTATAAAAAGAAGATATCTCTCTTTGCACAAGCTAGCTAAACAAATGAAGAGTTGAACTTGGAGAATTAAACATACTATAGCAGAATATTGGAGAGATAGAATAAGGAATCATTACTTTGAGAGAGCTTGAGTCCATGTCTTTTGAGAGAGCTTGAGTCCATGCCTTCATCCTCTCTGAATTCCTTGACGAGCATCTGAGACATGCTTCGACTGAACCTCGCTGGAGGAGACTGTGACGTCAAAGCATTGGTTGTGACTCTTCCTTCTATCAATACATACACGTGACTATTGTTTGGCTCTCATTTTGTATTATGTTAGATATTTAATACAATATACTTATCCCTGGTTGACTCGGTAGTAGTTATGAGTGAAATTATTATGTTGTATGTTGTTTGTGTTTTTGTTCTATGTGCAAGTATCCGAGCATGACTATGAAAGGATCGTGACTTGTCGAGACAGAAGTGAGAGGCCACCACCACTACAACAATGACGACAGTGTTGGACTCCAGATAGGTTGATCTACCATGTCCTATTTTCATTCAATAATTAGGAATAAACACTCTAGCATGTATCTTTGTTTCTAGACCCACTCTAGGTCTAGAGGGATTGTCTCTGTCCGTAGAGAGGATTTACCTGCATAAAAAATTGGCAAATCCACTGGGGATGAGTGCGATTTTGTCATTTAATATTTTTGGGCCAGTTTCAATCATTGATTTTCTTATCTACCTTTCCTGGTTTGCTTGCTTAGTTTACATCCTCTGTTTAGCTCCATAGTTTCAAGATTGACCTCTCCTCATTAGGTTTTGGTTTTTTCTTCTTTTTCCCATAGTTATCTAGCTTGGCGCGATTTTCCTCTGAATAGTTGCGTTGATTGGTGCAGGTTGCTCTTTTTGCAGTTGCGCCAACCCCTGTATGGCATGGATTACAGCCTTACAGTCTCACCGACTCCTATAGGATTTGGTTTGACCTCCTTAATGAGTCTTTTGGTCAATTGTGCTTTCTTTTTAGTTGTTTTTATGTGTAATTATGCCTTTGGGACTATTTTGACTACCGTCAACTTGCTTTTCTTAGTCATTTTTCCATCTTCTTATCAGTTTGAATTGAAGCCTTAGGCTTTCTAAGGGTTTGGTACACTAGGCCTTCTATCTGGGAACCAAGTCATTTTGATTGCGGTCTCAATTCTAGATCGATTGCACTTAGTTCTCTTGATATTTTTTGAGTGATTGCTTTGGTTGTAGATTCATTTCGTTTCTTGATTGATTCTTCTCCTTATTGCTTCAAGCATAGATTACATTGCTTGATTTGGGTCATTTTGAAAATTTTTTTCTTGGTTTTGAAGATTGCAGAATTAGTTTGAGTGCTTTCTTGTGTTTGTTTTGTGTTTTATTGCGTCATTCAATTTCGATTCCTACACAACGCCTAAGCTAGTGTTTGTTTTCATTTTTTCATGTAATTAGTGCATCATGTGCTTCTTTTCATTCAAAAAAAACATATTTTTCATTCTTTCTTTGCACTGAAAGTGAAATTTTCTTTTTCATAACTAGCGATTGATTGTCTAGGAAAGAGTTTCATTTTCGTTTGATTCTATTAGATGCGTTAGTGGATTTATTCGCATACTTTCATTTTTTTATTTTGTTTGAAAAATCTCTATCCTTCTTGTAACTAGCATTCATTGAATCGGAAATGATGTTCATTTGCATATAGCTTGCATTTAGGAATTTTGAGATCTAAATCCGATAGGTCCTTAAAACTGAAACATAATCCAAGATGAACTTTAAAATTCATTTAATTAACCTAAGGAAGCATTGAAACCTAATGAAACATTCTAGTGGTCTAGGCTAGAGACGTGTTTCGGCATCTTAAAACCTAGTAGCTATCGTTTTCCATCTGGCTTTAGATAGTGCTAGTATGGAATTATGCTCCCTGTACCGTCGAGTATATCAAGGGAGACCCCTCTAGGTCTCATCCTTTAATCCATAGGAAGCTGAGTCTACCACCTTCTAACTGTGATACACCAAACACAACACTCAGGGAGACTACCTGCACGTACATCAAGTCCTTGGTCATTTCTGTTTCATTTGATCACCAAGGTGTATATGGCAGTTCATGGAAACCTAGTATACCCTCTTGCTTAGCACTCTAGAGTAGTCATTTTCATATTTTAATGACTCTTTAAAAAAGAGAAGAGATAATTGAGCACTTGTCCTTTGATGCTCATTTAAATTTGAAAGTGACTACAGCCATCTTTTTCCTGTTTCTCGACTCTTTAAAAATGAAACAAAAAAATCTAGTTTCAGTGTTATAAAATTAATCACCTACGATCACACACCCGTTAAAGTTTTATTACTTGGCCTGTTATTTTTCCTTGGTTTTGATCTTAGATTCTTCGATTGGTTCTCTTTTTTCCTTTCTGTTTTGATATAAAGTCACAATGGCGGAACCACCTGTTTCGTCGTCCTCACTTCCTCCTAGTGGTAGCTCTTTCTCAGATGTTTCTTTTGAAACTCCTCAATCCACAAGGTCTGCTGAGTTTTAACAGCCTATTCTCCCGTTTGTCCTGCCTCTTGCTACTCGATATCCTCCTAAAGAGCCAGTTGAATTCAATTGGCCTCCTTCTGGTGCTTGTTCTGGTTTTGGAGAATAAGGATATTTTCCTTCTCTTATGTCGGGCTTTCCATTTTTTGCAGATGCTATGCCTCCTAGTCCCCATAGTTGTTTTGAAGACCTTATGGCAGAGTTAGACATGGATTTGTCTAGTCCTGTTGGTAGTGAAGGAATGCCTGTTTCTACAAGAGAATATCAGCTTTTTCTGGAAGATGTCTCTCATGTTTCTTCTCAATCTTCTCCACCATCGGTGTCACTTCCACTTAGATATAGGTCCTTGAGTCAAATTATGTCTAGTGTTGCATCCATAGCACAATCCAGTATAGTAACTCCTCCTTAGAGTTTAGTACACCCTTCATTAGGACCATCACCTTTGACACTTGGTTCGTCGGTTACTGTTACATCCGTTCCAGTCCAATCGAACATCTGTGTGGCTTCATCCACACCAATTGTTACCCATTAGTCATCAGGATATTTTCACACTTGCAGGTCTATTTTCATCAATCCAACGTGGCCTGTTAATCCCGGTCCTAGTAGATCACAATATAATGCTACGGAGGTCCCACTTGTTTCTAGTGCAGTTTCCACTGCTCCTGTGATTCTTGGCGGTCTTAATTTTGAAGAATATTTGTTGACTGTTCAGCAGTAGAGTTTGCAGGGTTCTCAACCCCTTCAATCTTTTGGTAATCCTTGATTCCATCACTATGATGTTGTTGGTAATCTCATATATGTATATGAACATCATTATGATGAGTATGGTAATCTGGTGTATTTGCCTCCTATTGATCCTTATCAGATTGTTTCTCATATTGGACCTACCTTTCCTGTGCAACCCTCTGGCTTGCAAGGACAACCCTCTGTGGGAAAAACTTTAGCTTAGCAGGGCCCTGCCTCAGGTCCACATGGACAACCATATGATCCACAAGGCCAACCTTCACAAGGACAACCTTTGGTCCAACATGGACAACCCTCTGATATTTTTGGTCAACCTCTGAATCAACCAGGACTATCTTATGCTCCTGGGGCACAAATCTACCCACCATAGGGAAAACCTGTTGCACCACAACTGCACTCACATGTTCAGTATGGCCAAAATTTTATGCAACCAGGACAACCCTACAGTACTTCTCCAGGACAACCTGGTTATCAGGGACAACCTGGTCCATCACAACCATTGTGCCAACCTTTCTGAGAAGGCCAACTGAGTGGTCCTCAGTACTCAGTTCAACCCGCTCAGCAATCGATTCAACATGCTCCTTAGATGGTTCCATCGTTTCAGCAACCAGTTCTACCTATTTATAGTTAGCCAAGTTTACCTGCTCAACAACCTGCTCAACTTGCTCAGCCAGGTCCACCTTCTCAACCGCAAGGCGCTTACTACACTCAAGGTTCATATAAACCGGTATATAGTGTGCCCCAGGTTCCTTACCCTCAAAATCAACCTGTATATCATCAACCTCATAGCCATGCTTACATTCCACGACAGACTCCATACGTTGCTCAGTAAGGACCTTAGTGGTCTACTCTGACTCAGCATCCTGGTCCTCAACCCCAGTATCAACCGAATTATCCTGCTTCTAATCCCTATGATCTGAATCCTCCGGGACAAAATGTATGGGGATAGAATCCTGCTTCGACTAGTTGGAATGTACATGAAGGTCCTTATCAAAAACCTCCGATGACTTTCAACACTCAATTACCGTTTCTTTCTACATTGGAATTACCTGATGTGTCAAAGTTGATGAACGATCCCATTTTTCATAACCCATATTCACCTCTAGTTCCAACCAATATTCCTGGTGATTTTCCCAAATTTGAGGGCAAGTTTGGTGAATACCCCCAATGCATGTTATGAATTACCATTTGTGGTGTTCCTCTAACTCTTGGGTTGATGATTCTATTAGACTCCATATTTTCCAGCTAACTCTTACTGGTGCTGCTGCAAAGTGGTACATTGAGCTATCTTGTGGCATCTTCCAAGGTTTCAATTCTTTAGCCATGGAATTCCTTACACATTTCCAGTTACTAGTCTGCTATGAGACTGAGACGCACCTCCTCACGTCATTGAAACATGACCAAGATACTCATATCTCGGATCATATTCATGAGTGGTGACGTCGTCGTCACATAATCAAATTTGAAATTCCTGATCATCTTCTAACTCATTGGTTCACCACCTCCTTTGTCAATCAGATTGCCAAAGACATAGCTATGGGGCCATGTGTAACCGAGGAACAAACCATTGCTTACACCCAGTACCTTGAACTTGTGTACTCTCAGTCTGGCACATTATATGATATCTTGCGTTATGCTCCCCGACCTGGAACCTCTAAACCTCCCTGCGACTCCATCTGTCAATGGTATTATTGGTTCTGTGTCTCAAACTTCTCAGAAATATTCATCTTCAAACACTGGGAAGCCGAAGTCTGCTCCTTCCAATAATGTTGCTTCTCAGTCTGCTTCAAATTCTGGTAAACCCGCAGAAGTTAATTATGTTCAGGTCAATCCTACAAATAATGCTCCTAAAGGTAAAAATAAGGGTAAAGGTAAGGCCAAAGCCGATACCCCAAAATAGGATTCTTAGAAACCTTGTGCTAGTGATGGTTCTCAACGCAAACCAAAGTACCCTTTTTTGATTTGTGATGATGAGCACTTCACCAATGACTGTCCTAGATGATCCGAAGTGAGCTGTTTGCTCAAGGGCACCCTGGGAACTCTGGTTTTTCTTAAAGAACCTTTCCCATCTCAGCAGACTCAAATGGTAGAGCAACCTCAGTCTTCTACCCCATTTGGCTCTCAGGTGTTCATGATGAACGATTCTACAACCATTTCTATTGCTACTCGATCGAAATATTATACTGGATGTGGTCAGGAGATAGGGAAGGAGAATGCTGATGGTCCTTCACCTCCACCTGTTACTGGCCCTGAAATTGAAAGGCCCAATGCTGAATCCATTGTGTGACCACCTTCCCAAGGTGTACTCCGCAAGTCTTCTTATAATCCCAACGCCCTTGCCGCTCACCATTACAATATTGTTGAGTATTTCGCTCAGGCGCCATCCATGATGTCCACGTTAGAAGTACTTCAAAGTTGTCTGTCACAGCGAAGAGCTTTTTTATTTTCGATTAGTGGGATTGATCCTGCCGATACTTGCCTTCTTGCTTTCGATCTAGAGAATTTCGTTCCACGACTTTCACATCAAATTGCGCTCATTATTTAAGTTGTTATTAATGGTATCGACATCCATCGAGCAGTTATGGACGAAGGTGCATCAACCTATGTTATGTCATATTCGTGTTGGAAAGCTATTGGTTCTCCAGCCTTGAATTTATCACCAAATTCCCTAGAAGAGTTTAATGGAAGAGAATCAAAACCTTTAGGTGTTCTCGCTAGTTTACCGATTACTTTGAAAGTAATAAAGTCAATGTCGAGGTTGAAGTCATTGATGCTAAACTCAATTTTAATATTCTCTTCAGTTGCAGTTGGACTCAGACCATGTTATGTGTTCCGTCCACTCTCTTTCGTGTTTTGAAATTTCCACATGAAGGAAATATTGTTACTGTTGATCAATTATATTTCTTCACCTCTTCTTCCGAGAGCAACGTTCCATATGTGGATCAGACTCCTACTCCCTATGAGAGCGTAGGGCTAGGTATTTTTAAATATCCTGCCCTCATGGGTATTTTTCCTCTTCCTCCATCGAATATTGTTCAGATTCATATGATCTCTAGGTCTAATGACCCATTGATTATTCCTTCCCCTGAAAAAACTAATCCCTTCGGAGATTCAATGCCTTTGAGTCCGATTGAGATTGATTATTGTGAACTCATTGCTACTTTGGGACCTTCGTCCTCTGATTGTGCTCCTTTGGGCGTGTCTCTTGACATTTATTCTCAATCCCCATGGCTTGGTGATTTAGATTCGCCTGATCCTTTGAAATAAGTGTTTCCTTCCGATGAGGCCATTGTGGAAACCATGTATCTTGAGGATCTTCCATGGGGTGATGGTCATCATCATTCCTCATTTATGCCTAGCCTCAGGGCCCTGTCTACTTGTCTCGAGAATTTTTCATCTCAAGTTCCTTCTTCTCTGCTTCAATTTCCTGTTTTGACACATGAAGTCTTTATAGAAGGTAACTTGAGTAATATTACACAATCAATGCCTATTGAAATTTCCATTAAACCGATAATTGTCGAGAACATCCATATCGGGGTCACTTGTTCTTCCGATGAAGTAGAAGTTTATGCTAGCCAATTTCGCGAGTTCCATGATCTAATTGCATGGTCCTACAAAGAAATGCCCGTCATTGATCCTAGTATAGTGGTGCATGAAATACCTACTTACCCTAGCTCGAAATCTGTTCGCTAGCATCTTCTTCCGGTGCACCCTAGAAAATATGCTGCCATTAAAGGTGAAGTTGAAAAACTTCTTTGATATGGTTTTATTTATCCGATTCCTTTAACAGAATGGGTCTCTAATATTGTTCCTATAGATAAGAAACATGGATCTATTCATGTCCGTGTTGATTATCATGATATTAATCGAGCTTGTGCTAAGGATAATTATCCTACTCCCTTTATTGATCAAATCATTAATGCCTGTGCTAGGAGTGAGATATTTTCCCTAATGGATGGTTTTTCTGGTTACACTCAGATTAACATTATACCGACTGATCAACATAAGACTTCTTTTATCTGTCCTTGGGGTACTTTCGCCTATAATAAGCTCCCTTTTGGCTTAAAGAATGCTGGGGATACGTTCCAGCGAGCGTTGTCGTATGCTTTTCACGATATTAGTCACATTGTTCAGCATTATCTAGATGAGCTTCCCTCTCATTCCTAAGCGCATGGACCATCCTGACCATCTTCATCAAATTTTTCTTCGTTGTCGACGTTACAATATTTGGCTTAATCCGCACAAGTGCATCTTCTACGTTCATTCCAGTATACTCTTAGGGTTTATCATGTCCAATGATGTAATTCGCCTTGATCCACTCAAGGTTGAGGCTATTATCAATCTCCCCTCTCCCACCTCATTACTGTTAGTATGAACCTTAATTCCAAGCGTATGAAAAAATACCACTTTAGTTGTGAATAAAAAACAGCCCTAACAACAAAGATGGTTTTCAATATCTTCTTATTGCAGCTAGGTGATCAAGATAAATGCTGCAAAAATCTAGATCTATGCATTAGAAGACATTAAATAGTAGAAAAAAAGATATTTACTCCATGCATCTAATAGACAAGACAAGAAAATGTTGAATGAATTTTGTATTAATGGCACCTGGGAGGAAAACACAGGAGGGTGTTCCCAGTTCTCCTCAATGGGATGGGTTCTTGTAAGTCCACAACACTTCAGATCTAGAACTCCTCTCTCTTGATGTTGTAGAAAACCCAGACAAAAATGGTAGCAAAATATGACTATGATGGTGGATCAATAGTCAGACCAAAAGTAAAGATCCAGAGTGATATTTAGGAAAGAAAAGGTGGTAAATGAATGGGAAAAACCTTCTATTTATAACAAAATATTGAGTTACTCTAGATATTGGTGCATAGTTAAAATATTATTAAAAAAAATCAAGATCCAACTTTTATAGAATATTTTATTATATTTGTTGGAGGGAAAATTAATTTGACTTGGGTCAAATCCATTTATTTGTAAATAATAAATAAAGAAATGATTTATTTATCATTTTAAGGATGTGGTTGAGTAATAATCAAATAAATAATGATTTATTTAATTATTTAAGGGTGATTTAGTCATATTCAACAAAAAATATTATTTAAATAAGGTTTAAATAATTATTCTTAGGAAATAATAAGATAAATAATGATTTATCTAATTAATTTCCCTGTTTTGGGTTAAATATAACTAGGAATATTAATTAAATTGTTATTTAACTAATCATTCCTTGTGGAGAATCAAACAAATGTAGATTTATTTAATATTTCTTCATGGGGTTTCCTGTTTAGACCATAAACAACTTAATAAAGGTGGTTTACTAAGTTATTTTTCATAGTGAATGAAATTTTACTTAGGGTAAAATTGGTCTTACATGGTGTACTTGGGTCCATCTAATAATAATGGGTTAGATGACCACAAAATGGTGTAACAGATTTCCCCCCAGCATGCGAGCATTAGGAGCTAATCATATGACTGAAGTACGTTGTAAGAACTCAATCACTAAACATCAAAGGGGAAGTCAAAGAGAGAGAAGTATAAGGTAGACCAAAGCGCTGAAAGAACTAGACCTTGAGGAGGTGAGAATTAAAGCTACGACAAGTCTCTTTAATGAGTGAGTATCTATTCTATAGGCGGCAGGGGAGGCATACCTATGCCTGCTAAGGAAAAGTACACAAAATATGGCATCCAATAAACAAAGGGACTGAACAATATAGTACATGCTGGCATAAACATGGGCTAAATAAACAACGTGATAATGAATCCCACATACATATTGTGCCTGGGATAACAGCTAGGACTTGTACAATGATATCTGAGTACATGGGATATAAGTAAAACCCAAATGCCCCTTAAAACAAGAAAGGGCTCTGAAAATCTGACTAATAATGCAAAAAAAAAGGCACTGCAAGCGCCTAAGGCCGACATCATCAAATGTATGGAGCTGCATTGAAGGTTGTAATGAATAGGTCATTCGGGTATGTGGGGGGCTACCTGTAGGGCCACCCCCTCATGAGGGCTGAGACATCTCACACATACCACGGAATCACCGATATCAGTTGCTGCATCACTGAACCATCAAGTATACAGATCTCGATCATGCTGAAAGAAGCTGGAGCTGAGAAAAAAAAATTCAAAGGGAAATAAGGAGTCCCTTTGCCTGATTCGAGGCACTGAACAAGAGTGGAAGCTGGAACCAAGGTACACTGCCCTGTAGACCTGTCTTCTGGAATGAATGAGCTGATGTCGAAAGAAGGAGGTCTGCCATAGGTGAGGAAATAAGGGATCCTCAACTAAGACATGAGGGAAAATAGTAGAGTGACTGACATACTTACACCAATGATGATGATGAAATGGGGGGTACTAAGATGCGAATGGATGACTTCCCTTGTTATAGCAAAAAGGGCATGTATGACTTGGCAGCGACTGACACGATATCATGAGGGATAGGGGACAGTGGGACTGAAGGCCATAATGGGCGACACGAGAGAGGGATCAAGAAATGAAGGATGGAGGACTATAGAGGGATGCAAAGGGACTCGGGATAGACTCCATGAATGCAATAATGACTCAACTCAGATGCTCTAAAAAATGGTGACTCGATGGTGCTGCCACTCAGAAAAGGTCGAATGGGGACCATAAAAACATGAGTACAAGACGGTAACTCATGACGAAAGTCAACATGAGCATGGACAAGTATGGAGACGAAGTGGTGCCCCCAGTATCAGTGTTGCAAGTGAATAAATTCGATTTTGAGGAGGGGCGAAGTGACACTTTTTGGAAAAAATGTGTCTTGGTGAAGTATCGAATCACTAAAAACTAACAGATACCCATTTGAGGGCTCAGTGAGATATTTCCAATGGTACAGACGGTTTGGTAAACGTAGCTACAGTTTGGTCATAGCAGGCGAAAGAAAAAACATGGTTTTCTCTTTTAATAAGGAATTTTCCCTCCAAATTCACTCATTTTCATGTGGAGCTGTGGTGAATGTAGAGAGGAGAGAAGGCCCTAAATCTTGCAGTGATCGTAGTGGAAAAACTGACCATCGGAATCGAGATTCGTCAGTTGCAGATAAGAGGCCTAACCCTACTCTTTCTTTTCAGTGGATTGAAAGTTCAGATTAGGTCCCCAATGCTAAGGAACAGACCCCTGCTCCTCTTCACGGCCAGGTTGCACTTTTTGGGGTAAAAGTGTGTCCTCGGTAGTAGGTTTTGAGAAAAAAACTGCGACCTATCCGAGGTTTGGGCTTGAAAAGTGCGACCTGTCAGGGAGGGGTTTTTTTGTGCTGCTTTTTGGCTGAGTACTAGGTTTTTATGATGAAATACAGTCTTTCCTATTTGTATCCTAACAAATATGATGGCTTGGTGAAGATATGGCAGAATTATGTATTAACTAAAGAGGGAGAGAGACTTGGGCGCATTACGGTCGGATATCTGGGAGGATCAAGGTGTCTGCAGTGCATTGGCCAGGTTTGGGGTCTGAAGTTTGTGGAGAACCCATTGATGAGAGCTAGAGAGCCATTATTGGCCCGGATTGTCAGCTATTGGGACCTAGACCATGAGGTCTTTATAGTGCAGGGGCACTGGATCGAGTTGACGGTTTAGGATATATATTTCCTGACTGGTATCCCACCACTGGGGTTGGTAGGGAATACTCACCCAGTATTACCGTGGGGGCGGAATATAATAGATTTTGTAGAGCGCCATTGTTGACAAGGTCTCCAAGTTAAGGGGACTCGGATACCCATTGGGGATTTGGAGAGGTTAGAGACCTGTGCTGTGGCCGTAGCGGTGTTGTGGATCCTAGGAACCAGGCACTCCATCACATCACTAGAGGGCAGATGATGCTTGTGGAGAATGTTTTGAGTGGGACCTACTATGGGTGGTCCAAAATGATGTTTTCATCATTGAAATGATAGTTGTCTCTATGCAAGCGGAAAGTGAACCATTATTGTGCATATGGTATATTTTTGTGCTCGTTCTTCTTTGAGAAGATCCTGACCCTTTGACCTCACATACAACTCTAAGATGGGGGCCCGACAGAGCCTAGGATGCATCGGTGGGGGCGAATACTGTGCAGAGGAGGAGGCGGGGCGGTTGGACCAGTGTTTCGACCCGAGTTCTTTGCTCATTGGGATCAAATGCCACTGTATATAGATGACTATCCCTATAGTGGGATGAGTTATTGTGGGGACCTAGATTTGCCACTGCCTCCTGGTCAAATATGGGGGCCCGATGGTAAGTGACAAATTGCTAATATTTTATGTGCATGTGAAGGTATAGAATATTGTATGTGGTACTAAATCTTTCACTTTTGGTATGCAGATATAACACCGGTAAAACTGGGTGAATATATCAGACGACCTGCAGTATTGAGGACCGCAGGACCTAGTGGAGAGAGGGTGCAACAAAATGAGGATGTAGAAGCCCTCCTGGAGGACATCCATCATAGATGTGAGAGGCTTCTGACTGGTTTTTCAGAGCGCAGCTGGCAGGACTTAGATGATGAGTACATAGAGCCATGTATTGTTCTACCCTCTGAGTGGCGAGGGGTCATGCGGCGCATGGTGATGGCCGGATAGGGTATCCGTTATCTAAGAGTTGTGGGAGCAAAGCCATTGGCTCAGGATCCTCCAGATAGTGATTAGTGTGTAGGGGCAGTTGGTGCCCCTAGTTTTGATTTTTGTAACATGCTATGGGAATGTTATATGTATAAGAGTAGATGGACTCTAGAACATTTTGTACGACACATATTATGGATATGCATCGTTTTGATATTTTAATTTTATTGTCTTGTGTTGAATGCGTGTGCTAAATGCCAATCTAGAATATGGTTTGTGATGCTATCTAGATAGTGATTTTGTGCTCTAGGTACATGACTGAATGTAATGATTTCAAATTCATGCATAAAAAGCTTCATTCATAAATATCTTCTAAAAGGATAGGATTATGCACACGATAGACACCATTCAATTGCATGACAAGAAGCAGGGAATCTAAATGAACATGAAGGTGGAGGATGCGATGTGAAAGGGCATCGGCTAATAAACCTAGCACTGCATCATATTCGGCCTGGCTATTGGTAGCAGTACTAATGCATACCCCGTTTGAGAGAACAAGGGAGTGCAAGGGATTAAAAATGGCCCAACCTGCCGAGGCCAGATTCTTGGAGTAGTGACTTGCACCATCAGCAAAACCGATATAAGGTGTGGACGAGAGGTCCATATGAAAGGTGCCACAAGACAATAAATGGGAGGATAATGAAAAATGCTGGCAACCTAAGCGCAAAGTAGAAATCGAATGCACTCCGTGGGAAGGAGTGATCTGGGTAAGATGTCTACTACTCACATGCCGACGGTGAGGTCGAGTGTGGGAGCTATTGGAGCTGTAGCTTGTGCTAAGATCACAAAATTCACCATAGGCACGGGTGGTGCAATCCTGTTTATGGGTGGGTAAGATGAAGTAAGGGGTGGACATGTCTTCCATGATGTCATTATCACAATAGAGGATGGAGTGACTGGAGGAAGGGAGACCACATGACGCGATGGATCTACCTGACGCATCATCATGAGAAGAAAGGTTCACATGAGCATAGTCACGTGGGATGATGGAAGAACAAGCAGATAATGGATCTACCGATGTTGAGCCTAGGGTGATCGCTGAAGGGAGGTCAAGCAAAACAACAGGGGAAGATTCAGAGGGAGCTTCCACCCAGCGTCTTATGGATGATGAAAGGTAGAGGATGGTGGCTACAGGCTCCTTCATCTTGACATCAGGAGGGGGAATCTCAATGGGAGCGGGTAAATCCTCAGTCTGGCCTGCAGCATACTGCGCAAGTACAGGAGAGGCGGATTGGTTTTGTTCAATCTTGTACTCCCGAACTACCTCTAACGAGGTGTGGTAATGTGTAAGGAAGGGAAAATGGTGAGAATAATGCCCATGGAGATGACACAATGCACAAGGTTGGTTAGTGTGAATAGTTTTAGGATTCTTGGCTACAGTTGAGGAAGAAACAAGGGCTTCAGGGACCATAGACTCAGGGAATGCAACTTTAACCATGGGCTTGATGCGGGGCAGTTCAAGACAGTTATAGGTGGCATAGACGATGACATCACACAAATCATAGGGATTTGTGGGCGGGGGAGGTGCAGGGTCTGTTGGGGCAGCCTTGTCCTTGGAGGCCCTCTTGCGAGCTTTTCCCTTCTTACTCAAAGCAGTCACAATAGGAGGTGGTTCCTGTTGAGGTGGTTGAGGCACTGTTGCAGTGGGAGAAGTCATGGGGACCAGTTGAACTAGGGTCAAGGCAAGATAAGGTTTAGGTTGACCTGGTGGGGTAAAGGCTAGGGGATCAAGGTACCAAATGGGAATCCCAAGGGTTAGGTTAGGAAGAGAGAGGGTGGCCATGACAAGTGCTGTATAGACTCCTAGTGGGGGAGTTAGGAACAATATCTGACCGGAGGGGTAATTGCTAGGCGGGACGGCTCCTAAATGGTTAAGGCCTGGAGGAATTGTTCCAGGAGGGTAAGGAGGCTCATGAGTACTAGTTGAAGGGCCAAGAGGAGGATGTCTAGAAGGCTGAATTGAAGGGCTAGGAGAAGGCTGCGGAGGGCGAGGAGGCTATTGACTAGCCGAGGCGGGCCGTTTGAGGGCAGCCCGAGACGATTGCATCATGCAAACATTTGATGGGATAGGATCATAAATAGGAGGAGGAATACTAGGTAATGTACCAAGAAATGAGGAGTCTTTGTAGACTCTGAGTGAAACAATGGTCCAAGGATCGACGGTTTTCTTGTTGGGCACCGAAGATATACTGGACTTAGGGGAGGTCTAAGACTTTGGTTCGTAATATGTCAACTAGTCAATGGTGACTATCTTTCCGTTATGAGGGAAGGACATCTTCCAGTGGACCACAGAAGGGAGAGCATACATCACATAACTGTAGCTATGACCCAATAGAATGTTATAATCCCAGGAAGCATTTATGACTTCTATGTCGACGCAAGAAGTCTTGCCCGCAAGAGTAATAGGACAATTGCGGACTAAGATGATGGGCTGGGAGGCGTGGCCATCCCACGCATGGAGGGTGATCATGGGAGGAGCCAAATCAGGTGATCTGAGTTGCTTCCAAACCGAAGCGTACATTACACAGGTGGATGCCCCCTCATCAATAATGCACCGGGAAACGTTAGCATTCCGGATCTTGACTAGGATTTGGAAAGCGACGGAAGCAGGGAGAGGAGGATGTTCTGACTAGTCAACATCAAATAAAATCAATCAATCATCAGAAGAATCTACAACGCCCATGGAATATAGTAGAGCTTTTCATTATGAAGGACATGACTAGAGGATTTCCAATGTTGAAATGGCAGCAGGCGATTGTGCCAAATCATATACTATGCTATACGAATGGGAAACTTTGCCAAAAGTAGCGTTTTGTCATAGTGGTACCTTAGGGATATTGGTATGAACCTCCACCTTAGACTGAGGGATCTGTAAGGGACCATTAGCTATCTAAAGAGGCTATGTAGAGACCGAAGTAGGCGGCTCGGGGACAGACATAGCGGGAGGCTTGTTGTACTGACGGGACCGAGTCTGAAGATTGATGTCTACGGTTAAAGGTTGATCAGAGTTCATCATGATAATCTGGTAATTGGAGGTACCAGATGGAAGAGGTTGAATGGTCACCTAACCTTCAGGCGGTTGGGTAGCCACAAATCCTTGATGAGGGAAAGGATCGGTAAGCACAGACGATTGACTAGGTGTAGGACTGGCAGGGATGAAAGGCGTGGCTTGTTGTCCTCATAATGTTGCTTGAGACTCCCACAGTTTTCACATCTGTGGTAAAAGAGGACAATCATGTGTGTAATGACCATAAACACCACACCAGGAACAAGGCTTGTTCATGTGAACAGGCTTTTCCTGCATGGACTAGGTGCCTTGTTGCTGGTTAGTAGTGTTAGGAGAATTATTTTAAGGATTAGGTTCAGGATTACCAGGAGTAGACTGATTTTGAGTGCCTTTCCTCTTCTTTTTGGAGGGAGGAGGATTATTCATACCCTGTTGTGCATACACCTGCCCCTGAGGGGGGAGTGGTTGTTGTTGCGGGGGTTGAGAAGGAAAGGGAGGAGGAGGTGCTAATGCTGGAGGAGCTGGAGCACCAGGCTATGGATACAGATAACAAGGAGTTTGGGTAAGAGTGTGGTAAACATGAGTTTGGGAAAAAAGAGGAGACATGTCGTATCCTGGATATTTGCTACCGGGAGGGAAAAAAGTGCAGGAGGTGTTGGCCCCATCCTGAAGAAAGCCATAGCCCATGGGAGGTTGAGCATATGGATTAGGGAGAGCTCTAAAAATACCATCGGTGGTGTGAGATGCCCCCGGTGCATTGTCACCACCGGGCCTGGGAAGATCAGGTAGAACGGTATAAACGTAACCCGATTGAGCGTAGATCAGGTCATATTTTAATGCAATTTGGAGAGCGGCTTCTTCACTTTGAGGAAAGTGCGAAGTGATATCTTTCCCAATAGGTGGAAAGAGAGATCTAAGGAACCAGTCCATGTAGACAAGGTCTTCGAAGGTAGGAGCTCGACATAGGCTCTTTCTTCTCCACCATTCTTGGACATGGTCGGAAAGGCGGGTCATAGACGATTGACGGAAATAAGTTAAGAGTTCGGTACCAGTTTCATAATGAAGGAGGAGCTAGAAGTAAGACATAAAATCCCGAGCAAGAGTTGCAAAGGTGATATGAGAGGAAGGGGCCTGATCAACATCCCACTTAGAAAATTCACCTGTAAGTCTTCATTGGAACAACTGAAGACATATAGAGTCATCAATAATGGAGTTATACGAACACCACATGTGGAAAGATTGAACATGATTTGAAGGATATTCTCTAGCAAGGCCTTCGAACTTTGGGATGTTGGAAGGGAGCTTCTTCAGCATAGCAGGCCAACTATCATCATGGTGAATAGGGTCATTTATCAACTGGTCAAAATCAAGGAGGTTGAGGCCTTCCATGAAGGGGAGCAAGGGCGTAGCTAGGGTAGTGCCCGTTGTAGTCCCACTAGTGGTATTCCTGACATGAGGGCTAGGGTTACCATAAGGATTAGGTCCTGCACCAGACATTGTGAAGGTTTCATGGGGAGAACCGAAGGCGAAATGAGAAGGATAACCCAAAGGACAAAAATAAGAGTCAGTGTGCGGAATCGGTGGAGGACTAACTTGAACCCTATGCAGAGGAGTAATTATTTCTACCGGAAAATGAGGATGAAGGCCAAGAATTCTCTGAGATAAATGCCTTGGTGGCACAATGATGATGACACAAACACAGCATGAAGGAAAAAGAGACTAACAAGGGAAGGGAGGTGCAGGATCAATTGATTACAATGTCAAAACAAGGGCAGAGAGGTGAAAGATCAATTGATTTCAATGTTTTAGAGTCTTTGATTGGCGGTGTTAACCAAGACCTTTTTCGCTTAGGGTTTGTGTGTAAAGTGTGTAAATTTTATTTTTTAAACCCATACTTTTGTAGAGAAAAATAAAAAGTGTGTTGTATAGCTGCAAAGAAACCTGCAAATGACAGTATATAAGCTTGCAAAAACAGAAAAGAAACAGCTAATAATGCAATAATCTAAACCCAAGGAGGTGGGCCTCTCAACAAATAGTCTATAGGTGAGTAAAAAAATAATCAAAACACACTAAAAAAGCCAATAGATCTAATTTCAGGAGGGACAAGGATCTAAAGGACAAAATCTGCTAGAAAGTGGTGCAGAAAAAAACAACAAATCAGAGGAAATATTGATGTAAAAAGAGGTGGAAAAAGGCTATCTCCAGGAGGGAAACAGAGTGAACCCTAGAGGAAAACCCAAAAAAATCTAGATGAGGTGTTTTGGATGGATAACAAGCCGATCTAAAGTGGATCTGAAGGTGAGGTATCAGATCTGAAAAATGGCTGAGACTCTGAAATTTCAGACAACCTGCAACAGCATAAACACTTCCACAGAAAGTGGAGGGTCCTGAAGACCTAGGGGGCTAGGTTCCCACTTAGTTGAGCAAAACAGAACAATTACAGGTCAGAAATGGGTAGAGACGGAGGTCATAAAACCCTGAACAGAGGCTCATACAAACTAGAAAACTTTCAGAAAAATCCTTGTAGAAAATCCAGGTCGTAGTTTCTGACCTGTTTTCAACAGAGGTAGTAGTTTCTGGGCTGATTCCTGCTTCCTGAAGCTCCAGGTCGCAGTTTTTGGGCCAAAAGGTGTGACCTACACTTCTGATACTCTCAATGGTAGATTTCATAAAAACTTGCCGTCTCAGTTGCGACTAATGTCTGTCACCTGCACAATAGGTCCCAAAACACAAAAAAGTTAGAATTTTATTGTTTTAGCGTTTTATATGTTAAAAACAACATCAAGAAAATAAAAAAAAGGGGGCTGAAGAGAAATCCTAGGGTTTGAAGCAGCTGGATATGCAAGGATCAGAAAAATGACAGCGGTCGTAATAGTAAACCTGTGTGGAGTCGCCAGTTGTTAGTATGAATATTAATTCCAAGCGTACAAAAAAATACCACTTTAGCTGTGCATAACAAACAACCCTAACAGTAAATATGGCTACCAATATCTTCAGATCTACAGTTAGGGGATCAAGATAAATTTTTCCAAAATCTAGATATATGCATTATAAGACATTAAACAGTAGAAAAAACAAGATTTACTCCATGCATCCAATAGACAAGAGAAGAATATGTTGAATGAATTTTGTATTAATGGCACCTGGGAGGAAAACACAGGAGGGTGTTCCCAGTTCTCCTGAATGCGATGGGTTCTTGTAAGTCCTCAGCACTTCAGATCTAGAAATCCTCTCTCTTGATGGTGTAGAAAACCCAGACAAAAATGGTAGCTAAATATGACTATGATGGTGGATCAATAGTTAGACCAAAAGTATAGATCCAAGGTGATCTTTAGGCAACAAAAAGTGGTAAATGAATGGGAAAAACCTTCTATTTATAACAAAATATTGAGTTAGTCTAGATATTGGTGCATAGTTAAAATATTATTAACCAAATCAAGATCCAACTTTTATGGAATATTTTATTATATTTTTTGGAGGGAAAAGGAATTTGACTTGGTTCAAATCCCTTTATTTGTAAATAATAAATAAATAAATGATTTATTTATCATTTTAAGGATGTGGTTGAGTAATAATCAAATAAATAATGATTTATTTAATTATTTAAGGGTGATTTAGTCATATTCAACAAAAAATATTATTTAAATAAGGTTTAAATAATTATTCTTAGGAAATAATGAGATAAATAATGATTTATCTAATTAATTTCCCTGTTTTGGGTTAAATATAACCAGGATTATTAATTAAATTGTTGTTTAAGTAATTATTCCTTGAGGAGAATCAAACAAATGTAGATATACTTAATATTTCCTCATGGGGTTTCCTATTTAAACCATAAACAACTTAATAAAGGTGGTTTACTAAGTTATTTTTCATAGTGAATGCAATTTTACTTAGGGTAAAATTGGTCTTACATGGTGTACTTGGGTCTATCTAATAACAATGGGTTAAATGACCAAAAAATGGTGTAACAATTACATTAGTTGCAGAGTTTGCAAGGTAAGGATAATTTTTTATGCTGTTTAATACCTAATTATGCAGAAGTGGCTAGAGGATACACACGATTATTAAAGCAGGGCTTCCCCTTCTATTGGGATGAGATTTCTCAAAATTATTTTGAGGCCCTGAAGACATTGCTTTCCAAGGCTTATTTTTTGTGTCCTCCTAACTATCGTCGTGATTTTCCCTTTATTTTTTCTCCGCTTTTAGCACGATTTCCATGGTTCTAGTACAAGACGATGATGACAGTAATGAGCATGTTATCTATTACTTGTCTCATAACCTTCTCGATCCTGAGATGCGCTATGCACATGTTGAGAAGTTAGCATTAGCTGTAGTTCAAGTTGTTCAGCATTAGCTGCAGTTCAAGTTGTCTCGACAATTGCTGGGGGGAAAATAATCGAAGTGGATTGTTATCCTCCAAGAGTTCGATTTGGCATTTACTGCTGCCAAGTTGAAGAAGTCACTAGTCTTTGCTGATTTGATTTATTCCCTCCCTTCAGACTCTCCTTTGTCTCGTTCTGAGGAATACATTCTAGACAATAAGATTTTCCTGATTAGCACCATCGATCCTTGGTATGGTGATATCATCGTTTATCTCCAGACTTCTACTTTCAAAACTGAGTTGATGAAGGATGCCAGCCAACGCATCCATTATGAGTCGCAACCTTATCATATAGTCGAGGATACCCTCTATCGTGTCAAAGTTGATTCCATTGTCTATTGATGTTTGACCCTCGAGGAAGCTGAGAAAGTCCTCAATGATTGTCATAGTGGCGCCTGTGGTAGTCACATGTCTGGTTATGCCACAACACAAAATATTATTCGTGCTGGTTATATCTAGCCTTCTATATTCAAAGACTACATTTTTATGGTTCGTAAATGTCATGATTGCCAGATTTATCAATGCAAGATGCGTGCACCGCCTGTATCTCTTCATCCTATCATTACCATTGGTCCCTTTGCGAAGTGGGACATCGATTTTATGATGTTTAACCCTCACTCGGTCGAGTGGCATGCTTATATTATTGTAGACGTGGACTACTACACCAAATGGGCCGAAGTAATTCCTACACTTTCCATTGATGGTAAGACAACTACTCAATTCATATTCAATCACATCATTTCTAGTTTTGGTATCCCTGAAGCCATTGTTACCGATCATGGTTCCCATTTTCGACATTACATGGTGGTCGATTTGACTTCCAAGTTGGGTCTCCGTCACGACAGCTCAATGTCCTACTATCCTCAGGCTAATGGCCAAGTTGATGCTGTGAACAAAGTTCTTGTTACCATGCTTCAACATATGATTGGGATCCATAAATCCAATTAGAATCTCATGTTATTTTCAGCTCTTTGGGCATACCGAACCTCAGTTAAGAGTGCAACCAGATTCACCCCTTTTTAGTTAGTTTATGGTCTGGAAGCTACTCTTCTGATTGAATGTGAAATAGCTTCACTCAGGTTGGTTGTTGAATTACTGCCGAATAGTTCACCATAATAAGAGAGTCTCCTTTATCTAGAAAGGTTGGATGAAACCCACCACTTTGCTGCTCTGGTTATTGAAGCACAAAAAAAGTAGGTCAAACCTCATTTTGACCAATCAGTTTCCCCTCGTTCTTTCGTTGAAGGAGATTTCATCCTCCTGTACGACCAAGCTCATGATAAGATGGGGGCAGGTAAATTTCAACCCATGTGGCATGGGCCTTACATTTTTAAACTTGTATTATAGAATGGGGCCTATGAGCTCATTGATTACAAAGGTCATCCTTTAGAACAACCCAGAAATGGGTTGTATCTCAAAAAGTATTATGCATGAGTCATTCATGCATGATTTGTGTACATAGGTGTTTTTTTCATTTGTTATATGTTTTGATTTGGTGTGCTTTGCAAGAATTTTCCTACTTATTTGGGTCTTTCTTATTTGTGCAGATTTCTATTACCCCTTATGTCGGTTTCACGGATGGTGCTTCCCGCAGTACCGGTAATTTGTCTTTAGCAGCCTGGGTAATATATGATTCTGCTGGTGAGTTGATAGAACTGTAAGGTATTTCTCTAGGACGAACTACAAACAATGTCGCTGAATATAGTGCTATCCTTGAACTACTAACCGAGGTAACCAATCTCAGCATACACACATTGCTTGTAAATATAGATTCACAGCTTGTTGTTCTGCAACTCAATGGTCATTATTTCGTTATAAACCCATACATTTTGAGATTGTATTTATGTATTCATTTGTTGGAAATAAATTTTTATTTTATCACATATCAACATATTCCCAGATGAACGAATACATTAACTGATATAGTGGCTAACATTGTATTAGATAGACATTTGTGTAATTTGTAAAATCATCATCATGTGAAAAAGATCCATATATGAAAATAGATGTATATATATATCACATGTTTCATCAATGTGCATCATACATTCAAAAAATATGTGTGTTTTTGTTACATTCTGAGACACCATGTCTCTCAAAATATGCAGATATAAAGCCTAGGTGTCTAATCGGCATGATGCTCATGATAGCATGTCACTACCCATATGAGCCGCCTCAGCAAGCGGTGAATAGGACTTGGCACCCCAACAGTATGTCTCTGGTAGGCATGAGGAACATCGTCGAATCCTGCATAATCCGAGACTCCACGTGCGATCCCCTATAGGTTGCGCACGAGCTCCTCTTCCTCGCCTCCCTCGCCATGAGGGTTGAAATCACGAGGAATTCGACTCGCTATTGCAGACATGCCCGTAGGTCTCTCTAGGCCAACATCTGCAAACACATGGATTTAATGTGAGAACATACATAATTAAAAAAAATCATAACACTCATGAAAATTAAAAATGAGTCTTACCCAAATATTCATCCCAATCCTCTCCCTTTGGGAGTGGGAGGCCTAGATCACCAATAAAATATGTACGAGAGTAGGTCCAGTCCTCCACGATGATCAACTATCGGTAGGGCCAATCAAAGAACTTCGGTCTCTAGGAAATCTGTTGATCGCCCCCTGCCCTTAGCATCAAAGCTACCCATCGGGTCATCTGTGGTTCTCTCGCTGGTGGTGTTTGGACTATGACCTCCTGACACTGAAAAATTGGTAGTCATTATAGGAAGAACGATACTAGGATAGAACCATAGCCGAATTAATTCAATTTTCCCTTCTTGCATTTTGTTAGCTGGAATTTCATGTTTATTGTCATGGCATTTGCCCAGTTGTAGATGGTTAGTGTCAAGCAGTCTACAGAAAGAAGTAACTGTATTTTTGTTGCTTTGTGCGGTGCTTGCAATCCTGCAGCTCGTGCGATGGTATGTAGCACTACTTTTAGTACTAAGTCTGGGATAGTTTGGATATCAAATTTCCCACTTCCTGTTCCCTTCTATGCCCCTCAACATACCCTATCCATTACCATGGATATAATCTCCATGAAAAGTAGAGTACTGGTTAGGATCAGTGTTGCTCCCCTCCGTGACAATCCTGTGATAAAGTAGATGCCAGAAACATCAATCTCAAGTTCCTGATCTCGAAGATTGAACTTTTCCTTATCCTCATCCCATATGTTGATCAAATACTGTAGCAGCTCTGGTTGAGCATGGAGACACGACGTCAAGAATAACTTCTTCAGTCCATAGTATTTGAGATTTTCCATGCATCTCTCATTCCCCATGGCAAGCTCGTACTCTTCATTGTATTCCTATTCTTTCTATTCGATCACCATTTTGCCACTTTCTACCTGCAAACACATTCATATGAATAATATTAACCATCTTTGAAGCTTGGGTTTGTGAATAATTTGGGTATTTGACTTGAATTTTGCACAAAAATGGTTTGCACTATTGGCGCAATTGTTTCCCAGATAGTGTACCAATGGGTGTTCCCTAGTGTAGAAAATTGGGTGGCTGGCGTGAATCCGTGCCCGAAACCCGCGCCAACCGCCGTGCCCAAATATTCACATTTTCTTCCCCAGGATTCATAATTAGAAGTTTCTGGTAGTAATAAATGACTTAAAATGAAGGGAGATATCTCGGCTCTTACCTGGAACTAGCGGATTTGAGATTGGTCGTGTGGATTGTCCGCTATCGTCGCCGCAAAATCACACTATAAATGGGTAAATATTTGTCCACAAGAGGTAAAAAGTGAAAGGTAATTATTTTTTACCATTTTTTGCATTTTATAAATTTTTATAACCCTAATTAGGTTTTAAGACATGTTTTTCGATTATTTTATTATATTATTTTCAAGAAATGGGTTTTACACGTGTCTCTTGTGCAGCAACAAGTTTTACTCGAGTTCCTCCTTCTTAGGGCTCGTAAAATGTACTAGGATGGATTTTTCTGTAGGAAAAATTTACAGCACAAGCATATGATATCCCCTTCAAGATTCTTTTAAAAAATAATTGGCGTACTCGCCAGAAATGGTGGGGGGAAAATGGAACCAAATTTTAGTTATGTTGGCAGTATGTCTCTCTTGAACATGGAACTTGTCTGCATTCGTGTCAGGTTGGGGACATTTCATTTCGTCATTTTTGCCTCCATGGTTTTGGGTAATCTCTTTTGACCTGTCATCTACTCTTTGCCACATCCTCATGACCTCAGATCATTTGATGTCAAATACTACCAAATCCAGTGTCGTGCTACTGATATGTTCAAGAGAAATTTTCCTCTACAGTTTTCAACCCCCCTCTGATTCTCTGTTGGTCCTGTTTCATCATCATATTCCTCTCTCTTATATCGATTATGTGGGAAACATTATGGTCCATCTTCGATTAGGTCACTTCCTATCGAATTCAGCTCATTATCTAGGAATTTGATCTAGAGAGTCCCTTCAGGTACATTGGAGCCTGCATGCTACAATGGCAGGTCCTTCTCAATCGACGCAAGGTCCACATCATTGGCCTTCGATCGAGTGATTCCACGGATGTTCGACACCAGATCACTGTTCACTTTCCATGGATTATATTGGTTGTACCTTGAGAGCCATTTTCATTATTGGTGGTTTCTCTCATGCCCGTTAACAACTTTCATCATTGGCTGGTAATGAGGTGATTTTCTTTCATGTTTGACTTTAGCTCATATATATTCACATGCTTGAATTTGTACTTTTTCAGGTCGAGATGGAGCACAAGACCCTGGATTTTGTCTGATAAAATACAGGTTGCAAATTTTGGTAGCTTATCATGACTTATTTGCATGACTCTTTTGATTGAATGCCTGTGACCATACCTGAGTCTATTTGTTGATCCTTACTGCTGGATGGCTGCGTCCATACCTCAGATCCTATTTTTTTTTATATACTCTATTATGGATGGCTACACCCATACCACATGTTCATGTATCAGAGATATCAGTTGTATTTGTAATTGTGGGTTTTCTTACAGCAGTGTTTGGTTCGAACGCATTCTCATAAAGCATTTCGCCCCTCCCACTCCCTCGGGCCTCATGCTTTAGGGGGAATCTATTACACAGTATTTTTTCACTGTCCCTGCAATCTCCTTCTTGCACATTGGAGGGTCATTTCAATGATCAATAAGCATTTTCATGCCTTGCAAAGACCATCATTGTATCCCTTTACATGAGAGTAATATTCCTTCTATTGACAATTCCCTGAGTAGAGACTCAAAAACCATTGTTTTTGCCTTAGTGCGGGTAGTCAGTTATGCCCTCGAGTCGAAGAGGAAGATTAACACTGGGCCCCACTCCAGCTGGTGCTTTTTCCTAGTTTTCCACCCATGTCAAGCTGTTTATGGAATGTTTTTTAAAAATAGAGGCAGAGATTCCACTCCAACCACCTCAAGGATGAGTCATTGGGAGTGGTTGAACTGAAAAACCACAGACTCCCTCCTTTAGTTTATGGTTTTCACCTCTTATGGGAACTCCCTAAAGGATAGGCCTCCCTCCAACCTTTGTATGGATCCTAACCTCCTCCTTTTCCTCTATAAAAAGAAGCTATCTCTCTCTGCACAAGCTAGCTAAACAACTAAAGAGCTGAACTTGGAGAATTAAACATACTATAGCAGAATACTGGAGAGATAGAATAAGAAAGAATTACGTTGAGAGAGCTTCAATCCATGTCTCTTGAGAGAGCTTGAGTCCATGCCTTTATCCCGTCCAAATTACCTGATGATCATCTGATATGCACTCCAACTGAACCCTGTTGGAGGAGACTACAACATCAAAGCATTGGTTGTAACTCTTCCTTCTATCGATACATACACGTGACTATTGTTTGGTTCCCTTTTTGTATTACGTTAGATGTTTAATGCAATATGCTTATCCCTCTTTGACTAGCTAGTAGTTATGAGTGAAATTATTATGGGGTATGTTGTTCTTGTTTTTTTTCTATATGAAGGTATCTGAGCATGACTGCGAAAGGATCGTGACTTGCCGAGATAGGAGCGAGAGGCCACCACCACTACAACAATGATGACAATGTTGGACTCCAGGTAGGTTGATCTACCTTTTCCTCTTTTCATTCAATAATTAGGAATCAACAGTCTAGCATGTCTCTTTGTTTCTAGACCTGCTCTAGGGCTAGAGGGATCGTCTCTGTCCACGGAGAGGATTTCCCTGCATAACATCTTGATGGTGTTGTAAAATTATTTGGTTATGATAAGTTAGTATATTAGTCAAAAAATAAATTTAAAATGTTAAGTTAGTATATGGATTGAAAAGAAAAAGAAAACAAAAAAATGTTAGGACTATGATTATTTTATAATTCCATATCAGATAAAATTTCAGTGGTTGATTTCTCTAAAGAATGAAGGCATAAAAATGTTAGGAAAGTAAAAGAAAAAATGTGCTTTAGTTATAAAAATGAAAAAAATGAAGGCAACTTCTTTAAATGCGCCATTAAAATGTTTTATTTTTATTTGGTTATGGTTAATAATCTTTAAAAAGTGTTTATCCTAGTTTTTGATAAATCAAACATCAAATGAAAATTTCGGCACATATAAGTATATCCTAAGTCACTAAAAGACAAACATGTCTTGTCGGCTTTGATAAAAGGTGCGCACATATCTACAGTTGATATGCCCCCTCCCCATATCAACGATGGAGGGAGAGTTTGCATCCCATTTGGCCATTTCCCATTAAGGTGGAGGGGGGGTCCAAAAATAAGTTTTAATGGCAAGCACTAAATGCATATGTGGCATAATATTATCACTTCACACCCATCCCCCTGCGCTCATAATAGAAAACCACTTCCTACCCCCTCTAAAATCCACCATGGTTTCATTTCTATCTGTCAAATGGTCATTCGTCCCCGCGCCTTGAACGTTTATCCTCTGTCCAATCACACAAACCCACCTGCCATACTCGTTGACAAATCATAATAGTCATTGCCAACATGTCATGCCCCTCGCCTCCTATTCGCGTGTTAAGCCTCCACTCCTAGACCATTAGCCTCCATGTCATAGATCTGCTCCAAACATAATTAAAGCCGCCACAGTCACCATAAAACCATTAGCCAGATCCTGCAAGTTATAAATATACTCGAGCCGTTATTTTTGTCACTTTTTCTTGCAGGTTAAACATTTGTGCATAGTCTTATGCACTGCATAATGTTGATATGTCACCTGAAATGCCCAAACTGCTCTCTATTATCCAATCATCCATACCTTTCACCTCTTTTATTCTTGTATGTCTGTCAATATGGCTCCAAAGGGGAATTCCAAAAAGAAAAAACCATAATAAATCCTTGTTGCCATAGTCTCGGTCGATATTGACCATGTTCCCCTCATTGATTCCTTGTTAAAAATTGCAGATGATGAATGTGAGTTTGAATTTCATGAACTAAATTCTTGGCTAAAGAAAAAATACATTGACAAATAGGATCCCATCAAATTATGGGAGGAATTTATTCCTTTCTATAGCTTCCCAAAAACACATGAATTCCCTGACCTGGTTACCTAGTGTTAGGGAAAATATGACCCTGTCAAAAGACTAGTGGTGGCTTAGAATGGAAAATTTCTGATCACCATCTCTGCTAAAACCATTAAACAGATGCTTTTAGGTTTTAAACCTATACAGAAATTATTTGAAAACGAATCTTAAAAATAGAAAATAAATAATAGCGAGAGAATAAAACATAAAATATATGTACAAATATATTTTCCCCTGGATCCCAAATCAAGACTACCATCTTGATTTTTCATTATATTCCTTTTAGTGTTACAACACACATATATACATGTCGAATCATTCATAAACCTAAATCCATTAACCCTGGATTAGAACATAACCATATTTCCCTTGACCAGATGTACAAAATACTAGGGGCTGAAAACCATCATGCCCCAAAACCATGTGCAAACCCATGCACAAAACCATGGGCGGGTCTACCCACCGACTAATTGTGGAAAGAATATAAAACGTACCCAAAATTCTCCCACTTGTTGTTTTCTTTTTGAAGGGGGCCAGAGGAGAGCTTAGCCATTATTCTAACTCTGCAAAAACCATTGTTTCTCTACACCAAGAGAACTTTGAGTGCTCACAGACTTTGACAATGCATCTGCAACATTATTCAAAGTGTCCACCTTTACCAGTAACACCCTTTTATCCTCAACCTTATCTCTCACAAAGTGACATTTAATATCAATGTGATTTGTATTTCAATGATAAGTAGGGTTTATAGCTAAGAAAATTGCACTTTGGCTATTATAGTCTATCCTTATAGCTCGTTGAACCAATCTCGTACTTGAACACAATCTCTGCAAGCAAACTGCTTCCTTGCTTGCATGAGTGGTTGCCATGTATTCTACCTTTCACTAGCACTTTTGGCCCAATTTCCAACCGCCAAAATGTCTCTCTTGCGACATAGAGGCGTCCCAAGAGAGACACTTTGAGGTGGGGCAAAACGTGGTTAGCCATTACTTCGTAATTCCTACACTTCAATAAAACGTCGGAAGAGCGACACATTTTCCGACGTTTCCATATGGTCATCGTTCTTTCGACATTAGCGATATTTTCGCTCTTCCGAACTTATTAAAGAATTTCTCTTCTGATGTTTGAAAAAGCGTCACTCTACCGGAATTATTAAAAGCATTGCCATACCGACGTTATAAAAAACATCACTATAGCGACAGGGGGAAATGTCGCATTTACCGATGCTCGTTCATCGAAAAAGAAATTTTAAAAAAATTGCCAAATGTCGCTATAGCGACGGGTCAAAACATCGCTCTTCCGAAAAAAGAGTCGCTCTACCAACGTTAGACGAAGCGTCGCTCTACTGATGTTTGACAAAGCATCCACTCTAGTGATGGGTCAAAGCGTTGCTCCTCCAACGACAGGGAATTTTAGAAAAAAACTAATTGTTGCTCTTTCGACGGAATTTAACTGTCACTCTTCTGACGGAGACAAAAAAATATTTAAAAAAAATTATTTAAATATCGGAGTGAAGGATTTTTAATGGACCTATAAGGATTTGTATTAAGGGATTTTTTTGGACATGTCATGGTTTTATTACATACGTTTGATAGCTCTTTTTGGAACCTATTGTTGATTCATGACACCTTCTTGCAAGACTGGTGGAACTATAGTTTAATCTGTATATCTCTCTTCAAACTCGGACTTTAAGTACCGTATAGTTGAGACCTAACACTCTTTTTAACTAACTTGTAGTTTTGGATTGTGACAACTATCCCTCAAATTTGTGGATACGCTAATTGTTTATTTTCATATGTGTGGTGGCTTAGTTGCATATTGATTGTTGAATGGTTTTGGAGACTTTCATTTGATCCTATTTTATCTATCTTCATTCTTACACTTCTTATTTTCAATATTCCTCTCTAACTTGTGATAACATAAAAATATCGATCTCATTTTAGAAATGTTATGGACCTGTGAGTAATGTTTTGGAACTTGAAGAAGCATCTTAGAGCATTTTTTTGCGGACTTATTAAAGAGCCTAGATTTGGCCACAATTTTGGATTGACAATGTACTGCATACATTAAAGGCACAATGTATTTCATAATTTGGAGATGAAAATTACGGACAAGACTGAAGTTATATAGCATGGAAAAGGAGCAAGAATTGTGGTAATTCTAAGGTTATACAACAGATAATTGGATGCGGAAAAGTTTGATATTGGATAGGATAGAAAGAAGCAGATTCAAGATAGAATTAAGTGCGGACCTATCTGATGTTACTCAAAGTTTATATTCAGATATAAAGGACAACAGTTAAGTAAAGAACATATTGCAGATTGTGAATTTGTGCAGATAAGATCACAAATAGGTGTTGGACGGATGCATCGAGAATATCTCTAAGGTTGAAGAATCTAAGAAAGGGTTTTGTTAAAGGAAAAGATTGTGTTTGTAAGAAGACAAACTAGTGAGGAAGGTAAATCAAAGATTTACCTTCTTAACCATATTATGCAATATTCAAGAAAAATCTATTATGCACAAGTACTTTGATAATTGATTTGATGAAGAATTAACTAAGAAGACATAAGCAAGCTTACAAATAATTATCTGTAAGAGAATTTTGAATTGATCACAAGCCCTTCGAATTCTCAACATGGTATCAGAGCTATGGTGCGAAAAACAAGGAAAGGGCATTTAAAGATACAAGTCCATGAATTTACAGTTAGACAATGAAGACACTTAAATAAGTTTGATGCAATTTTTAGTGATACATATTCTCAACAAAAGACCAGTCACAACTATTCATAAACAGGTCGAATTATTATAGATGGCAACAATTATATATACCATAGTAAACTGCACATAACAAAGACAAAAGATAGTTTGGATTAGTCTAAAGATTTTAGATAAGATTTGTAATTTAGTGCGAGATAGGACACTGATTCGTTGAGAAATAATACATTACATTTAGTCAGAGTCTAGAGAATTTTATTATTAAATTGTGTAGCCTCACTAGAGGTTGACCAGTTCCTAAAAATTCCAAATTCAATTAGTCTTTCAATATTCAATTTGATAAATGATTGTAAGTTATCCAAGTACTAAGTTGGTTCATTTTTTAAATGCTTAAGTTGGTTCAATTTTTAAATGCTCAACAATGCTTAAACCCAATAAAATGCAAGCATGCCAAGTTTAGTAGAGCTATTTTATATGAATAATGTAATAATGATTTAGATGTAGAGAAACAAACTTAAACCTAATAAAATGTAAACAGTATGAAAATTCCAAGTTTCTTTGAGTTGTTTTCTGCGAATAACATAATAATTATTTGGACATATATAAACAAACATAAACCCAAGAAAATGAAAACAACAAACAACATGAAAATGCTTAAAGCCAACAACCATGCCAAGCTAGCTTTGTTTTTTTCTCTGTTTGACTAAAATAATGATTTGAATTTGATTAAATAGGCACATTAAAATAGATACTTGGAGAGGCAATGTTACATTTTTCCCATCCTGTAATACTCTCACAATCCTGCATTTCTACAAACATATTCAAAATCTGTAGCAGCCTCCGATAAAAAACAAAAAATTCCTTTACTATGCTATCCAAAGTAACCTTAAAATTTAGTAGCTGTAATGAATGTGATTACCATCTACTGGGACCAACTACCAATTTGATAGGACAATAAATCACTCACTTGAAATCTAAAGATGTTGAGAGAATATTATTAGAGCCAGAAGAAAGGAGATCAATGGATGTAGAAGCCACATGTTTATACATAAAGGTGTTGCACCATTCGTAATAGGTGCCATGGGGCTCAACTAGTCGATGTCCCAGTGGGAACAGTGCCATTGAGAATTGACATACCACCAATACAATAAATATAGTTCAATACTATAAACAATGATAAAATAGGAACTTTAAGATATGGGTTCAACTTGATAACAATTAAAAAAAAATTATTTAAATAAATACCGCATGGATAAAAATTGTAAAACAAAGGTGGGTTATGAAGTATTACCTGAACAAAAAGCATGGCCAAAAGAGATGATTCTTTTGGAGTGCAATTCCTTGGGTTGATGTGATAGCATCCTCCCTCACTCTGGTAATATCATCATTGGAACTATCTATGCCATGCCTTGTGGGATCTCTCTGTGTTTTGGCTATTGTCTATTGGGTATAATTACAAGCTATTACCACAGTGGTAGATTCCTATGGTGGGATTTTGCTCAGTAATAATATACTCTTCACCTTCATAAATCTGGAGAAAAAAATACTTAAACCTCACTCTCAGCTAGGCTGACTAATTACTAACTCTCTAGTCAC
Source organism: Pinus albicaulis (assembly GCA_034641835.2). Lineage (NCBI taxonomy): Eukaryota > Viridiplantae > Streptophyta > Pinopsida > Pinales > Pinaceae > Pinus > Pinus albicaulis. Next base: position 462,020,702 of record CM076570.1, on the reverse strand, counting down.
TAGAGAACCCAAAACTAATCACTGTTAACAACCAACACAAAATTAAAAAAACATTGCAGGAAGAAGTTTGGATTTTCATTGATGAATGCATGAGAGCAGCAACATAAGAGAGGAGCAACATTATTGAATCTGGATCTTGATGTCATTGTTGGATATATTTGAAACTTGATATGAAGAAACTACAAATTCACATCTATTACTGAAATTGAAATTTTTCAATAAGTAATATTTTTTATGTATTTTATTTTTTATTTAAATTTCCTTTCCTACTTCTGTCATTCCTTTTGTTTCCCACACATATCAATTCCAACTTTCTGGCAATATCTGACCCATCTGTTTCTATTTTTGTAGACCGATTTTATATTTCCAATTACTGGTGACAAATAGGAGATCAAAGAGAAAATATTGTAATTTCAAATGCATACTTAACAAAGAATGAAAGAGGCATAGTGCTTTTACCTATTTACAATGACTTCATATCGCTCCTCTCTTGGACTCCCACCAATCAATTCCCCAACCTGTGAAGAATACACTAGCTTAAGTTATGTCCAAACAATGAGGATAAAGTTGCAACCATATGCTTAGTCTTATTATCATTAACTAGCTTCAATGTGCTCCTTGGAGAAACTAATTCCGCTCATACACAGTTTATATCCAAAAACAAACAAGCAAAACCAATTCATGTCATAATGAATGACAGGAAGAAAGAAGCATACCTTAGGCACAAGTACATCCATGGAAGAAACAGTCTTTCCGTCATCATTGACCAACATGTAAAATGCCTTGATGTTTTTTGGATAGTTGTACAAAATTACTGGCTTTTTAAATATATGCTTCAATTTAGACAATAAAAAATCAACACAATTTCCGATCTTTTCACCTTCCCAAAAAAACCAGATTAAACAACTTTAAAATTTAAATATTAGGCATTTTGATTTTAACATAATGTCAAGGTGGTATTTTTGTCTTACACACACACCTCTCATGCTCTAATGCTAAATCAATGCCCCACTCCACCTCATTGTCAAACTTCTTATCTGTAACCTATTTGTTTTCAACCACATGCCACAATTCTCAAGCCATTCTTGTGTCTAAAAACTTAGAAATCCCAGAAACTCAAAGTTGTAAGCATCTATGCATACACCCAAGCTACAAAAAATTAATAGCCTTCTGTAGAAGTTGAATTGCTTCTACGTAGGTAAAACGGGCAAATGAGGTATTCGGTACAGAACGAAGTCGATCTATAGCAGTCTTATCAAAGATATTTGACATGAATTCCATGTCATCAAGGAAGTTATCAAGAAACCATTGACACAAGAACTTCACACAGTCTTCTGCACAATTCATGTCATCCTATAAATTAAAGTACAGCCAATCATATAGTCAAACCAGAAAATTGAAATTTGTTAGTTTCCACTAGTCTTGTAGAAAGAAAATGAAAGTTCCATTGAAAATGGATTGATAAGTTAGAAAATATCTAACAAAAAATAAATGCATACAATAAGGGTGGATTTCGAAACAGGTTCTACCTATAAATCTGCAAAGGAAATTTCAGGCTCAACCATCCAAAACTCTGCAAGATGCCTCGATGTATGAGAATTTTCAGCACGAAATTTGGACCGAATGTGTACACATTACTAAGTGCACAAACATAGGTCTCAACCTGGAGCTTACCAGGGACAGTCAAGAATGCTTGGTGGGCAAAGAAGTCCTGGGAAAAGTCAATCTTCCCATTTTTTTGTGGAATTCCAGGTTTTAATCTAGACCTTTCTTCCATTTTTAAGAGCTAATCTTTAGACTTCCGAAGCTCAGATACTACAACAAAAATTTATTTTTTATAAGCTTGGTTGGCCTTTAGATCTGACACCCTGTCACCTTTCTCTTTAACAAGGAGCTTAGTAGCTTCTAAATCAGCTGCAGAAGGTGGGGGGTTTTCCTTCAATTCACACTCTAACCTCTCTGCCTCACTAAATAGTCTTGTAACTTGGAACATCTCCCCAGCACCCTCGCAATCACTTGTTGTAATAATATGTGTATGGATATAATTAAATCCATGATTCTGAAAAAATGTATGTGTCGCATATGAAAGGGCATTATGAATTTGAGCAACTGCAGAAATCTGCAACACACACACAAAAGATACCAACCATAACATTAAATACATGTTACTATAAAGGGTATTATATCAAAGAAAAGAAAATAAACCCATATTGCAACTTGTGAGGCCATTGCAACACCATAATTATCAAATTTTAAAAATATACACAATAGAGTGTTATCACATATTACAAGTCAATGCATTTATAACTCCGCAATATGAAAATTATTTTAAATGGGCTTTTACTTTGTGCTATATCTAAATCACATAGACCAAATACATGGTAGAATTCTATACACAAAATGTTATCTGTAAAACAAGCCATGATATCGATAAAACTTGTACGAAATAAGCTTTGCGGCTCAGTGGGGTTGTACATTACAAATAGAACTTGTTGCATGATACAAAAGCGTGTGCCAAAGAAAATATGGAGACTTCTGTAGAATAAATCAAATAAGTTACAAGTTACAATGCAACAAAACGTCCATCTAGCATAAAGTGAAGTGTTTCTCTAGTAACACACTGTTATAGATTTAATTCATGAAACCATTTAAATCTTGATTGCCCAATTTTGGCAGGTTAAGGTAGAAATGAAAACAAAAAATAGAAGTGCACAAACATATTTTATAACCTACCATCTTACCAAACTTAAGAATTGAACTAAAGAGTACTGGATATAATCATTAGTATAAATCCAAAATACAAGAAGGATATTGCTACACACAAAACCAAAGAAAAAAAACACCATGAAGGATGAAATAAATCACAATATATAATCTACTCATTTGAATATTGTTTAAGGCCAACCAAGCTTGGCCTAAAAATCCAGGGCTTCTACACATTAGTCATCTAATTTTTAGTCCTATTGAGATCAACATGCCAAAAAGCCAAACTAATTTTGCATTAGAAAAGAGCCCAATCAAGAAATAACAAACAACTTTGTATTTACTAATGTCATACCCTGGCAGTCCACCTAACTATAGAAATTTTAATTCCCAACCTCACCACTTCACCCTGGCATTACTACACCTATTGTAGCTTAAAGCTCCTTCAAAGACAATTTCAATCCTGAACCCAACTAAATCTTGGCTCAAAGAAGAAAATAGCAGAATCCCATTATAAAACTAATTAAAGGATTAGTGTTGTCAATGACTTAGCCACCAATGTTGCAAGGATAAGACAACTTAAAATCTCTTATAAATCCCTGCACCGGTTAATCATTTATAGCATATGAACCCTATCCCTCGTCTACTTAACCGAAAAAACAACGGATCCCGTCACTCTCAATAAGGTGGGTATTTAATTTTATGCTGATATGGCCACCAAGAAACCAATTATAGCATTGATTGCGTATCTCACTCTAGGTTAAGTATGTCAATAGCAGGACTCTACCTATTAATCCCTCGAAACCACAAGCGCAACTCTGCTATTAATGAGGATATTCTCTGGAAATGAATAGGCCTCATCTTAATGGTAGATACCAGATTTCAAGTTTTCCCAGTTACAATGGTATCTTCACCCTTTGTAGATATGAAGGCTACATCTACTCCTTCCTATCTTGTTTTTATTTCTACTTTTATTTTCATTATGAAGTAGGCCACTCTCACATTGTATTGAAGAATAGGTCATTTGCTTTTACTTTTAATGTTGCTATTATGTGTCTCTCAGGATGGGGTGACACAAGACATGACAAGGAGGGAAGTGAGACATATGTCCCAACAGGGAATGAAAGGCAAGGACGTGCCACATCATCCAATCCTAACTTGAATATACAGTCTACACTTCGCAGTCAATCTGGTCATGCCCATCATTAATTACAGGGACTGCCCCTTCATGCAAGGAGGATGAGGCAATAATGTTTCAATCGGTATAATGATTTTGTTGTATCTCCTCCTTTCCACTACTATGATGGTGATACCCTCCTCCTATTCACTTCTCTTGGACAGAGGGGATTATCTGAATTCAAAGTATCACCCCCTCTGCCCTTTTTCTTGGAACGTCTGTTGTTTCCTTTTTGCACACTTTCTTGTGGAAAGATATTTGTTCTAGTCTCCAACTTTCACTCCATCTCCTTCCCCTCAAATGGTTTACCACAACACTGTAGGAGCTTTTTGAATGGGTTCAATGCTTGCCTTTCCATGATTGGTTTCCTTTTTCCTTTTAGGTGATTCCTGTCATCCCTCCTTCCTCTAGATGAACCATTCCCTATTGTAGTTCCTACTTCCTTCTTTAGATATGATGAAGCAGCGAGGTAGGATCAAAAAAGGAGCTGACATTCATAGATCCAATGGAGTTTTGCATGCCAGATTTCAGGCAGAGTCTTCAGCTAGGCATTTTCTAGCTCAAATTCCTATGGGTATTCAAAAAGTTTCAAGAGGTCAAATGAGAAGTGGCTGAAAAGAGAGAATATCTTTCAGATTCTGAAACTGCCTCAAAGATTGCTACATGGATTCCAAAGTCTGGACACAGTGCATTTTAGAGGAATATAGGACCAATCTCTGCATACTATAAACCTCTCTTTTCAAATGAAGATGATATTAGCCATCGTGCTCCTGGATCATAACAATGCCAAGGAGGAAATTCTGCTCATGCTAGATGAGATGCAGCTCCAGAACATAGATATGGACAGTAGAATGGAACACATTGAACCATGACTTGCCCCATCATCTAGACCATGTAACACCAATAAAACTATTGAAGACCTTTACTGAGGTGGGTCCATCAGTTTCTTCATAGATTAATGATAGGTTTTTGGTTTTCTAGTTTTTATAGTTACTATACAGTTTGCCATATTAGTCTACTAGTCTGCTAGGCATATTAGTCTGCTAGAAAATTTTAATTTTGAACAGAAACACACTATCATATTTTGTATAAATCTCAATTTTAAACTTCTCATGGTGAAGAGACTTTTGCATTGTCGTTAGTCTAGTTTCCCTAGTGGCATACTAGAGGCTTGCAGTAACTCTCTTGAAATGTAATTTTAAACAATACCAATAGAACAAATTAGCTTACAAAAAAATGTTCCTATTATGTGTCTTTTTTCTTTACTATTGACTTTAAGGAGTCACAATTTCACTTCCACCCCTTATCACCACTCAAATACTTTTGAATCCCATTGACCTACTTTTCTAGCTATTTGTGGACATTTATTAAGATTAAATTATCTATGTTATCATATCTCAAGAAAAATTAACCAATGCTAGTGGAATTTCCCTAACTCTCTAGTATGAAAGATGAAACAAATAACATAACCCTGCACACCTAAAAATTTCTAACCAACAACATAACTCTATTATCGATATCATGATTTCCAAATCCCAAGGACAATGAAAGCATATATACTCTCATAGGTTACTTTTAACATGCCCCTTCAAAGCAAGGTCTCATGGGGAACCAAGGCCTAGACTCGAGGTGTTAATGACCATTTGAATCACCCCAAGGTTACATTGGGAACCATATGCATAATCAAAAGAGACTTAAGCAAATTAAAGGCCAAGTTTTATATATATATATATATATATATATATATATATATATATATATATATATTGGACTCACTTTTATCCCATCACCAAACATGCCCCACTCATCCCATGCCTAATGTTTCTCAGCTAGTATCAAACATAATCATAATCATCACCATTGCATTACAAATAACTACATCACATTTACCATATTTGTTGCAAGGGATCCCAGCTACGCTAGTGTTCACTAAATTTCTGCTGTGAGATACTAGTTGAAATTTTGAACCACACACAATTAACATCACAGAAAACCAGGAACAGGCAAAGGGATGGAACCAAGAAAGGCTTCCTTTATTTATAGAGGGCGGAAATTCCTATATTCTTTATAGAGGTTGATGAGAAGAATTTCACAATCGAGATTTGGCTTACTCAAGCCAACCTGAGGAGACCATAGTTTGAACTAGGCAAATCAAGCTCTAAAATCATAGAGGTGATGTGCCTACTAACCATGTGGGAAAAATTCATTGTCATTAGAGGGATGATCTGTTTCACTTGAAGGATAATAATTGTGTTGTAGGTGTTTGATAGAGTCCATATATGACATACCTTATTTTCTCAAATCTGGCCCATAATTGCTTCCTTGAGCTGCGACTGATCTTCAATGGGAGGTTGTCCCTTCACAGTCCTCCTTGAGGGGAGTTACAAAGCTTTATACATAGAGTTTTTCTCCTAGAAGATAGCGGAACCCTACAGGTATACATGCAGACCTGTAACAACCTCTTATCATGGCTATCCACCCATCAAATCAACTTTTGAATGGGCTCAAATAAATGTTCTAGAATGGGAGTCAATTGATGTGCTATGGATTACTTAGGCATTTTCAGAAAGGCCCTAAGCTCAAAACATTCAATGAGAAAAAACCTATTGCTACAGGTAGAGCTTACAGGACATGCTAGGTTGACTTAAAGGTAGAGCTCATAGAAGATTCTAGATTGACTTAAAACACAAGGATGGGCTTGGGTCAAGTCATACCATATTTTCAAATTCCTAGGAATTCCTTTTTCTTTTCAAGCAACACTTGAGGAACAATGGGACATGCTTATCCAAATGTGGAAAAAGAGTTTTGGTGAATGGATTTATAAGCCCAAGACCTTAGTAGCATGATTTTAGATCTGCCCTAAGTGTTGGCTCCCACCCATGTTACTATTTATTGTAGGTCCCCTTGGTTTCTTCTTTGGGCCAAATTTCATAGATTCAAGAACCTTTAATACACATGGAAGGAAATGAGTGGCTTGGGTATTCCCAAAAATAATGCTCCAACCCATCCCTCTATGCTAAGTCGATTGTTTATTCTCTGGAAATAAAAGGATATTGCATTCAGACAGTAAAACTTCCTACTGGGGACTGAACCCTGGTATCTTGACCATGGGCTTATTTTTTCTTTTATTTTTTGAAAAAAGCTCTCTTTGATGAAAGTATTTCCAGCAGTTCTTGGTATGTATAAACACCCTAGTTTTCTTCTCCTGGTGGTATGAGAAACGCTCTGCAAAGACAAATTCACAATTATGTTTCCCTCTACATCTAGCTCCCCAAGATAGCCATGCAATATTGAGCTTTCGAAAAACATATTTCTCAGCCTCTCACTCACTTTATCTACTACAGACCTGAGAAAATTTACAACCCTCGGGCCAGAAAATCATGTCAGAAGTTTAACTTGTCCAAAGACCTTAAAAAATAAGTTTTGATTGGGGTTGGAAATAAGATGCTTATATGGCTTGTGAGGTGCCTCTCTCCTTAGAGCCTATGGGAGGAAAACTTCACCCATCTAAATAAAATGTAACAATTTATCAGAGAAGAAGGGAATCTGTAAGACAATGCCTCTAGAATATCCTTTTCAATGAAGCACTTCAAGTCAGGGTGGCCACACTCAGTGGTCATCTGAAATTTATCAATATTCAAAGTGCCAAAGGGGCACATTTTTAGGGCCAACATCCACTGGCTTAAAATAAGTCATAGGCATACAAAAGGATTTTTAGGGGCCCTTTCTTCAAAAAATGTCCTGAAGAGAATCTCCACTATCAAATCAACCAAGAGTAGGATTCCTTAAAAGATGGAATTGAAAAAGAATTTGTTTCTCAGTTCTGCCTACAAAAGAATTTTCAATTGCAAAGTGAGGAATGTCCATGCAACCCTGTCTTGGAGTCATCTCACATAAAATTTATGAAGAGAAAATAATACTGTGTGACTAGTCTTTGAATTTTGGTAAGCTAGCTGTTACCCTCTCAATCATGATCAACGATGATGGTAAGTCCTAGGATTAGATAGAACCTAACGTGAATTCTAAAATGCTACCTGTTAGGAATCTGTAATTTTATAAGATTGGTGAGACTAAAATTGCAGAAGCAACATCGTTTCAACCACTTTGGGATTCTAGGATCTAGCCCTCCTGAATCCGGAGAGGGATCTCTCCAATAAGTGCAAATATGGATTTGTCTTTGAAGTTTGGGGTTACGATATTAGGCTAGTTATGAAGGCCAAGGGTTTTGTTTGTTTTTTGGATGGTTGAGCATGAATACTGCTTTGAGGAGGAAAGTCCTAAGTGCAAAAAGTTTCAAAGGTGAGAAGTTGCAAGTGAATGGAACAATTAGGGTAAAAATATAGATATAACGCTGGTTTTTAGTCCATTGGGCTATGGAGTCATAACAGGGCTTTAATTGAACAACAATATCAAGAGTGATCCAAGGGGCAAGTCATCTACATCACCAGATTGTTGAGATTATAAAGATGGGATGGGAACAATAAAGTGTTGGAGAGGTGGAAACTGATAATAATTTCACAAGGATTTATAGTCAGTCCAAACAAGAAAAGCCTCTTAAGTAACTGTTTAAAACCAACCAAGTGCAGGGCTAACCATTGACGTCTTGGGCGAGTTTGTATTAAAGCAGCTTAATTGACAAACAATCTAGTAATCCACATAATTACCATCAGAAATTATGAAAACATATAAGAGAAGACAGACTATAAACTTAAGATCAGATAAAGTACTTTTAAACCTAGTCTTCTTTCAGTCAACACCAAGGGAAACTTTCAGAATCTGCCTTTGGAGAAAGGAAGCTAGAAACAGGGCACACCATCACTTTTCTAGTCTAACTTTAATAAGAAAATAAGGAAAATAACTTTCAAGAACAATGTTTAAAGAAAACAGTAGGACGAGGGAACTCCATCATTCCTAATTTCTTAAACTGTATTAAATCATTCTTAAATAAACAAATTGGAGGAAAACATTGAAATAAAGCTTTTCAGCCAGAGAAGGTTACTGATATACAGCAGGTCCTAACTCTATAAATGTTGTTATTTATCAAAGAATAGTGAACAATATGACATACATAGAAGGAAAACAATAACAAAGAAAGGAGCACTTCACTAGTGATATAGACCAGATCCCAAGAAAGAGCTTGTTTATTGATGTCAAACCAATTACAGTACTCAGGCCCAAATTTTTAGTTCAACAATCATCTTCACTATTCAGCCTAACTAATCTATCACAAGAAGAGCTCCAAGGGCCAGTGAACACTATTTACAATCAGAAAATTAAGCTCAAGTGTATATCAAAGTTCTACAACCAACCCCTCTCTCATCTTCTGCAGTAGTATATATAGAAGAATGAGGAGGTGAGATCTGATAAAAGATCTCAATTACAATTAATACAGACTTAATGGTTTCTAGCCTTTAAGGGGCTCAATGAAGAAACTTACAATAGGTATCTTCTGTATTAAATGTTTTTACATAAAGATTAAGCTCGACGAGAGATTTTGTTGACTTTTGAGGCCTTGTGTGGCGTCGAAGTAACTCTGTAGATGTCTGCCATTAATTTCCTTGGCAGGGTTTCCTCTTTGGCCGCATTCTGAGACAAATATCTGATCCTGATCAATAAATTCGGCCTCTGATTGAATACTTTGAGGTACAGGTAGAATTTTAGTAGCTGGGAGGAATCAATTTGCCTCAGATGTGGCGGTGGAAGTGCTCCTATTGATAAAACCCTTAAGATCTTCTTTAAACTGTGTTTTAAATCGGGGATTAGGCTTTTGATAAACATTCTTAGCCGTGATCCCCGTGAAATCTGTTTTTTAATCCTCTGTTTTGATAAATTATGGCCTTCGTCACTGATACTCTCTGACTGTGCCTGATTCATGGTTTTTGCTAATGTACAGGGCTGCGCAAGGTTATGTGGCATCAATACTTCATGAACGATTGATAAAAACGTGTTTTTAACACCCTGTGATGATTTTCTTTGGTGAATCGAAGGCAGAATATCGTCATCCTTTGCCTTCGCATTTTCTTCAAAAATGGAGAGAAAACCATTTAAACCCTACAAAATACAAACAAATATTAAAAAATCATGCATATATAGGTTTATTGCTGCAGAGGACGTGTGGGGGAAGCGTGGCCATTGGATGGCATCATCCAACGATCAGGATTTATCAGGAGAAGTCATAGAGAAGGCGGAAGAAATGTTTAAATCAGAGCCGTCGATCGTGCAGAGATCGACGGTCGGGAGTGAAAATGGGAATTCAAAGCAGAAAACGTTGACTGGGCGATCAAATCAGGGTGATGGAATATGGGTCATCGATCTGCAGATCAGATCGATGGCGGAGATCTATTGAATGCCGTGTCGTAGCCGGGTTAAATGTCGGGCATCTTCGGTGAGCGATAGCCATTGGACGGCTCGCCCCAGATCGGACGGTGTATAGCGATATCGTGTGAGGTCCACGTTCGAACATTAACACGCGATGGATGGTGGTTTTATGAATAGTGCCCAGGTCACGCGTCAACTGATGAGTGGAATCGCTGGCGATCGGGAAAAAACCAATGTCGCCCAAAGGCGATGCGATGAATACTGCGTGGTTTTTGGACGGGTGAGTGGAATGCGGGGACCACCAAGGAGATGGAATCCGCACCGTCGATCTGCAGATTAGATCGACGGTGGAGATTAACTGAGGTTTGAAGCAACAGAAAAACTTTAGAAAATAATTAAAAACCCAAATTTTGGAAATAACATAAGGTTTTAATATTTTTGGGGGAGTGATATGTATTATGTGGCTAGGTGCCCCTCTGTGGGGCCGCGGGTTACATGGAGGATGATACGACCGGGATTTATAGAGGAAGGGGCTTAAGACTTAGCCCGAGGGGGCTTAAGTCCACACCATAAAAAATATGATTTTTATGAATTTTCAATGGTTTTCAAAGGGTTAGAGGGGTTCCGATAAGGCAAAGAAGGAGTCTTTAAACCTTATCAAATGGTTTTGATGAAGGGGAAAGGGAAAAATCATGAAAATGAGCGATTTTTCATGGGAGATGAAAGGGTTAAAATGAGGTTAGTTTTGGAAGAAGGGAAAAGGGAAAAGGTGCTTGCAGCAGTATTCTGGCTTGGAAATCAGCAGGATTCTGAAAGGGGCTATAGGCACAGTAGTCAAGATTTGAGGATAGAGGTAGGAGGCCTTCAAGAGTCTTCAAGAGCCAACAATTTTTTAGTAATAAAATTTGTTCCTTGAAGGCTCAAAAAGTCTTAGCCACATTTTGATATAAAATTTTTTATAGGTGGCTAACAGTGGCTCCACTTGGGGATGGTGCCTTCCTGAAGGCATCAAGAACTTCAGACCTGCATTCTCTGGGAGGCTGACCTGTGCCACATCCATTATGTTCTCTGGGGGGCTGATTATTTTCCTCATCCATTGCGCTGCCCTTCCTTTGCTGAGATGAATTTCTCTGAAAACATATTGGCAACCATAAAAACAATGGATCTTCATCAATACAAACTTTCTACCTACCCAATCCTACTAATCTAACATTTTTTCTTCATTAGAGTGCACTTGGATTGGAAAACTCTTTTAAAACATTTTATTCTTTTGAAAGAAAGAAATATAATCTATTTCTACTCCTTATTTCTCCCTGAACTCAGATTAAACAGTTGAGTTCAGATGCTTCTCTACCTATTCTACTATCTGTTGGGATTAAACTGTCCAACAGATTTTTATTCTCTAAATTTTAAAACATAAATTTAAAAACATTCATGTCAGGATTAAGCTGTTTGACTTGTTGTGGTCTATGGCATAAAAACAAGCTACACATAGACATTTATTTTGCAGAAAATTAAATCAAAATGGAAGGCTTAAGATCTGAAAGTCAAAGCACTTCCTTCATCTTTTTTACAGCTCTGTCTTGACCTTTGTTTGAGTTGTTCCTCCTTTGTTCTTTGGTTTAGGTTTTGAGTTAATTAGAACCAGATTTACATGTTTTTTGACTCATAAAATGAAACAGATTTGAGTCATCTCTTTTTGGAAACTTAGGTTCAGATTTTGATCATGTTTGAACCTTTAATTTCTATCCTAATCTATCTACTGATAAGCCAAGATTAAACATTTTTGAAAATCGAATTAACTATCCTCTCAGCAGAAAATTTAAAACTAATTATTCAAGATTAGGCTGTTTGACTAATTAGAAGTGTGTTTTGTAGGAGTGTAATTTAAGCTTGCACACTTTCAGATTTGTTTCTCTTTTTTGGTATGGGGCTATACCTTTCTTGTTTTCATAATCTGCCCTCTTTTCTTTCTTTTCATTGTTTTTTTATTTTTTATTTTTACAACTTTGAATGCAATGGTGGAAGAAATATTTATAGTGGAAAAAAATATAAAAAGGCTTTTGGAACATAACATGGATCAAGAGAAGTAATTCTTAAGCATCCTACCATTGACAGGACCCCCAAACAGTTCTGCTTCATTCAACTCCTGCAAGAAAAATGCATTGTTACCAGCAGCTGAGTGAATAGAGTAAGAGCCAAGCCATAAGTTGTCAAATTTTCCATGCTTTCCCTTCTCTTCCCTCCTTGATTCCCACTTTAAAAATTTGTCCCCAATTTTGAAATTGTTGGCCTTTGTTCTTCTGTAAAAAATCTTTTTAATGTTGTCTTGTTTCCGCAATGTTTTGTTATAAACTTCCTCTATGGTTTTCTGAAGATGAATGGTCTGGTTTATCCTTCTGATCATGTCATTATCTTCAGTTTGCAACTCTTGAATCAACTTCATTACTGGTACACCAAGGTTGTTTGGAAAAATTGCATCAGTACCATACACAAGCTGGAAAGGTGACATACCAATAGATTTCTTCAAGGTCAATCTGTCAGCCCAAAATGCATGAACCAGCTTTGTGTGCCAAGACTTTTTGTTGTCCTCCAACAGTTTCTTGATTATGTTCACTAAAATTTTATTTTAGGATTCTGCAAGTGCATTACCCTGAGGGTAATAGGCCATGGAATGCCCCAATGTTATGTGATATATGTGACAGAACTCAACCATATTCCTTGATCCAAATGCTGCTGCATTGTCAGTGATAATCTTGGTAGGACAACCAAACCTGGAGAGAATGTTAGTCTCCATAAATTTTATGATAACTGAATCATTGGCCTGTCTACAAGGTATGGCTTCTATCCACTTAGTGAAATAGTCTCTGGCAGTGAGAATCCATCTATGCTGGGAAGAAGATTGGGGATGGATTTCTCCTATGAAGTCAAGTCCCCACTGTTGAAATGGGGCTTCAATAGTGATTGGATGCAGAGGCAGGGGTAGCAGTTTTCTTTTTCCTTCAAAAAGTTGACATCTATGGCAATATATGATCATCTTATGCACATCATGGAAAAGAGTAGGCCAGTAGAAACCAGCCCTAAAAAATTTGTTGGCTATTGACTTCCAGTACAAATGACCTCCACACTCTCCTTCATGAAACTGGTATTTAACCTTATTTGCATCAAACTCAGGAAAAAATTTATGCAATACACCACTTGCATTTTTCCAGCAAAGACATCTATCTATAATGCAATAGTTTATAGCTTTTAACTTTAGGAACCTTGCCTTTGTTTTTGTCAAACTAGGAGGTGTATTCAAATTAAGCAAAACATAAACAATATCAGCATACCAAGAGGAATTCATAAAATGGCTTTCAACAATAGGAGTTGATACTTCCTCTTGATCATCTAAAGCATTAATCATATTAATATCAAGAACTTCAAAATTTGATTCAGCCATCAATTTAGCTAGACCTTGAACTTTGATGAGTTTAGTGGGTTTTATCTCTAAATCATATTCAAGAATAACAGCAATCCACTTACCTCTCTTACCATCTGGGTCCTGTGTTAGAATGTCTTTAACAACTGAGTTTGGGACAAAGGAAATGATGTGTGAGTGAAGGATGTACACTCTGAAGTCTTTCAAAGCTTTAACCAAAGAAAAAGCTTGCTTTTCCATAATGTTATACTTTAAAGGGGCATACCTCAATGCCTTGCTAAAGAATGAAATAGGTTGCTCTTGTCCTTGTGGATTTTTATGCAAAAGGACAAAAGCTATGGTATGTTATGATGCAAATGAAAAAATATAAAAATCTTTTGAAAAATCAGGACTTATAAGAACCGGTGTTTTGGTTAACGCTTGTCTCACTAGTTCAAAGGACTTCTTTGCTTCCAAGGTCAATTTTACCCCTTGCTCCTTCTTTAACATGTTTGTGATATTCCTCAGGAGCTCAGCCAAGTTGGGGATGAACCTTCTCAAAAAGTTAATCTTTCCAATGAAATATTGCAACTCTTTGATGTTCCTAGGATGAGAGATTTGAAATATGGCCTCAATCCTCTTTGGATCTATCTTAATACCCTACTCAGAAATAATGTGCCCAAGAAGTTTACCTTCCTGGAGACCGAATAGTGTCTTTTTAGGGTTTAAATATATTCCAAACTTTCTGCATTTCTCGAAAAATTTTCTTAAATGTTCTAAGTGCTCTTCATCTATTTTTGAAAACACAGTAACATCATCAAGATAGATAATGATGAAGAAGCCCAGTTCTTCCGAGAATGCTATGTCCATGGCTCTTTGAAAAGTTTCTCCAGCATTCATTAGACCAAAGGGCATTTTAACATACATGAAATTGCCCCATGGTGTTGTAAATGTTGTCTTTAATTGATCAGCAGGGTGAACTAAGATCTGATTGTACCCTGAATAGCCATCCAGCAAAGAAATTCTTTTAGACCCTACAACCCTTTGTAAAATGTGATCCATATTTGGTAAAGGGTAGTTGTATTTTAATGAAGCTTTGTTTAAGTCTCTAAAGTCTATACAAAGCCTGATTTCTCCAGTTTTCTTCCTAACATACACCAGATTAGACACCCACTCAGAGTATCTAATGGGGACAATAATACCATCATCATACATTTTCATGATCTCCTTCTGAACCAAAGGCAACTGGACAGGGTTTATTCTGCGAAGTTTCTGTTTAAATGGCTTTTTGTTTTCTTTGAGGGGAATTTTGTGTTGTATTATTTCGGTGTCATAGGATTTAAGATCTTCGTAACTCCATGAAAAAACATCAAAAAATTCTTTAAACAACTCTATGTATTTAATTTTAATGTGAGCTGGTAAATTTTTAGACAATTTTATCATCATAGGTTTAATTTCACTTCCTATACTGCACTCTTCCACTTCAGTCTCTATAGGTTCCAGTTTTGGTTTATTCGCCACATCGTTAAAATCGAACAACTCTTCTAAAGGGGCCAGACCCCTAGGAAAACTTTCATCTTTAGAGTGCAGAGTTTCTAACTCTGCATTAAATTATGTTTTGTTTATAATTTTTCTTGTTAACAGGTTTATATTAGTAAGTTCAGGAGACGGTTCTTCTTCATCAAGAAAA
This sequence comes from Pinus albicaulis, assembly GCA_034641835.2. NCBI lineage: Eukaryota > Viridiplantae > Streptophyta > Pinopsida > Pinales > Pinaceae > Pinus > Pinus albicaulis. Next base: position 462,005,414 of record CM076570.1, on the reverse strand, counting down.
TTTTCTTCCCTGCAGTCTGTTTCATAGTCTGAGTCCAAACTGTTTAGTTCGAATTCATTTCTGAATTGCATGAAGTCTTCTATTTGTTTTTCATTGTCAAACACCTCCCAATATTTCTCATTATCCGGAACAGCTGGTCTAAATTTTAACTGAGTTGTGCAGTCTTTGGTGTTAAATGGCGTTAAGCATGTTCTAGCTGCAAAGGCTAAATTGTGGGCCGCAATATTTCTTTTTCTTGGGACAAAAAACAGTTTGGACTCCTCAAAGGTTTTCAAAAGGTCCATGACATCATTTCGATAGGCTCTAAGTCTGGGATGATTTTCGTTATACTCCCCATTGACTTTCTTAATGACTAACTCTGAATCCCCATACACATTAATTCTTCTGGCTCCTAACCTTTTCAATAAATTTAAGCCTAGGAGAGGGGATTCATATTCTACTATGTTATTGGAACAATGAAAGTGTAATTTGCAAGAAATTCTTTCTGTGTGGTTGTTTTCAGTGTTAGTAATCCAGACACCTACACTAGCATTTTTCTTATCAAAATATATACTCCATAGAGGACATTTATTAGTTTCAACCTGGTTACTGTCCTCTTCAACTAACATGCTCAAAGGTGGTTGTGAAAACTCAGCACTTAGTTGTATTTTTTTTTATTCCCCAAGATTTTAGTTTATTTGAGGGTTTTTTGGTTGACTCTCAATGTTTAAAAGAAAATGACACGTGCCTCGTAGCTCAAGACCCGTGTTTTGTTTGCTAGATTCTTTAAATGCAGCAAACTGTTTTAACATTTCTGCGTTGTTTTGTTCTTCCTCCCTATCTGCCATTAATCCTGTTAAAGTTACTTGTTCACCAAGTGTTTCATCATTAAACATAATAAAAGAATCAAGGCCTGTATTTACAGAATACAGGGGAGAGTTTTGTGGTTTGTCTTGACTTGTAACTGTGAATTTCATATGGGACTCCCTGTAAAGTCTTCTATTCTGATTGAAAATAGGGATAGTCGCATAAGTCATGTCCATTATCATAGTCCCCTATCACTTAGCCCCCCAAGATATTGATAGTAAAATTCCATACTTTGGGGGCACATCAGCCACAAAAATATCCATGACTAAACATTTGGCTGGAATTTGGGCTAAGTTAACACAGAGGTCTTTGATTAATCCTAAACATTTTACTCCACTGGAATCAAAGGAGTAAAGGTCTTTGTAAGGTCTGGTGATTTCTAAACCCAGGCTCTCCATTACAGCTTTTGGCATTAAATTATGAGAAGCCCCAGAATCATGCATAGCGTTGTGCAAAATTTTTTCATGAACGTTTAAACTTACATAAAAGGGAGGAACAGGTCCCTCTTGATATCTACCTTCAATCTTAGGACCAAAAATCAGCTCTGGTTGGTCATCATTAAGATTGACTGTGTCCTCATTTTATTCTATTTTTAAAGCCTTCAAAATTTGGGTTCCATATACATGTTGGGCAGCTAACTCAGTCAAGGGAACATAGATTTTGATTTTTGAAACTTCCTGCTCTAGGCTGAAAGGGATCTGGCTCTTTAAAGTGTTGGTTTCAGCCTTATTAGCTGTCATTCTATCAGCAATATCAGCTTGTTGATTTGTTTTATTTACACTTGAAAAAATTGTTTTCACAGGATTAATAGCTGAAGCGTTAGTACTACTAAGGTCTGCACTCTGTATTTCTTTGTTTTGAGTGTCTTTCTCTTTATCATTACCAGAATTTATAGCCACTATTTTATCCTTTTGTTTGACAACTCTAGGCTTGGTTGTAGTGCTGTTTTGTGAAGATTTGTTAGAGGTTTTGTTGTTGGGGGTCTGTTGACTGGTTTTGCTTCTAAGGTCATATTCTTTTTGAGGTTCTATGATGACATTTTTCATGTCTTGATAATAATTTTCATCCTCATCTCTTCTGTCATCATAAGGTGTGTATAGACCTTTTTTTCTGTCATAATGGATCTCAAAGTCATCATTATCCACCCCCAGCATGTTGATATAATCTTCCTCTATTATCTCATCGGTTTCCTCAACCTAACTTACATAGTTTTGATGAAAGGGAGGAGTGATCTGCTGATCATCTTCCCTGGGTCTGTTTGGAGGTTGATTCCTTATAAAATTCTGGTTTTGGTTCTGGTTTTTTTTTTTAGGAGCAATTTGGTTTTGACTGGCTTGTGCTCTATTAATTATGCTCATCTCTTTCATCATCTCTTCCATCATTCTCTCCATCTTTGAGTTTGAAGTAGAAGGTGTGGATTTCTCTCTAAAGGATACTCTCTTTTCAGTTTTCATTCTTGCTCTCTTTTCCATTAAGTTGACTTCCACAGAGAGATCACCTCTTTGCATATCTTCAAGAGTTTCAAATTATCTCTCTCTCAGCTGATAGGCCATCTCAGGGTCAAACCCTTCAGGAAACTTGTTTAAAGCTGAGCCCTGTGGAGGTTTTAGTTCTGGGGAAAGTGCATTATACACACTATTGAATCTAGTGCAATAAGCTTGCACACTTTCCCCAGTGTTTCTATGGAGGTTCTTGTAGTGAGAAAGGACTTGGAGAGGGTTTTTCTTTACTTCCCATTTTTTTAAGAATGTTTGATGGAAGGCTTGGAGATCATTAATACTATGGGGGGTTAAAACCTTTAAACCATTTTCTTACTTCTCCCCCTAAAATCTGAGCAAATAACCTAAGCTTGACAGAATCATCATCAATTTCATTTCTGTCAAAGTATTCATTCATATTATCCACATGTTGTGATGCAGTTGTAGCATTGCTAGCATCATATAATGGAATTTTGGACCGATAGTCCTGTGGAAGATTGACAAATGCTGCAAGAAGGACTAAGGGAGCATACCATGTTGCCATGATATGTGGTGGGGGTGGATTTAAAAGAGGGAAAGTGGGCTGAAGTGGAGTGGTTTGAATAGTGGATGTAGGGTGAGCATAAGTGGATGGACCAGGAATAGATTGTTGAGCTGATCTTGGATGAGAGACACCTAATTTGTGAAGGAAATGCAATTCAGGAGGTGTTGTTTCTGCTGCCAAGATGTTCACTTGTTTCAGGAGATGAAAGTGAAGACTCAGAATCTAACTGATCTATGTCACCAAGAGACCTAGTTCTAAAAGGATTTACTAAGTCAACTTGTGATTGTTGTAGAGCTGAAAGATTTTTTAGGGACTGAATTAGCTCTCAAGGGTGATCTGAAAATAGTTGATAATTTAATCCTAGGAGACTTCCTAAGGATACTTTCTGGGTTATCAACTAACTCAGGTGGATCAGGGTCAGGATAGGCTCTAGTGTGAATCTTTCTAGGAGCCACTATGTTGTGTTTTTCAGACCCAAAACAATAAAAGTTCAACCAGATATGACAATATTTAAAAGGTTAACTAGTTTGTTTGAAATTCAATCCTACAGTCCTCTAACTGATTTTGACTAATGTTAGAATGATAAGGGTTCTTCCCAGTGGAGTCTTAAGGTATGCCAAGGATTGTGGAGTCGCCAAGTGGAATATTTTAGCTCCTAAGGAGGTAAAAGGTTTTATGGTCCACCACCATGTTTATTGAATACCAATCTGAAATATTTTTATGTTTTTCCGAGTTATGTTTCAGTTGTATGGTTTTTAAGAATAACCCAACTCTGTTCAAAACTTTGCTATGGTTAAGACACAATGACAGTCTAAGCTTATGGCTAAGCCAACTGATTTTGCAAGGTTAGATAAAGGCTTAAGATAATCATAGGGTTTACCTAGTTTGTCATTGAATTAAACAAGTTTTATCGTGATTACCATTCTTTGGTAGTGCTTGAGAAGGATGCTTTTTACTCACAAGTTTTATGAAGTGTTTAAGGGAATTAGTTCCCCAGCGTACTCGCCAGAAATGTTAGTTGCTGGTGGCTTAGTTGTCAAACAGAACAATTTTTCATAAAACCAGGGGTTATCTAAAGTTTTTAGATGTTTTTGAACTTTCATTAACTCAGAAATTTCCCCAGCGGAGTCGCCAAAAATGTTAGGAATCTGTAATTTTAGCAGATTGGTGAGACTAAAACTGAAAAAGCGACATCGTTTCAACCACTTTGGGATTCTAGGATCTAGCCCTCCTGAATCCGGAGAGGGATCTCTCCAATAAGTGCAAAGATGGATTTGTCTTTGAAGTTTGGGGTTACGATATTAGGCTAGTTATGAAGGCCAAGGGTTTTGTTTGTTTTTTGGATGGTTGAGCATGAATACTGCTTTGAGGAGGAAAGTCCTAAGTGAAAAAAATTTCAAAGGTGATAAGTTGCAAGTGAATGGAACAATTAGGCTAAAAAGGTATATATAACGCTGGTTTTTAGTCCAATGGGCTATGGAGTCATAACAGGGCTTTAATTGAACAACAACATCAAGAGTGATACAAGGGGCAAGTCATCTACATCACCAAATTGTTGAGATTATAAAGATGGGATGGGAACAATAAAGTGTTGGAGAGGTGGAAACTGATAATAATTTCACAAGGATTTATAGTCAGTCCAAACAAGAAAAGCCTCTTAAGTAACTGTTTAAAACCAACCAAGTGTAGGGCTAACCATTGACTTCTTGGGCAAGTTTGTATTAAAGCAGCTTAATTGACTAACAATCTAGTAATGCACATAATTACCTTCAGAAAGTATGAAAACATATAAGAGAAGACAGACTATAAACTTAAGATCAGATAAAGTACTTTTAAACCTAGTCTGCTTTCAGTCAACACCAAGGGAAACTTTCAAAATCTGTCTTTGGAGAAAAGAAGCTAGAAACAGGGCACACCATCACTTTTCTAGTCTAAATTTAATCAGCAAATAAGGAAAATAACTTTCAAGAACAATGTTTAAAGAAAATAGTAGGACGAGGGAACTCCATCATTCCTAACTGCTTAAACTGTATTAAATCATTCTTAAATAAAAAAATTGGAGGAAAACATTGAGATAAATCTTTTCAGTCAAAGAAGGTTACTGATATACAACAGGTCCTAATTCTATAAATGTTGTTCTTTATCAGAGAATAGTGAACAATATGACATACATAGAAGGAAAACAATAACAAAGAAAGGAGCACTTCACCAGTGATATAGACCAGGATCCCAAGAAAGAGCTTGTTTATTGATGTCAAACCAATTACAGTACTCAGGCCCAATGTTTCAGTTCAGCAATCATCTTCACTATTCAGCCTAACTAATCTATCACAAGAAGAGCTCCAAGGGCCAGTGAACACTATTTACAATCATAAAATTAAGCTCAAGTGTATATCAAAGTTCTACAACCAACCCCTCTCTCATCTTCTACAGTAGTATATATAGAAGAATGAGGAGGTGAGATCTGATAAAATATCTCAATTACAATTAATACAAACTTAATGGTTTCTGGCCTTTAACGGGCTCAATGAAGAAACTTACAATAGGTATCTTCTATATTAAATGTTTTTACATAAAGATTAAGCTCGGCAGGAGCTTTTGTTGACTTTTGAGGCTCTGTGTGGCATCGAAGTAACTCTGTAGATGTCTGTCATTAATTTCCTTGGCAGGGTTTCCTCTTTGGCTACATTCTGAGACAAATATCTAATCTTGATCAATAAATTCGGCCTCTGATTGAATACTTTGAGGTACAGGTGGCATTTTAGTAGCTGGGAGGAATCAATTTGCCTTAGATGTGGCAGTGGAAGCGCTCCTGTTGATAAAACCCTTAATATCTTCTTTAAACTGTGTTTTAAATCGGGGATTAGGCTTTTGATAAACATTCTTAGCCGTGATCCCCACAAAATCTGTCTTTAATCCTTTGTTCTGATAAATTTTGGCCTTCATCACTGATACTCTCTGACTGTGCCTGATTCATGGTTTTTTTTTATGTACAGGGCTGCGTAGGGTTATGTGGCATCAATACTTCATGAACGATTGATAAAAACATGTTTTTAACACCCTGTGATGATTTTCTTTGGTGAATCGAAGGCGGAAGATTGTCATCCTCTGCCTTCGCATTTTCTTCAAAAATGGCGAGAAAACCATTTAAACCCTGCAAAATACAAACAAATATTAAAAAATCTTGCATATATATGTTTATTGCTACGAAGGACGTGTGGGGGAAGAAAAATGTTTAAATCATGATTGATCGGGAGAAGTCATAGAAAAGGCGGAAGAAATGTTTAAATCAGATCCGTCGATCGCGCAGAGATCGACGGTCGGGAGCGGAAATGGGAAGTCAAAGCGAAAAACGTTGACTGGGCGATCGAATCAGGGCGATGGAATATGGGTCGTCGATCTGCAGATCAGATCGACAGTGGAGATCTATTGAATGCTGTGCCGTAGCCTGATTAACTGTTGAGCATATTCGGTGAGCGATAACCGTTGGACGGCCCGCCCCAGATCGGACGGTGTACAGTGATATTGCGCGGGATCCACATCCGAACATTAACGCGTGATGGACAACGGTTTTATGAACAGTGCCCAGGCCACATGTCAACCGATGAGTGGAATTGCCGGTGATCGAGAAAAAACCACCCTCGCCCAAAGGCGGTGTGATGAATACCGCGCGGTTTTTGGACAGGTGAGTGGAATGTGGGGACCACCGGGGAGACAGACTCCCCGTCATCGATCTGCAGATCAGATCGACGGTGGAGATTGACTGAGGTTTGAAATGCCGGAAAAACTTTAGAAAATAATTAAAAACCTTAAATTTTGAAATAACATAAGGTTTTAATATTTTCGGGGAAGCGATATGTATTATGTGGATAGGCGCCTGTCTGCGGGGCCGCGGGTTACATGGAGGATGATACGACCGAGATTTATAGAGGAAGGGGCTTAAGACTTAGCCTGAGGGGGCTTAAGTCCACACCATAAAAAATATGATTTTTATGAATTTTCAATGGTTTTCAAAGCGTTAGAGGGGTTCCGATAAGGCAAAGAAGGAGTCTTTAAACCTTATCAAAGGGTTTTGATGAAGGGGAAAGGGAAAAATCATGAAAATGAGGGATTTTTCATGGGAGATGAAAGGGTTAAAATGAGGTTAGTTTTGGAAGAAGGGAAAAGGGAAAAGGTGCTTGCAACAGTATTCTGGCTTGGAAATCAGCAGGATTCTGAAAGGGGAATAGGCACAGTAGTGAAGATTTGAGGACAGAGGAAGGAGGCCTTGAAGAGTCTTCAAGAGCCAAAAAATTTTTAGTAATAAAATTTGTTCCTTGAAGGCTCAAAAAGTCTTAGCCACCTTTTGATATAACAAATTTTATAGGTGGCTAACACTACCTCATACTTTTTCAATCCATACACTTTGCATAGGTTCACCAATAATACATCACAAAGAAATAATTTGGAACTAACTTAAACAAAGGTATTATCAAGTTCATACCCAAGACGAACGATTCCAAAGTGACTAATATCCGGAAGCCTATCACTCCGTTTAATGTCTCATGTAATAGTTGTTGAGTCTCAAATCTGCATCTTTTCCATACATCTTTCTAGACCTTTTTCATCCACCTGAACCTTCTAAGTTGTCAATATCATTGTATATTAATTGCAAAAGAGCATCTAACATGGTTTTTAATTATATTTTTGTGTCTGCTGTTTGATTTAGATTTTGCTCATTTAGCTGCGGAATCTTGCCACTTTCCGCAGCTGCTGCAACGTTCCACATCCATTTTGTGAAACTCTATGTTACAGGTGTCTACAGCAAAAACAAGCCACATGGGAAAGTCTGAAATGATGTGGACATGGATCGTGTCCTATTGGCTCGAGCAAATCCATCTAAAGAGGCTGTGGTCAAAGGTGTCCAAATGGAAGTCAACCATAGAGTCCCACGGTGACAGGACTCTGTTTCGTGTCACATGAAGGTTCATATAGCCGTTCTGAATTGCGGGAGACAAATCAACATCTGTACACGGCTCCATAGCCGAATTAAAACAACCACTCCTCATAGATTTACTCTTCAATACGGCCATGATGCTATATCTGTGGACGTAATGGTCTACGTGTTCTCCATCAGCATAAACTTTAGGGAATCAGTTGTATTTCCTTTGTTATAAATAACGCGTTTGTATACGCATATTAGATTAGTCTCTGTTAGTTTTTATTAGTCTGCTCTGTAATGTAATTACGTTTCCACTGTGCCGTAATATCACCTTTCTGTTATGACTGCATTTTAATATAAGAAGACTCTGTTTCCAAACGTAATTCGTGCTTGAAGATTGTTGCCAAGGCTGGTGTAGGGGGCCCCTGCACTCGCCAAGGTTCTGTGCATTATTGTATAGTTCTTGTTTTATTTATTTAAAGCTCATTGTGCCATAATCCATTCAGATGTTTATACATTGCATCTTTCATGGTATATATGCTTCATTTCTGTTTATAATCTTTCATGCTTTCCATTTTACTTCTATCTTTCATGTTTTATGTTATTGATCACTGATCAGTGTTCTTGTTTCAGGTTATAAATAGGCAGCCCGGGCATTTGCATAAATTTTTGACTAATGACATGGAATTAATATTGTTCTGCTGCTAATTTGCTTTTCTTAGTTTCTGTTTAATTTCAGTACTGCTTTGTTTATTTCAGTTTTGCTCATTTGCTTCAGTAGTTAGATTTAGATATATTAAATTTCTCATAACATCTTCAGTTGCCTCCGAAAGCCACAGCTGGACTAATGGTGAGGGATTGAATTATGGATGTGTAGTTTGATATTAGTTTCTTTTCTGCAAGTTAGATATATTAAATTGCTCATAACATCTTCAGTTGCCTCCGAAAGCCACAGCTGGACTGATGGTGAGGGATTGAATTATGGATGTGTAGTTTGCTATTAGTTTACTTTCTACAAGTTAGATATCAGGTTAATCAAGTTGTTTATGGTTACCTCCGAAAATCATAGCTGGACTAATGATGAGGGATCAGAAGATAAGTTGATGTAATTTGATTTAGATTTACTTTGTTGCAACTTTTGGATTTCTTTTAGCATAGTTTCTTTTATGTTTGAATAGCAGCAAGGATAATGAGTTTCATGATCAGTAGTTTATTGTTTGTTTGATTAGAGTAGTGATGCAATTTCATTTTCTTTGAAGAATTAATTTTTTCATTGTGTGTTTTTAAAATTCTCTTGAAGTTTGGAAAATCATTAGAAAGACATTGTTGTCTTGAATATTTGTCTCCATACTTTTCTTTTAGAATTTCACAAAAAATCCAAAAACGACAAAAAAGTAAGAGATAGGTTATCTTGCACATATAGTGCGCCGCACTTCATCATCTTACGAATCTCGGATTGAAAAATTAAATGCAGCAATTTAGGACACACTAAATTGACCAAACATTTTGGCGCCGTTGCCGGGGAAGTGTAAATAGGTAGCCAATTTCTTAAAATAAAAAAAACAAAATAATAAAAGAAGGGAAAACTTGATAACTTCTTGAAGTATGCTCTCCTCTTGCACCTAGTGTGATCTGGAGGATCAGAAAAGAGAGTTATTGGTTCAGTAATTTCTTCAGTATGCTCTCTTCTTGCACCTAGTGTGACCTGGAAGATCGGAAAGAGAATTATTAGCCCAAATTTTAAAAAATAAGAAAAAAAAATAAAAAATGACATGCATAGAGCAAGAGATTCTAAGGGAAGGTTTATAACCAAAGACAAGAGTTCGATTTTCACAACTCCATCTTCTTCAAGGCATAGACAAGATTCACCACCATCTACCCCTAGCCTTAAGATTTTTGGAATTCAAGGAGCAGCTGAATTAGAGGATTCTCCTATACCACCTACCAAATCTCATTTAGAAAAGGAAGAGACTCCCTCTCATCCTCGCTTGATAGAAGAATCAGAGGACTTCAAGGACTCTAAAGAAACTATCATGGCAGAGGAAATAATAGATGGATTTGGAGGTAGAGGTAGAGGTAGAGGAGGAGGAAACAATGGAGACAACAATGGTGAAGGAAATAATGGTAGAAATAGGGAAGGAGACAACTTGTTTGGATTCCCTATAGTTGATGAGGAAACTCATACAATGATGGAAAATATCTCACCATCTGTCCTCCCTAAATTTTATGGATTGCGAAGTGAGGATCCTGAAACATTTCTATTTGAGTTTGAAGTCGTTTACCGAACATATGACTATATGGAAGACTCTCAAAAACTCAAACTGTTTCCTTCAACATTGAAGGGAGCTGCTTTGAAATGGTTCATGGGATTAGCCACTCAATCTATTAGGACTTGGAATGATATGAAACAAATTTTTTTGGATAGATACTTGGACTATTGTATGCCCACCAATCACAAGGATGAGGTATTCAAAATGATGCAAAAAGAAGATGAAAATTTGGAAGATTTACTTGAAATATTTCAATACAACTTGAAAAGAGAAAAGATGAGCAACTTAGATGATGAAACCTTGAAAGCCCTCATATTAAAAGCCATTAGAGATGAATGGATAGATATTTTAAACATGATGGGGAAATGAGACATTTCTTAACTTCCACTTCATGACATAACAGAACTATGTATCCATCTCTCAAGAGGAAAATCTAAAACAGGAAAAGGGCCTAGGGATCCTTCTCTTATTAGGGCTAAAAAATCTGCAACTGGATCAGTAAGTAGGGCAGAGACTGGTAATATGCTTGATGAGTTCAAAACTGAAATCTTAGGGAGCCTTAGTGAACAAATAGACACCCTTAAAATCCAAAACAAGTAGAAAGCAGAAACAGATGCTTTAGCCATATTTTGTCCGAAATGTAGGAAGAAACATGATTTAAGGGAATGTCCCTTGGATGCAAAAGTTGTAGAAACATGTATGATTTTCTCAGAGAATCATGAGATCAAGGATTGTCCTTAAGTTATTGGACTCAAAGCTGTCTTTCAAGAAGACCCAAATTCAGTAGAATCTCTCTGTTTTGTTGCAAGAAGACCTTGGAAGGGACAACAAACTAAAGGGTTTAACAACCCTATGAATCTTCAAACCCCACCAAATTGGAATCCTTGGCGACAACCTTGGCCCCAACATCAAAATCCATATCAGCCATGGGTACAAGGGATGCAAAATCCTTATGGGAGATTTGCTCAATTTTATCAATATCCTCCATCTTTTCAAAATCAACAAACTCCACAACTTCCAAACCCAAATCCACAACTTTCATTGCCATTTCCACAACAAAAACCTTCTCAACAAAATCCAAATCCTCAACTCATGCTCCCATACCAACAAAAGACAAATCAACTTCCAGCTCAGCCATTGCAAAATCCTAATAATAAAAATCCTCAAAATACTTACATGGTAGAAGGACAACAATTTCCTACCTATATGATTGTTCCTCTCAATGATGTACAACTCAGATCTGGTAGAGTTTTAGAAAAACCTTCTATAGATATTCAAGAACAAGATACCTCTGAGGAGGATTCTCTTCAAGTCAATAAGGATTCTGAGGAAGCATCTCTTCAAAATTCAAACATTCAAAAAGAAAAAGAAAAGTTAACACCCACAACTCCTATAGTTGAGCAACCTGCATCTTCATCTACACCTCCTTTTCATGAAAGACTACAAATTGACAAGGGGGTGGAAAAACAAATCTTGTTGCCTAACTATGATTTTCTAGATGAATTGAAGAATGTTTGTATCAAGATCCCCTTGCTACAAGCCATTCGAGAGATTCCTATTCTAGCAAAAACAATAAAGGAGTTGAGTTTCAAAAGACCAGGAAGGAAACTAAAAGACACAAGAAGAATCCACCTGGTAGGAAAAATTGCAGATATTATGATGGGAAAAATTACCATGCAGAAGTATGTAGATCCGGGAAGTCCAATTGTCAAGACACATATAAATGGGATAGAAATTCCAAACACATTGATTGACTTAGGGGCTGCTATCAACATTATGAGTAGACAGACTATGGACCAGCTAAAACTTCCTAACCTTCTTTTTACACCTACTTTACTGCAACTTGCAGATCGATCCATTATTAAACCGGATGGTGTATTAGAAGATATTTCAGTCTCCTTAGATTCTTGGGAATATCCAGTAGATTTTATGATTTTGACTCCCAAGAGTAATCTAGGAGGGCACCCACTTATTTTAGGAAGACCTTGGCTAGCCACAGCTGATGCTTTTATTAGTTGTAGATATGGGGACATGTACATTTCTAATGGTAATTCGACAAAGAAATTCAATTTGTATCCTCCGGCAAGAGCAATCACAGAAGTAGGAGACAATGAATGGGTTGATGATGAGGACACTATACAACCTGTCTTTACCATTTCTGAAATCAGTGAGGATAGTCAAATTCTGAACACATTAGAAAATTTTGAGACATCTTCAGAATATGACCCCACACAATTTCGGTTGGAATCTGACATAGAATATTTATCATCAAGACAAATGTCTCTTTACTCTATGGAAGAGTTTGGTAGTTCTACTATTGAGATTTTTCCAGGAAAAGCATTGAATATCAACAAACATTTGGAAAAGTCACAACAAGAAGAACCAACCAAAATCTTGCAAAAACATTCTACTGCATTTGCATGGGAGTATACTGACATGAAAGGTATTGATCCTAAGACTTGCATCCATCATATCTATATTGAGGAAAACGGTAGACCAATCAGACAACCTCAAAGAAGGATGAATCCAAATCTTAGGGAGATAGTGAAAGAAGAGCTCCAAAAACTTCTCAATGTAAACTTCATTTATCCAATTTCGGATAGCCGATGGGTTTCTCCTTTGGTTATAGTACCTAAAAAGAATGGTAAATGGAGGGTATGCATTGATTACAGGGAATTGAACAAAGCAACTTTAAAGGATCACTTTCCTTTGCCTTTTATTGATCAGGTATTAGATACATTAGCAGGTAAAAAGTAATTTTCATTTTTGGATGGTTTTAGTGGCTATAATCAAATTCAGGTAGCACCTGAAGATCAAGATAAGACCACATTTACTTGTCCATGGGGAACTTTTGCCTACCGAGTACTTCCTTTTGGGTTATGTAATGCACCTGCAACATTCCAAAGAGCAGTACTAGGAATTGTTTCTGATCTAATTCATGATTGTGTAGAGGTTTATATGGATGATTTTACAGTTTATGGTAATTCATTTGAAGAGGCATTAGAAAATTTGGAAAAAGTTCTTATAATATGTAAAGAAACAAACCTTTCATTAAGCCATGAAAATGCTTTATGATGTTTACTAAAGGGATTGTTTTAGGACATCATATTTCAGGAGATGGGATTAAGGTTGATAGATCAAAAGTTGAAGTCATCTCCAAATTAACTATTCCAAATTGTCAAAGAGATGTTAGAAGTTTTCTAGGATTTACTGGTTACTATAGAAGATTTATAGAAAACTTCACTAAAATAGCATCTCCACTCTTCAAATTGCTTAGAAAAGACTATGAATTTAAATGGGATCCTGATTGTCAATCAGCTTTTGAAACTTTGAAAACAAGAATATCTGAAGCACCTATCTTGAGAGGACCAAATTAGAAACTCCCTTTCCATATTTCTACGGATGCTTCAGATACAGCTCTAGGAGCTGTGTTGGGTCAAAAAGATTTAGTTTCTTATGCCATTTATTATACCAGTAAAAATTTGACTCCCACAGAGTTGAACTATACTGTGACTGAAAAAGAGTTTTTAGTTGTTGTTCATGCAATTAATAAGTTTAGACATTACATAACAAGCTATGAAACTTTTATTCATACTGACCATTCTGCAATTAGATATTTAATGAACAAACCTGTTACTAATGGCAGAGTGACAAGATGGATTTTACTTTTGCAAGAATTCAATATTACTGTGTTGGATAGACCAGGAAAACATAATACAGTAGCTGATTTCTTGTCTAGGATTCAGAATACTAAAGAAGATTCTCATGTAGAGGATAAGTTTCCTGATGAATACTTGTTTGCGGTAACTATTAAAACTCCTTGGTATGCAGATATTGCTAACTATTTGGTTACAGGGAAACTACCTTCACATTTATTTCCAAGTGAAAAACGAAAAATTATTCAGGAGAGTTCAAAATATTCATGGATTTCTAACGAATTGTTTAAAACGGGGCCAGATCTTGTGATCAGAAGATGTGTCAGGGAAGATGAAATGCCTGATATTCTTAAGGCATGTCATGATGAACCATGCGGCGGACACTTTGCGGACAAAAGGACGGCCTATAAAATCCTTTCCTTGGGATATTATTGGCCTTCTCTCTTCAAAGATGCAAAACAATATGTCAAAAGGTGTGATAGCTGCCAAAGAGTAGAGAAACCTACCCTTTCAAATGAAATGCCATTGCAAACACAGGTACTCATTGAACCCTTTGAAAAATGGGCTTTAGATTTCATTGGACCTATTAATCCACCATCTAAACAAAAGAAGTATATATTGGTTTGTACTGATTATGTTACTAAATGGGTAGAAGCCAAAGCATTAGTATCTGCTACTGAAAATTCAATTGTTCATTTTCTTTATGAGGATATTTTTACTCGCTTTGGTGTTCCAAGAGAAATTGTGACAGATCAGGGAAGCCAATTCACATCCAACTTGGTGGAGAAATTGATGGAAGAATACAAAATCAAGCACAAAAGATCTACTCCTTACCATCCACAAGCAAATGGTCAAGTGGAGTCCACAAATAAAGTTCTTGAAAGTATCATCACCAAAACTGTTCATCTACATAGAAGAGATTGGGCAGAAAGGTTTCTTGAAGCCTTGTGGGCCCACAGAACTACATGGAGAAATACAACAGGACATTCTCCCTATGAACTTGTTTATGGGAAAGAAGTCCTGCTCCCCATTGAGTTCCAAGTCAAGACCTTCAAGATAGCAGTTCAGTTGGGGATGAACTTATCAGAAGCCCAAAAGCATAGAATGGAGCAATTGAATGAGTTAGATGAGATCAGACAAGAAGCAATTTTAAGAACTGATCTAGTTCAATATCAAAGAGCTAAATGGCATGACAAGTACATCAAAGAGAAGAAGTTTCAAGAAGGAGATTGGGCATTGTTATTTGATTCCAAGTTTAAATATTTTCAGGGAAAATTTCAGACTCATTGGCTTGGGCCATATGAGATTGACAAGATCTTTAGCAATGGAGCGGTAAGAATCAAGACCATTGATGAGTTTCAAACTCCTCTTATTGTGAATGGCCACAGATTGAAAGTTTATCATAAGCCACTCTCAAAAGAGGATTTTGTCAAAGTGTTTCAAGATAATTCTACAATCAAGCTGGTACAGAAGAATTCTTCTTCTCTACCAACCTAGCTTTTGTTCTTTTCAGTTAAAAAATAAAAAAATAAAAAAAAATATAAAAATATAAAAAATTGTATAAGCCTGAAAACCAATCACTGATTGGCAGTCTTATACAGAAAATATAGGGTGAAAATCAGGAACACCTGACACTCTATATTTTCCAAAAATAAAAATAAAAAAAATCTCTCTTTCATTTCACAAGTTTTGTGACCATTCACTCCATTCCATTCCACTTCATCCCACTTCATTTTCACTCCACTTCATTCCATTTTACTTCATTTCATTCCATTTCATCAATAAAATTCTTTTTCATGACCATTTCCATCTATTCATTTGTCATCCGTTAATTTCCATTTATCCAAATAATAGATGTGTCAGTTTCCGCAGCTGACATCTGTTTCCGCAGCCGACTCCAGTTTCCGCAGCCAGAAGCAGATTCCGCAGCTACCACTCTGTTTTCAAAAGAATGTACAGCCAGATGTTATTTCCATAATCATGAAATTAAATGCAGGTGCGAGGATAAATTTTGAAGACATGGAGCATTCAAGATACCAATGAAGAGCAACTAATTGAAGACCAAGGAAAAAAAGGCAAAGATTCCAAGGTATGAGTAAAATTTATTTCAAATAGCATTAAAAACACATTTTTATTTAGTTATGAACCATAAGCTCTATCCATTATGTGCAATGATTATATTGACAAATTTCGTAACCCTTTCACGATCTCCATATGGTCCTCCTGCATTCATTCTCAAACGGTTCCATAATTAAACCCCCGATCTTCACTCATACTCCAATATTCCACCGGTGACAATGAGACGTAGTTGATTTGACCACGGACTCTTACAGCCGCATAAATCCATAGCCATTGTTTAAACGTGCTCACATTTATTTCGCAGCCACCAAATTTCAAAACACTGTCGGATGTGTTATACTCTGTTAATCTCACAGCCGTATCTCTGCCGTGCTCACGAAACCCCTCTCTATTCTGTTCACTCCATTTCGTTCTCTATTACGCTATAGTTTGTATACCCACTCGCTGATATCTACCCACAGTCATTGTGCTCATTTCCGTGCATTCAACCGTTCTACTTCCATTGAACCCTCCTCCACGCAGGCAAGTCTTTGAAGAGCAGAAAGAAGAATGGGTAAACTGTTAAGAGCAGAACCAGAAGGACCTAAGTTCATGGAAGGATATCCGCAAGTAAGGGATATATTGAAGAAAGCAAAGTGGTTGCGGTTTATCCAAAATTTCAGAGGTTATCATAAAGAAGTGACAAAAGCATTTGCAAGGTCGTTCAATGGCCTAGAAGTAGAGATTGGAGACCTTAAGTTTGCAGTGAACGAGGCATCTATAGCAACTACCATGGAACTTCTTCAAGAGGGTGAGCATTGGTTTAAAAATAAAAGCATTAGTGATGAAGCCTGGAGAATAATCTTACGAAACCAAGTTATGGACATAACTATTTTTAAAAGAGGTATTCCTGTTCATGCTTTGAAAGAGGAATGGGCTACTTTGCTGCTAGTTGTTCAAAAATTCATTACCTGTGAAGGCCGTTTTGGGTCCATGTATATGTACCATACCAGGTTGCTGATGAATTTTCTAGATAATCAAACTCTCAATCTCCCATATTTTCTATTAAATAGCTTGAAGAAGATGTATGTGACTGTTCAGAAACATTTAGGAGATGTAGAACCACATCTATATCACCACGGTCTTGTAAAAATTTTGATTGAAAAAGAGTTAAAGGAGAAGAAAGACACATGGGAACAATTTTTGATTAGAAATTTCTCTGAGGAACCTCAGGAAATTCCTGAAGGTAGCACAACAAAAAGGAGTAGGAGAAAAATAATAAATGATGAAACTCAAATTACTCCTACTCAAGAAATTCCTGAAGGTAGCACATCAAAGAGGAGTAGGAGAAAGAAAACAAACGATGAAATTCAAAATACTCCTACTACTACAATTGAAAGAACTGATAGGGAAGAGAGACTGTCAAAGAGGAAGAAGAAAGAAACTAAGGGTAAAAAGCCAATAACATCAAAAGAGAGAAAAAGTATTGAGGCTATACATCAAACCCCTTCTTCCGAAGAAGATCATCAAGTGTTATCTGAAAGACTGATTCACCTTCAAGCACAATCATCTATGGCTAAGAAGAAAGAGAAAGGACAACAAAAGAAAAAAGACAGTGGACCACAACGTGTGAGAAGAAGTTCCAGACTTAAGGGGAAATTGAGGAAAATGCAAATAAAAGGACCTCATTTCATCGATTTGGGAGAAGAAACATCTGAACAATCCCCAGCTGACCATAGTCCATCTCACTCTCAGTCGGTTAGTGAAACTGGTTCATTTAATTCTCAGTCAGATATTGAACATAGTCCATCCCATTCACAGCCAGATGTTGATGTGAGCCCTTCTCAGCCAGATTTTGAGGACAACTCTCCTTCACGGCATTTTGGGGACAACCCAATAAAAATGACACCTGAAATAGACCCCAAGCAGCAAAAAGTATATGATTATATAGAATCTTTGGAAAAAGAAGCTACAGGTCCCAGTACTTCGTCCATCCAGCCTCACACAGTACAAGATGATTTAGTCCAATCACTAAAACAGGAAGTCTTTGAGCTAGAGCTTTTAAATAGACACATCAAAAATGAAAATGAGACATTGAAGGAACAAAGTAAATTGGACAAAATCATTCATGATAATACCATGCTACATTTGGGAATATGGCAGAAGAAGAACAAGAAATTGAAAAGGAAATGCCAGAAGTTAAGCAGAGCACTGGTTAATATCAAATTTAGATGCTTAATGAAGAAGCCCAGGATGTTAGCAGCACCAAGGAAGAAGAGGAGAGGATTGGATGTATTGGCTGAAGTGTCAAGGCATATGAACTGAAGAAGGATTATCAAAATTTTGGTTGCATGAGGACATGCAACACCTTCACAGTGGGGGTATGTTGAGTCTCAAATCTGCATCTTTTCCATACATCTTTCTAGACCTTTTTCATCCACCTGAACCTTCCAAGTTGTCAATATCATTGTATATTAATTGCAAAAGAGCATCTAACATGGTATTTAGTTATATTTTTGTGTCTACTGTTTGATTTAGATTTTTCTCATTTAGCTGCGGAATCTTGCCACTTTCCACAGCTGCTGCAACTTTCCGCAACCATTTTGTGAAACTCTATGTTACAGGTGTCTAAAGGAAAAACGAGCCACATGGGCAAGTCTGAAATGATGTGGACATGGATCGTGTCCTATTGGCTCGAGCAAATCCATCTAAAGAGGCTGCGGTCAAAGGTTTCCAAATGGAAGTCAACCGTAGAGTCCCACGGTGACAGGACTCTGTTTCGTGTCACGTGAAGGTTCATATGACCGTTTCTGAATTGCAGGAGACAAATCAACATCTGTACACGGCTCCATAGCCGAATTCAAACATCCACTCCTCATAGATTTACTCTTCAATACGGCCATGATCCTAGATCTGTGGATGTAATGGTCTACGTGTTCTCCATCAGCATAAACTTTAGGGAATCAGTTGTATTTCCTTTGTTATAAATAACACGTTTGTATACGCATATTAGATTAGTCTCTGTTAGTTTTTATTAGTCTGCTCTGTAATGTAATTACGTTGCACTTGTGCCGTAATATCACCTTTCTGTTATGACTGCATTTTAATATAAGGAGACTCTGTTTCCAAACGTAATTCGTACTTGAAGGTTGTTGCCAAGGCTGGTGTAGAGGGCCCCTGCACTTGCCAAGGTTTTGTGTATTATTGTATAGTTCTTATTTTATTTCTTTAAAGCTCATTGTGCCATAATCCATTCACATGTTTATACATTGCATCTTTCATGGTATATATGCTTCATTTCTGTTTATAATCTTTCATGCTTTCCATTTTACTTCTGTCTTTCATGTTTTATGTTATTGATCACTGATCAGTGTTCTTATTTCAGGTTATAAATAGGCAGCCCGGGCATTTGCATAACTTTTTGACTAATGACATGGAATTAATATTGTTCTGCTGCTAATTTTCTTTTCTTAGTTTTTGTTTAATTTCAGTACTGCTTTGTTCATTTCAGTTTTGCTCATTTGCTTCAGTAGTTAGATTTAGATATATTAAATTGCTCATAACATCTTCAGTTGCCTCCGAAAGCCACAACTGGACTGATGGTGAGGGATTGAATTATGGATGTGTAGTTTGATATTAGTTTCCTTTCTGCAAGTTAGATATATTAAATTTCTCATGACATCTTCAGTTACCTCCGAAAGCCACAGCTGGACTGATGGTGAGGGATTGAATTATGAATGTGTAGTTTGATATTAGTTTACTTTCTGCAAGTTAGATATCAGGTTACTCAAGTTGTTTATGGTTACCTCAGAAAATCATAGCTGGACTAATGATGAGGGATCAGAAGATAAGTTGATGTAATTTGATTTAGATTTACTTTGTTGCAACTTTTGGATTTCTTTTAGCATAGTTTCTTTTATGTTTGAATAGCAGCAAGAATAATGAGTTTCATGATCAGTAGTTTATTGTTTGTTTGATTAGAGTAGTGATGCAATTTCATTTTCTTTGAAGAATTAATTTTGTCATTGTGTGTTTTTAAAATTCTCTTGAAGTTTGGAAAATCATTAGAAAGACATTGTTGTCTTGAATATTTGTCTCCATACTTTTCTTTTAGAATTTCACAAAAAATCCAAAAACGAAAAAAAAGTAAGAGATAGGTTATCTTGCACATATAGTGCGCCGCACTTCATCAGCTTACGAATCCCGGATTGGAAAATTAAATGCAGCAATTTAGGACACACTAAATTAACCAAACAATAGTCTAACCAAATCTCAAAACTCATAACCAAGCATATTCTTATGGTTATTATCAAACCTGAGCAGAATTGTTTCATCAAATGGTGATTCATCATCGATAATATTATTGCATTCCGTAAGGGCATGGAATGGCCTAGTAATTATGGCCATAAAATCCTATTCATCAAAACCAGGTTTGAGAATAACTTATGAGATAGTGGGGTATATCCCTTTATTCTACCTGTTTCATTTGAGCCAATTTCTATAAAGGCTATTAAGGTATTATTCACCAAGACCTAACCTTGTCTCTCTTAAATTTTAATGGTTGTAAACCAGAGTTAATATTTTTTTTATCAGTTTTCCAAACAGAGGCCAGCGTATGTCTGATAGCTCATAGGATCAAACAAGGTCTCAGTAAAGTGGATTCATCTGCACAAACCATATCGAAATCAACTTCTGAATGGGCTTAAATAAATATTGTAGAATGGGAGTCAATTGATGCATTATGGATTACTTAGGCATTTTTAGAAAGGCCCTAAGCTGTAATATCCCAAAATAGGGAAAATCTACAATGTTAGGAATATCTTATAGTATTCCTAAATTGGAGATCCAACAATACATGAACATGAACATGGAGTAATAGTGATAATATCATACCAAGATGTATGGAAACCACAAATCCATATTATTATATATATATCAGCAGAAAATAAGTGAAATTCACATCATATGATCAAGGCAACCAAACCTCCCATGAATACATATATCACACGTGAAATGCTATTACACAGCAGAATGTCTCTGCATCAAAACTGTGCAGTCATAGATAGAGCACTGCTACACGAAGTATAAAACAACATACATATGCATATATATGGTTGATATAATGATGGTAGAGAATATCTAAGCTTCCAAAGACTATCTCAAGTCAATCCTGGAAGGATTGGCTGAAATATGCAAAACTGCAGAAATTTCGGAGTTGGAGTAGCAGTTGCAACTCAAGAACTGGAACTAGATGGAGATAAATAAAGATGCTGCATCATATAAATATGCCTCCTCCATTGGATATATCAAGTAAAAGGCTGATCCTATCACTGAATATCTCACCCTCCAATAATCCTGCAAACGCTTACTGCAATTGCACACTAAAAATAACGCAGTTTAGAGAAGGGACTATGCTGTAGGAGAAAGGGAATGTGTTGGCCAAGTACCAAAATCTGCAATAAGATATAGAATCTTCCTCAATAGTGTTCCAAAGGAAATAAATCTTTCTCCTTTGAAAAAGAAGCCCCGGAAGTGGTGTTGTCAACCCTCCACTGCAACACCCTGCAACACAACCCAGCTCTCAACAGAAACTGCGCTGTAGCTGAAGGAGGTAGCTTGGCCTCAAGCCTAGAGGTGGAGAAATGAATTACAAGCTCCTTCAAGAGGCCTCTCTTTAAAGGAGAAGAAATTCCTAAACATGAAATCCTTGTTCTAAACAGCACTGCAGCTCTGTTGAACAGCAGGAGAATAAACAAAGTCTGAACAGACCAAGAAACCAATAGTACATAACATAAATAATAATGGTTGCCTTGCCCTCCTTTTAAACAAGTAAATGTCCTCTCTCCATGGGTCCCACTCATTAGGGTTTCCTCCACCAAATAACCCTCTTCCCATTCATACTGCGCTGTCTATCAAAGTGTTCTTCACTCCTATCCCAACGCTGTTGACTTGGTCAAACTTGACCTTCTCTCCATTCAAATGTCCTCTTTCACACTTGAGGGTGTGAAATCCAGCTCTTATGAATATCCCCTTTCATACTATGAGTGATTTTATTCATTCTTCTGCAATTTATGGGCCTCCTTACCCATTTATTTACCTCCTATGTGTAATCAACAAAATTTAATATTCCATTTAGTGGTGTGCTAAAGTGCTAATATTACAATCCTCCCCTGCCAAATTTTTCTTGTCCTAAAGAAACTGCAAATATTAAATTGAGGAGCCTTATTGAGGCATGAGGTTTGATATGAGTTGGGATCTACCATCCCCATATGAAGCTCCCATCCCCAGGAAATTATCCCTACAAAATGAGTTACCTCCCAACATGGAAACTCCTGAAAATGCTCCTCCACCTTGAGCTCCTACAGTATAGGTGGGCCGAAAATCTGATCATGGTAGAAAAAATAACCTACCCCACGTTGTCATCCTCTCCACTTAAGATAAGTGTAGAGTGTCTGATGATCCTGGGCTGCAATAATGTTACCTTCAAGTGGCAAGAAGAAGACTAGATCCTCAAGGATATCTTCTCCAACGTTATGAAACATGTTGACCCAAATCATCTCATATGTGATGAGTTGGAATTCACCATCATATGGCATCCAATAAATCATATGGCTCACCTCAAATGGAAACAAGTGTTTTCTATAGTGGAAACATACTCTCTCATGCTCCCATCAGAACATGTAAGGCAAACAATGTGGTAAATCTCTCTCCCATGGGACACATCCAAACAATGTGCCACTCCCCCAATCATGCTCCCAACAAAAATAAAAACAAAAAAAACATAAGGAAATACAATGAGAATCATGCTAGTTGCCATATGAAGCAAGGGAGAAGGAAAATGGTCCCCCAGATGTAGCCAACACAGTTTGATCATCAACTGCAAAATAGAGTCAGAAAAGGTGTGGTTTCTCAACCACTTGCTTGCTGTCCCACTCTCCTCATATGTTTGGAGAAAGTGAATGATGTATGGTTCAAAGTGATCATGTTATCCAAAATACATCTCCTCCCCAATTCCTCCTAGGGAGTGGTCATCAATACTGCTCATGGCCTCAAGTATACCATGAAGTTTAGAAAAAAAAATTGCTCCTCCTTGGAGTAACATCTTGCACATGTACAGTTAAGGTATAGATATATACATCATACAAGTCATTATGCAAACAAACAATACCCTTACCATATGTCTTTCTTATGAAAATGGAGTGGCTAATAGATGAGTCTCCTCTCATCCTCAAAGAGAAAAGAGGTGGTTGTGCTAACTCTTCCAAGGAGTTATGTATCTCCTCCATGTCCACATGATCCATGCATCTCCTCATATGCTGATAATCCAATATAATACAAGTGAAAAGATTCTTGGAACACTCCACCAATAGCTGGGAGCTCCAATATGGATCTATCCTCCATGGTGACAGTGCTGATGATATATCATGAAGAACATATGTCATATGGTCAACCCCCTCTTTGACATCTCCCATGCCAAATATGTAAGATGGAAGGCTGTTATCCTTCCCATGTTGCTTCTGCCACAGTGCAGCATCTGAAATGAGAGTGGGTAAAGATGATGTTGAGAGAATTCCTCTCTCCTCCTTGAGTCTGCCCAAGACTCTCAACGTTGTACAATGACCTCCCAAGGTCTCCACTCCTCTGAAATCAATGAATGGTGCCTCAAAATGTAAAGCACCTCTCACCATCTGCTAATATGGTGGTCTCCTTGGTGAAATGTCTCCATGCAATGAGACATCATCATCAAGTGTAGACTGTATATATGAATGGAAATACTTGTCCCTACTCTCACTGTGCAATCCAGTCTCCCTCTTAGGTGCATCAACCTCATGAAATAGTCAAGGGTGTGTGCTCCTTATCACATGATGTTGGTCATCCTCCCTATCTCCTCCTTGTATCTCCATAGGTTCACACTCTGTCATCAATGGCACATGTAAATCATGAGTTCTACCTTGATCTCCACATGTGAGATCCTGGGGAATTCCTTGCAATGATACAAGAATCGATCTAGTTGGAGCAAGAGCTCCTCCTTCCTCTACATGAGGTGCTAGATCAACTCTAGATATGGCAACATTTTTTCCCTCAACCTCCTCAACATGAATGGAAAACCTCCCAATGATTGGATCCTCCTTTGAAAAAGGGATCTCCATGCCTTCTTGTGCCAACATACAAGATAAAGGTATTTCCTATAGCAAAGTATGATGCAAGTTATCAGCCTCTTCCATGGTTTTCTGAATTGGTTTTGGTTTTATGGTTTCCTCCATCACATGTAAGGTCTTTGTTTGTTTAGATTTGTTTTTCTTCACCACATATGTTTCAGAATTTTTTTTATCAAACTTTTCCACCAATGTTTTAATGAACCTTGCATAGGAAGGATTATTTACATTCTTTAAAGAAAAAGATTTAAATATCAACCATGCATAGGCCTTACCTCAAAAATGCAGTGCTGCTACTCTGATGGCTTCATCTTTAGAAATTTGATGCTATTGCAAAAAGGTATCTAGCTATTCCACCCAAGCCCTGGCTGAACATGTAAGGGAACCATCAAAGGTAGATAGAAGAAATATATCCACATTATGCTGCTTGTTCCTCCTCACCTTGATCTTGTAAAACTCTGGGAAAGTGATATGACCTCTAAACTTCTTATTTTTAGATTCATATTCATGTAATAAATCACTAAGAGTTCCCTTCTTAGGTATTCCTTCTTCCTCCCTTTCTGTCATGGCAAAACTGGGCATGTGACTGCGCAGTGCATCATATAGTGTGGTTTCATGCTCACACTCCCCATAAGAAAATATAGAGTTTGACTCAGTTTCAAACCCTCTTGGAGATTCTATACACATCTCCCTCCTTATCTTCTTGAAATCTTCATGAATGCTCTGTAGAGATCTTGGAAGAAGCTTTGTGAGCCTATCTTCCTTTCTTTCTCCACATAATGGAGTCTTCATCTTCTCCTTTCTTGATAGCATGTTGGCTTAGTTCCACAGGCTGAGCCAAGATTATGTTCCGATACCACTTTAACATCCAAAAATAGGGAAAATATACAATGTTAGGAATATCTTATAGTATTCCTAAATTGGAGATCCAGCAATACATGAACATGAACATGGAGTAGTAGTGATAATATCATACCAAGATGTATGCAAACCACACAACCATTTTATTATATATATATATATATATATATATATATATATATATATATATATCAGCAGCAAATAAGTGAAATACACATCAGATGATCAAGGCAAACAAGCCTCCCATGAATACATATATCAAAAGTGAAATACTGCTACATAGCAGAATGTCTATGGATCAAAATTGCATAGTCATAGATAGATCACTACTACAGGAAGTACAAAACAACATAGATCTGAATATATATGGCTGATACAATGATGAGAGAGAAGATATAAGCTCCGAAAGACTATCTCAAGTCAATCCTGGAAGGATTGGCTAAAATATGCTAAACTGCAGAAATGTTGGAGTTGTAGTAGCAGCTGCAACTCAAGAACTGGAACTGAAAGGAGATGACTGAAGATGTTTCATCAAATAAATATACCTCCTCCAATGTATCTGTCAAGTGAAATACTGATCCTATCACTGAAGATATCACCCTCCAATAATCCTGCAAGCCCTTACTACAATTGCACACTAAAAATAACGCAGTCTAGAGAAGGGACTACACTGTAGGAGAAAGGGAATGTGTTGGCCAAGTGCCAAAATCTGCAATAAGCTAGAGAATATTCCTCACTAGTGTTCCAAAGGAAAGAAAGCTTTCTCCTTTGAAAAACAAGCCCCAGAAGTGGTGTTGTCAACCCTCCACTGCAACACCCTACAACACAACCCAACTCTCAACAAAAACTGTGCTATAGCTGAAGGAGGTAGCTTGGCCTTAAGCTTGAATGTGGAGAAATGAAGTGAAAACTCCTTCAAGAGGCCTCTCTTGAAATGAGAAGGAATTACTAAATAGGAAATCGTTGTGATAATCCGCACTGCAACTCTGCTAAACAACAGGAGAATGCACAAAGTCTGAACAAAACGAGAAACCAATAATACATAACATAAATAAAAATGGTTGCCTTGCCCTCCTTTTAAACAAGTGAAATCCCTCTCTCCATGGGTCCCACTCATTAGGGTTTCCTCCACCAAATAAGCCTCTTCTCATTCATACTACGATGTCTATCAAAGTGTTCTTCACCTCCTATCCCAGCGCCGTTGACTTGGTCAAACTTGACCTTGTCTCCATGCAAATTTCCTCTTTCACACTTGAGGGTGTGAAATCTAGCTCTTATGTATATCCCCTTTCATACTATGAGTGATTTTATTCATTATTTTGCAATGTATGGGCCTCCTTATGCATTTATTTACCTCCTATGTGTAAATAGAAAAATTTAATATTCCATTTAGAGGTGTGCTAAAGTGGGAATATTACATAAGATCAAAACATTCAATGAGAAAAAAATTATTACTACAGGTAGAGCTTACAGGACATGCCATATTTCCTTAAAGGTAGAGCTCATAGAAGATTCCAGATTGAATTAAAACACAAGGATGGGCTTGGGTCAAGTCATGCTATATTTTCAAATTCCTAGGCATTCCTTTTTATTTTCAAGCAACACTTGAGGAACAATGGGACATGCTTATCCAAATGTGGAAAAAGAGTTTTAGTGAATGGATTTATAAGCCCAAGACCTTAGCAGCATGATTTCATATCTGCACTAAGTGTTGGCTCCCACCCATGTTACTATTTATTGTAGGTGCCCTTGGTTGCTTCTTTGGGCCAACTTTAATAGATTCAGGAACCTTTAATACACATGGAAGAAAAGGAGTGGCTTGGGTATCCCCAGAACTCACACTCCAACACATCCCTCTATGGTAAGTCAATTGTTTGTGCTCTAGAAAGAAAAGAAGGAGATTGCATTAAGACAATAAAAATTTCTACTGGGGACTAAACCTTCAATCATTTATCAATGACCATTACCCCAGACAATTTTTTGGTTAAATGTATCTTTCTAGCCCATAGTTTATAAAAAGCATGGAAGGTTAGAAATCCAACCTCAATATAATCCACCTTGGCATCCCCCACAACAAATGACTTTTGATAATCAGCCTATATTCTAATTCTACCAATTCCACAACTCTGCTTGATAATAGGTATTGAACTGTTGTAGTCACTTACTTCACATCCCCATCCCGTAAAAGGAATACCCTCTTTGGAGATAAATTACCCTAAATTGTGGACTTCCACTCAACTTCGCAGCTTATGTGAACTGAAAACATTTTATTCATCTAGAAAAATGGGAAAAAATATATTTTTTAGGTCCATTGGTATTAGTAAAATTATTTTGAGTTCTATCACAATCCAGCAAATGCCAAGTATTTTACCTTATTTTTCCAGCTTTTCATAATGGCATTGAATGGAACAACACAATGTTTCAGTACTTTATTATATTGGATTAGAATAAATTTGATCTATTAAATTGAAAAATATACTAATGAAATGCAGGGAAAAACATTTTTTTCTTCATTACTATTCCTATCTTTACTTTTTCCAGATCAAGATACATATACTGGGTAGGTCCCATAAACAGGAAAAATACAGTTAAAAGTGGATCTTCCCTCATTATTCATTGTCTAAATATCTGGTTAACCCATATTTAAACATTTTAATACCCATTATGGTATCCTTGTATACCAGAAGTAGAAATGTTTAATGGGATCTGCTAAACAAAGTAAATCCAAGCCTCCATTGCTTCTTGAAGAAGGATCGAAAGTCCTAGATAGAAAACCAAGAGATCTTAAGAAATTATCAGAAAAGGCTAAATATATCTGAGTTAAATTCTTAGTCTGAACCTAAGAGGGTCGAAAAGCCTTAGTCAAAACCACAAGAGACCCGAAAAAGGAGCTTAATAAAGTGAAAGTCCGAGAGTGATTAAGAGGAAACTGAGAAGCCTAGAAGCCTAGAAAATCAGACCCTAATTTATTCAATACAGTAGTATGACTTGAGGCCTTAACAACCTTGAGAAAATTTTTGAAGTTAGCTTTAGAGAAGGTTGAAGTTTTCTATAATATCAATTTGAATCTGAAGGAGATCATTGAAGTCCCCTATTGAAACAAAAATGGACATTGGTTACATTTTATGTTTTTGAGATAATTTTTGTTATCACTATGTTATGCCCAGTGGAAATATTTCTAGGATGAAGGGTTTTCTATATGTTATGATTTGGAGATCGAAGAACATAAGCCCAACTATTTTGAAGAGGATTTAAGAGCTAGAAATCCCAAATTGTTCTACTTGTTATTATGTTTCAATCAAGTCTAAGAGGCCTCATAAATTCAAATATAAATTGCTAATGGCCATTGCAAAAGAAATATTACTTCTCAAGTTAAGGCTCACTATTTATTAATAAAATTCTATATTTCCTATCTAACTATGTGCCTTTACAAGCTCTAGTCTGAAACTCTAAAATAAGGATAAAAGCCAATGGTATTTGGTCTGCTATAGTAAGGTTGAAATGCCTCATATGAAAGATATGAAGAACAAAGAATTTGAGAACATAATCTAAAGTAGTTTGAAATTACTCAATTAGTGACAATGATAGAAAAGGTATATTCAGTTTGAAAAGTCTACTGGAGATTTATTAGATTAGATTGAAGGCTATATATTGTTTTTCTTTGAAATTTTTGTTTGAACTTAAATTTTTTTTAGCAATAATATCGTAGAGTATATGAGAATCAAACGTAGGACTGATTGAAAATGTATGTATTAAGACTTGTATTAAATTTTCTTTGATTTTGTTAAGGCTGATCTTACTATGCCTTGATGGAAAAAATTCATTTGTGAAAAAATCTATCATCAAAGGACTATGCCAATGTTCTGGAAATACATGCATTATATGAAGTTATGAAGGGTTCCTTAAAGAAAACATTAAGGAAATCATTTATAAAGAGTCCCTTCACCTACTTATACACAAAAATTTCAATGATGAAATCCTCAAGTGATATATTATCTTCAACAATGCTTGGGCTGTGTTAGATGCATCTAATGATTTGAAGCACACAAGCCATATTGGTATTGGAAGAAGCTATGAAATGGGTCAAGTTCATTCAATTTACAAAAGAATGGGTAACCTGTGTAGGAAATTTCCTCTGATATGAAATACTGCCCTGAAGCTATAAATTTTGTAATGCCATATACCCTATACTATAGTGATATGTCTTTCATTGCACTATTGTGAGTATGATTGTATTGAATGAGATATGATGAAAAATGATTATTTGAAGTCTCTAGAATTATGGATAATCCATAGCTAAAGGAAGCATCTCTAAAAATATATCTTAGGTAATTGCAAAAGAAGACATTCAAGTATTTCACTAATATGCGGGATGAAATTCTTATACCTATGCCAAGAATATTTGGTGATATATATTGAATTGAAGTTTTCGGGACCTATGTTTTCCCTTGAAATGTTTCATTGCATTTTAGAATGCATGATGTTGTGAAATTATGCATACCTATGGTTCATTCTTTAGGAACAATAGTGAAATCTGCATTTGGTTCGTGGGTGTATGCCCAAAATGCCTGCAATTCTGATGCTTTATGATTTTTTTCAAAGAACCCAACTGTGCTTTTATTACAAACTTGGTCTCCAACATAACTCACCATGGTAAATATCCTAAAAAATTTTGATGATGAAATCTAGTACCAAAGCTTATTATACAATAAATAGGGGCTGTCAAAAATGGTTTTTGAAAATTACATGGGTTACCCAAAACCTGAAAAACATTCAGACAAGGATTGCCCAGGCTAAAATCTTATCAGTTTTCATCAAATAAGTGAAAAGATAGGGGGAATCTTCTCTGGCCATTTCAGGACATGCATAATTAATATTGAGGTCCTTTAATTAAGGACATGAGAACGAATGAAACAAGGCCTCAATAAGATATGGTGTAGATTTCTCAAGGTGTAGATTCCTTGAGATATGGTGGAGGAGAAGGTAGATCCCAAGACTTGAGACATGCTTGTGGCTCATGACAACTGCAAGCTTACGCTCTGAATTTTTTTTATGAATGGAATTATTTCCTAAAGGAAAATAATATTTGTTAATCTTGCACTTCTGGTTTTAATGTCATCTACATCTGGAAGTGTCAGGAAGGCCATGTATGGCATCCTCTACCGAAGTATTTTGATTACATATATCAGTAAGTAATGCAACTGCATGGCTTGCAGTCCTCCAGTTCTTGGCTTTAGTAGTTGCTATTAGGTTGTTGGAGATATTGAAATTCTAATTTAAACTAGAAGCTAGGAAGCTATAGGGCATTCTGTGTCTATGTCTAGTTTCAAGCTTCTCCTAATATAAATCTCTTTTTGGAACCAAGAAAAAAAAACAATTATCATTTCTCTTCTTGCATCTTATATCTCATTAAAAGTGTGGAAAGAAATAGAGAAAAAGCTGACACATACCTATTGAATATCTCCAACATAAATCCGATCACCATAAGTGTGAACATACACAATTGTATTGGGAAAGAGCTTATTCCCACATTTCCGCAGCAATTTATTTTTGCCCAAGTCATATATTCTCAACACCTGTCCAATCCCAACTAATAAGCGGCCTTGAAATTGACATAATCCAAGAGGTACTCCATCAACTTCTATTTTATGCAAAAGCTCCAGGGATTTTCCATCATCCACAGATCTATTAATATGAATAAAACCTCCTGAAAAATGCCTCTTTGGCAAAAATTCTAAATCCTTTTCAGTTCCAATGGCCACAAGTGTTCCCAATTCTTTATCATGAAAAGTAACAGAGCAAATTTTAAATGCCGATTCATTATCTTGCAGTGCCAAGAGGCATGTAGTTTCACTAGTTTTGGGATCTAGAACTCTAACACAAGATGCTCACTTCTTTGACTCTTCTTTTGGATAGCCATACTTCTCATCAAGAAGTGGATCCTCCTCCTCTTCATCATCGCCATTTTTTTGTTCTACTTCCATGTTCCCACTCTCCCTAAACCAGCAACTTCTAAGCATTCTTTCTTTGCAGCTTCATGTTCTTCTGCATTGAATGCACCCTAATCGCTTTCAATAAAAATCAATGATTTCTGCTTTGGATGCAAAATGAAATTTCTCGATGTATATATAAGAGGCATAACGGTCTGATTGTGTTTTTTTTCCAACCTTTCAATCGTAAAAACCATAAGCGCATCCCCAGCAACTACAACCACACCTTCAACACACTGATCAGAAGAAAATGATGCAGCATATTCAAGAGTCTCGTAAGAGAGTGGAGTTAAAAGAAAGTTCCCCTGATGAATATAGCCCAGCCAGGGCCCACTTGATAAATAAAGAGTTGCCCGATGGCCTCTCACTATAGCAAAAAAACGTTTTGGTGCTCTTAAACCCAAGAATTTGGTCCGGGTGTCTCAAAGGCTGCCATTTGCCATATCTACCTTAGTTCTAAGAAGAACCCCATTTTTCAAACCAAAATTCAAAAACACACTCGCTGGATGATCTGCACCATCCTCCCCTCCAACAGAAGCTTGAACTTCAAGTAAGAGAAGAGATTTTGGAGGAGAAGATACATGTGAATGCCACCCCGCTCCATTTAGCCATGTTAGACATATAATCATAGGCATTGTTACATTGTATTTTATCATGTTAGGTTTAAAAAAGTCATTTTTCCGATGTTTGTCAAGTTAGGTCCACAAATCGTTGTTATTCTGACGTTTGTCCCAAATACTGTCGCAATACCGATGATGTCCATAAGCGTCGCTTTTGTCAAAAAGTCACAATAGTGACACATGTTTTCGAAACGTCACATTTTCGATGTTGTGTCCCAAGACATCGATATTTTGACAACCTTCCTAAAAATCGCAATACTAACGATGTCCCTAAATGTCGCTATAGTGACGGTTGTTGGCGGAATTTAAAAGATTGAGAAAATTTTCGGAAATTTCCGAAAATACATCAAAAGTGTCGAAACTAAATTGTCAAAATTTTGACCAAATGTACTAGTGTTTGTAGTTGAAAGAGCCACTACATGCTATATTTTACTCATCCAACTGACTGCACCTCCAAATAGGCTAAAAACATACCCACTTGTAGATCTTCTTTGGTCCAGATCTCCAGCCCAGTCTAAGTCAACAAAACCACAGATGTCCAAAAATTTGTCCAATCCTTGTCTTTCCTGGTAGCACAAACCATAATCACTAGTGCCACTTAAATATATGAAAACCCACTTCACTATTGTCCAATGCTCCTTCCCTGGTTTTGACATAA
Organism: Pinus albicaulis; assembly: GCA_034641835.2. Classification (NCBI taxonomy): domain Eukaryota; kingdom Viridiplantae; phylum Streptophyta; class Pinopsida; order Pinales; family Pinaceae; genus Pinus; species Pinus albicaulis. Next base: position 461,973,356 of record CM076570.1, on the reverse strand, counting down.
ACCTTCTCAATGCTCCCACTACATGTGCAATTTCTGGTCTAGTATAGAACATTCCATACATCAGGCTACCCACTGCACTTGCATATGGAACACGTGACATATCCTCCTCTTCTTATTTTGTCTTGGGACACTGTTCAAAAAATATCTTTACACCTAGAGGAATAGGAACCTTCACCATTTTACTATCCTGCATATTGAACATTTATAATATTTCCTTGGCATACTTCCTCTGGTTTAGCCAGAGCTTCCTCTTTGCCCGATATCTCTTAATTTCCATGCCCAAAATATAGTTTGCAGCACCAAGATCCTTCATGTCAAATTTGGAGAACAATTGGGTCTTCAAATATTGGATAATTGTTTTTTCATTTCCAATCAAAAACATATCATCCACATACAAGACCAAATAAATAACATGATCACCAATTATTTTAAAATAAACACAACACTACAAGGAAAAGACCCTCTATTGGATGTTATAAAGGAGGTTTTTAGTGTTATAAAATTGGCCAAAATTGTCAAAAAAACATTTGCTACAACATCTCTTTACAGTTACGGAGGTTTTGGCAGATATTTTAATGGAAATCCAACACAACTAAAAAACTAGGTGGCCGCAGGTTATTACCGATGTTTTTTTTATCAGTGCACTACTAAGGTGTAAACGCACCAGTGTGTGTCATCTAGATGGTGGCCCAGGGCAGTCGAAGGTACATGCACTGGGCCATAAAGGTATAAAACCACATCGGGGGTTGTGTTGGTGATACAACACACGGGGCCATTCTAATTGGCCTTGGGATTTTTGCGATGACCATAGGTCGTCTCAACGCACTGGTATGTAGAATTATAGAAACACACCAGCACACAGTATCAGAAAAACACACTGATTTTTCTAATTCGTATTGCTATTTGTGTGGTGCCCATAGGTCGTACAAATGCACCGGTGTGTAGTCTCACATAAACACACCAGTGTGCAGTATCACACAAATGCATAGAGATTTATAATTGGTATTGGTATTTGTGTGGTGCCCATAGGTCATACAAATGCACCTATGTGTAGTCTCACATAAACGCATTGGTGCGCAATATCGAACAAAGCACCGAGATTTATAATTGGAATTTAGTATTCGTGCGGTGCATATAGGTCGTAGAAACGCACTGGTGCACTGTATCATACAAACCCACCGGTGTATAGTAACTAACATTCACCGGTGTTCATTTTGTAGTTCTTAGAAACATCGACCTGTGACAATGCAATTATTGTGATTTTTTAAAATTCACTATTCATCAAAAGTCGACACATCTTATAACAATATTCATATTAATTAAGATTTTATTAATGCATTTGACTGTGATATTTGGATTAATTTGTTATATCATATCATAATTATTGTGATTTTTTTAAAATTCATTATTTATCAAAATATGACACATATATATCTTATAAAAGTATTCATATGAATTAAATTTTTATTAGTGCATTTGAATGTGAATTTTGGATTAATTTGTTATATCATATCATCAAATTTCACATCTCTTCATTATAATATTTAATCATCCATAAATTTAATCAGTGGTGTTACATTTCACAATGACAATGGAGAACAAAATAGAATAAACTAAAACATATATATATATATATATATATATATATATATATATATGAATAAGTAACTCTTTGTGATATAAAATGGGAAAATTATTGGTATCCCTTTGTCTTTCAATTGGGGCACTATGTCCATTACATTAAACAAAATGTCTTATTTCACAAGAAAATATTTCAAAAAATACAATACCTTGCTTTGATACCCAAACATAGTGATCATCATTCTTCTCTTGAATTGTTTCACTGTTAGAGCTACTTCCATGACTAGGGTTATTTTCAAGAATGTTTTGTTCACGGTGTTGATTGTTTTATTCTTCTTCACCTTCCATCTACATAAAAACAAACTGTAATGAATGTATATACATTGGTGAGAATAATGAAAATTGCAATATTAAATAATATACATCAATGTAAATCGAAAAGAAATGATGTACCATAGCAACAATTGACTCATGAACTATATACATTCTTTCAAACCCTTGTAGTATGCCATCTTTCAATATTTCATCTATTAGCACAGTTCCATAATTTGTTTCCTACAAGTTTTATACCCCATAACAAATCATATATTTAATATAAAAGAATTTTTTGTTCTATTAATTATATATGGAGCTAAGTAAAACAAGATCGATAAATGCTTACAAATTCCATAGTTAATTTCTGATATGCCAACATATACTCACAACCCATATTTAACCCAATCTCAATCAATTCGTCTGATGGCTCTTATTTGTATGTTAGCAACTGTTTGAAGACATTCAAGGATTATTTTTGTAAAACAACTTAAAAAATACAAAAACTAAATCTAGTTAAGTTGTTATAAGGAAGTAACAATTACTCATAAACTTAGATATCAACCCTTTTCTTCGTTGTCGTCTTGTTTTATGTGTTGAATGGGTTGCATTTCCTTTTCTTTTCTACAAGAAAATACTTGAAATTTAATAATTCTAAATTTTTTATTTATTGTACCTAATGATCGAAAAATTCAATGATTACATACTACATTTGAAGCACGTTGTTATTGAGATGGCTGCTCCTGTGATGCAATTTTTTCTATTTCTTTGAACATCTCCTTGTACACCTTTTTGGACATTGCTACTGGCATATTTTTGATATCATCTCATTCATGTTTTGAGATTTTCATAATCTTCCTGAAAATGTAACATGAAAATAAACTATTTAATTTTCATATTGATATATGAAAAGTAAATATAACAAAACTGATATTTATAAATGATATTTATAAATAATTCTAGACAAACATTTAAAGGAATATTACTTTTTCATTCATTCTTTTTAGTTGTTGAACATTTTTTCTATTAAAATTCTGATATGTCTCATTGAACAATTCTCTGGAAACTCTTCTTATAGTTTAGATAAAATTTGGTACTTGGAATCATTGGATTGATTTTTGTATTTTAAGTGGAAAAAATGTCTATACATTCATTCCACTAGATCCCTCAAACTTTTGTAAAAGTTTTTCCCGTTTTCGTTAACCTCCATCACCACTCTAGATGAGCTAAGGAGCAATTCATTTTCATTTGCATGTTCTATTTTTTTTTTCTTTTCTTAGAAAAACATTCGTTTTCTGAGTTGTTGGTCCCTATAGAACATTAAATGGATGTGAATTAATAGATTGTTTGACACATGTTATCTAATAATTTTTTGTATATTATTAATGAAAATTAAAAAAAGTAACTCATATTGGATTGATAGTATTTTTTCATTCACCTAATTCACCCTTTTGCAATTTTTCCATCAAGATTTTACGCTCTTATGGTCCTATATCAGAAATAATCTTATCAAGCTTCATCATTTTGTGGCTCTGCGTGATACACAATAAACTTTACATATTAGTTAAACTTACATATAGTTAAAAATAATATTTTTTGTAAAGAATTTACAAAGAACTTGCCTTTTTTCTTTTCTTGATGTGTTGTCAATATTGTTGTTACTTGATCTCTTATCATCCATTTCTTTATCAATATGAAACATGTACCATATCATTCATTAATATATTTTATAAACAAATTGTCAACTTTTCAAGTAAAAAAAAAAATTCTCAAGAAACCGGTGTGCCATTCATGGTGTATGCACCGACGTCAGTGTGTGGGGGTCTTATAAATGGACTTCCAAAATAGTATAATAGAGTGTAAGGTGCTATATGTCAACAAGGAGCACTGTTGCGTTACGTGTTAACCACCACACCGATTAACATAGACAAAATAATAAAAATCGTCCAGTGTTATTTTTTGTAGCATAAACACCTCCCGCAAACAAGGAACGACCATACAGTGCTCTCTATCAACTAGAAGACTTGGTGTGGTGCTTTATATGTTACATGGTGAAGTAATTAACACAATAAAAAAAAAAAAATTGTGAAACATCACGTGCACGGTGATCCATAATGAAATAGCACATTGGTGCCCTATTTTACATATGATGCACTGATTAAAAAAAAAATTGTTTTTAAATTTTTTATCACACAGTACTTTCGCAGTGCACTGCGATAATCCAGTGCACCAGTGCTCTAGGTTACATCAGGAGCGCCAAAAATAAATTCTTTTTTCAAAAATTTGCCTAAGGGCCGACATGGATTGGGATCTGACAATGCAAGTCATCTTGTGGTTTGGATGTCATAGGCCTATATATAGCAATACAATCCATATAAATATAAAATGAAAATCCCTAACTTTGAAATCACAGAAATAGGGAGAAGAAAGGGAAGAAACAACAAGAATGAAGGGTTTAGGGTAAAAATGGATTTATTTATTGTTCTAAAAATGAAAAACAAATTGAAATTTTTTTCTTAGTGTGTAAACAAACTGCAAAAAAAGTAAAAAAAAATAAAGTTTAATCACGATATTGTTTTAAATTATATGCTACAGGGTTTGAATCACCAAAGGTTTGGAATTCTGATTGTCTGAATACTTCTACTTGAATGTATTTAGCTGCTCCACAATGCTCTCGTATTCTCTTTCTCTAGGTATGTGTCCTGCAAATCTCTGGCTGGAATTTTTTGCAAAAATTGTGAAATAATGAAAAGTGTTTAGTATTTAAAGAATTGTTTTATGAAATTAGATATTCGAAAATATTTTTCCGCCCATTTTCCAATTTACCGCTTTTTTCACTTAAAGAAAATAGAGTTGCACTTTTTTTATTTGCGGTTATTCGTCACCACTGCATCACTTAATAGCACCACACCGTTGTGTCCTTTGATAACATGGAACTGACACACAGTAATTAAAATGCACCAGTGTGGGTTATTTATGCATTAGCACCAATAACAAGAAGACCATTTTTAAGGCACCGAAATTACTTTTTGGTGTGTACACAAAAATTTATTGTTGATTTTTCCCAAATGCAGGGAGATAATATCATAATTATATCGAATGGAAAATTCTTTAAAATCCATCTTGTTCCATTATATTTCTCAAAGCCCATCGCGGAGTTCTCCCTATCCATCTTGAGACATAATATTTACTTCAGATTTTATTTATATTTTCATTATCTAATTGAATTTATGTTTTTTATCCATGCCAATCATTCACAGCTTAATTAAATTTATAATGTATACAAATTTGCAAGTTCATGCAGATTCAGAATCGAGTTTAGATGCACAAAATATTCAAACAACTCTAAAATGTCAGAAGCTCTTATCAGGAGCAGCATACCGCAAGGCGCATTTGGTAGATGAAAAATGGACAACCGCTTCTCCATGCCAATTTTAACAATATTGCATCTTCTAGCCACAATCCTGGGACAATGGTGGTAATAATTATAATTTTTTGGTATATTGATTAATGTAATTATTTCAACATCAAACCAATTAATCATGCAATATTGTCAACGTGCTTACTAATTGATATCATATATTTTGTACTAATCATGTTAAAATATTTTTTTTAAATTATTAGGATTCTAGTGATGATGAGAAACCTACCTACCATATTCCATTGCACCTCACGATAATGTAAAATCGAGAGAATACTGAAGTAAGAGAAAAAATCGTAGAAGAATGATACCAAGAATGGTCGAGTTAACCACCGATTCAATTCCCGCTACGTCCAGATTGACCAATTAGGAATGACTACAACAATATTAGTTCTTCACAAGCTGGAAATGGAGGCAATCAAATAGAGGTTGGTATGGATGATTACTTAATGGATACGACTGCCATGGAGACAATTATGTTAGATGCATTCCAAAACGATGAACAACTAGGGGATGATGCTCATATCATTGACACCTTTTTCGAAAGCCTTAAATTTTCTTCCACCACCCCTCTCTTTGGACTTGGCGGTTAGTCAAAGTCTACCTATTTGGGGAAAACGATGTTACTATACAACTTGAAAGAAAATTTTGGCTTGTCGAATGCATGTTCCTCGGAAATTTTGAGGTAAGTTAACATAAAGTCCTCCCTTATATAAACTTGAGAAATATAATCAGTACACAATGAACATTACAAATGGTAAATTTTATGAACGTTAGTAACTATATCGACATTAATTTACATTTATTAATATATTTTTCCATGATCACCAACTATAGGTTATTCAAATATAAGGTTCTTCTGAGTGATAATGTCTTGCCCGATAACTGCGAAGAGGCAAAGAAATTGTTGAAATGTTGGGTGTTGAGTACATATCATATCATGCATGTCCAAATGATTGTATTCTATATAGAGGAGAATATGCAAACAAAGAGATCTATCCGAAATGTGGGCATGACGGTTATGATAAATAAAAAAAGAAGGGTAAATCACGTACTGGTCCTCCTTTTAAGATATTGAGGCACATGCCTATAATCCCAAGGCTTGAAAGGCTCTTTCATTGCAAATAATTAGCTATTTTGCAGGCATGGCATGCCTCACACAGAAGTGAGTTGGGAGTTATGAAAATCCCAACTGATTCAATAGCAATGAAGCATATAGAGGATACATGGCCCGAAAAATTCAAGGATGAAGTATGAAGTCTACGACTCAGCATAGCCATGGATGGCGTCAACCCATATTCCCTCCAAAAGGCCAACTATTATGTTTCGCCTGTAGTAGTGATCAATAACAATATACCCCCTGTTGTCGACCCTAGAGACATCCTTGAGTTGTGAAAGACCAGTGCCTAGGACATCTTATATAGCAAGGAGCATGTGATATAATAGGGGGAGTTATCAACAAAAGGCTCTCACGCTATCTCCTGTAAACAGGGAGGTTAACTTGAATGGGACCAAAACCTTCAGAAAAGGGACATAGGGAAAGAAATACTGCAGAGGCAAGGTGCGGAATTCTAATACAAATGCATCAGACAATTCAGAGGCAGCTTTCTGTAAAGAGGGCCGGTTTGAAAATACCTCACAGAAATAAATAATCAGAAGGTGATTACTGCGTATGAGAGATTGAGATAATACTAAATTTCATTGAGATGATATCCAGATACACAATATCACCATGTAATGGGCTTACCAATTTAAGAATCCATACATGACAATATCATTTTAAAAATAACCTCCCAAAGAAGCTAATATAGCAGAAATATGGTTGAAGTGAAAAGTGAAATATTATATCTTGCCTGAGCCATATTTAAAGCGCTTCACTAGTTCAAGCATCGGTATCAACTAGGATAAATCCATACCAAAAACCAGTGAGCCACTCGCATTCCAGAACATGATACAAGAAAGGCGGATGAAACGAAATGAACAAGTAAACTAACACATAAAGGGAGAAGTTACAAACTATGAGGCACCAAAGACCAGAATCCTCATTAAAGATGGAACTCCTCCTCACTGAAACCAAACGAGCTCTGTGCATTCATATAAAAGTTCGACAACAATGCATATAAAATTCTCCTACTGCCTAATTTTTATAAAATTCTCCTACTGCCTAATTTTCTGAAAATCTGGAACCCTGTATCATTCGTTCTTGGGGGTTTTTATAGGATAAAAACCCAGTTATAGCAGTGAGTAATAGCAGGAGTAGATGTTTCATTCAATTTGATTCATTAAGACAAAATGGCCGAAGTGTTCGTGCCCACACTGCTCAATAACCTTGCGCTATACTCTGTAATCTGGTCCAGGGATCTCTGTCAGGTCGAGATTGACCTTGGATGTCTTCATGAAGTCCTTCTGGCCGTCTGGAGCTCTGCACTAGCCTACTGGAATAAATGATAGGGATGGAAAGTCTACAAGGCCTCCATGCTTCATAACTACTGACTGACGGGCGTGGAAACTTTTGCTAGTGTGTTCATCTATTTAAGGGCTCAAGGAGGCATGGGGGCTTTAATGGGAAGATGTACTGCCTGGAGAAAAAACATCCTGTAGATATTTAAACATAGACCTGGTTGTTGCGTGCATTCTTTGGGTCTTCAAACTACGTCTTTATCCTTTGAATACAGGATTAGGCTATAAATATTCAATTTACATGCCAAAATCCCTTGAATTTCTGCTACTGCTATCTTTGGTCGTTGATGAAATGGCCTCTCTGCGCTCTAAACCACAGTCAATGTGATCAGGGAGTACAGGGTGATTTAAGCACTCTGCGAAAACCTACATCATAAAATAAACTAATTATAAAATCCAGGTGGCAGAAGAGATGCTTTGAAAGCCTGTGGAATGGTGGAGGAAATGGTGAATGTAGGCGAAAACTGGAGAAAGAGACTAGAATTAATGCTAAAACCCAAATTTTAGTGCTTGGGTGGATTTACAAAGAAAAATGATGGAAATGAATGAACGCAGGCCATTTGATGGTGGGACCCGGCTAACGGGGAGGGCGATTAGCTTTGGGCCGTTGGATTGCAGGAGGCGATCAACGGTGAAGGTTAAACAATTTATTTAAAAGAGGCTCCGATGAAGAAATATGGGTGAAAGTGCGATGCAATGTGGACCGTCGATCTTGGATCAAATGGACAGTCATGATCGAATCGGTGAATCGCAATTGAGAGAGACAGAAGGTGACATTAAGACTTTTGCGATTGCGATTGGAGCGAAGTTGCGATTATGCGATGGTCGTTGGATCAGAGTGACAAATCAACAGTGGAGATTCAATCGAAAGGGAAAGCAGGCAGGCACAAAGGAGCGGAGCGGAATAAATCTGAATCGTTGGATCTCTTGGGACGGACGACTCCGATCAATCGGGGGATCGCAATCGGAGGGAATGGAAGAGTGGCACAAAAAGAAGTTCCGATTGCGATTTGGAGTGATGGTGCAATGGAACAAGTGCGATTAGCACTGAGCCTTCAGATCTGTATAGATCCATGGCTGGTATTGCAGCAGGAACACAAAGGAGGAAGTCAATTGCATCGGAGATTTCATAGTGACAAAGGGAAAGCGTTCACCCGCTCTTCCGATTGCGATAAGCGCCTGGAGCTTAGATGCTTGATTCTGGTGCTCGATTACATGGTGGGGAAGTGGTTAGGGTTGGGCCGAAAGGGGCTACGCCTAATAAATGAAGCAAGGTGGGTTTTCTTAGCTGAAAAAGAGGATTTGTAAGGCTGAAGAGGGGAACGATAGAGAGAATAAGGGGGTTTCAGCCAAAAAAATGGTATTTGTGAGGTTACGAGGGGAATAAGGTGAAGAAACAGAGGTTTAAAGGGGATGAGAAACTATGAAAAGGGAGGCCTCTTGGGCATTTTCTTCACGAACAGGGAGACTTTATAATGGAAACGTGAGTGAGGATTTCCCAGAGGACAAAGGCACAAGGACTTGGCTACTCAATGTTATCTTAAAAATTACTAATGTTAACCATATGATCAACATTGGCTCCACCTGGGGATAGCACGTTCATCCTTGGGTGTGTCGAGAACTTCGCAGACCACCTACATCATCACTTTTTACAAACAGGAAAAATAAACCTATTCTACTTCTACCCTTATTACTCCATGAGACCATATTAAACTATTGGTCTCACATTTTCCCTACCTAAACTATATATGCTAGGGTTAAACTATCTAGAAGATTTCTTCTCTACATTCTAAAACAGAAATTGAAAAACAACCAAGCCAGGATTAGACTCTCTGGCTTACTAGACTTTGCAAAAATTAAAACAACTAACTACATGATCACAGACTGAGCTTTATTGAGCTTTTCCTACCTACCCTACTCTAACTGGACTATTTCAAGTTTAGCTTACAAACATTGTCTTCCAATGCAACCAGTCCATCAAGTGATCCCGTGACTAGTCTGTTCTGCCCAGCTCCTTGAGCAGGCTGGATAGGTAGGGCTGCTCCCACCCTTTTTGTTCTTCGTCAGCAGCTTCAAAAAATTTTCTTTCTGTCCACAACAAGCTGCTCAAAAATACCTTTGATCCTTCCTTAAATGTTTGCAGGAAATGAGCATAAGGATCATGAAAAGATACCTCGTTATGAATATTTGGCAGGCAGGCTTCAACTAGGATCCCTTCTTCTTCCACTAGATTGAGAAGAAGACTCTCTTAGGGTAGAGTGTCACCTTCATTTTCTAAATCAGAGGACTCACTGTACATTGCTGCTGAGTCCTCTTGGAGCTCTGACATGTTTTGCACTGCTGGAGAATTTGAGCTAGTCAGGGCATCCATATATTCTGCCACAGGATCAATGAGCACATGATGTACATTTTTTTCTTTCAGGCCTTCCATGACTGGTAGGCTATCTTTATCCTGGGCCACTTTGATTTATGCATCTTCCACTGTGTTTTCAATGTGGTGCTTGAGAACCGGATCATCCTCTTCTTGTACTTCGAAAGGCAATGGAATCTCTTCTCTTTTAGTGGGAGGGAGACTTTCCAAAAAGGCCCTCGGGTCTCTGAACTTATATGATTTTTCTTGTGAGTTCATAAATTCGATCTCAACTTCATACCTTTCAACCATCAATTCTAGAAATATTTTCTTAAGCACGGGTTTAAAACTTGGGATGAGAAAAGGAATAGCCTGTGGAAGGTCCTCCACTTTCAGTTTTGCCAAGCCACGTGACATTTCATCTCAACACTCTGCTATGAAACTTGGATGAATTTTTGCAAACTGCTCAGGGTCTTCCATTGGTGAGGTGGCTTGGTCTTCAGCATAGCTGATGTTGTAATACAACATGGTCTCCCAGTGGAGTCTCGTGAAACCAAGATAATCAACGGCCTATTGATCACTAGTGGAGTCTTTTAATAATTTAGGAATTGTGGAGTCGCCAAGGTGAGGGATCTAAAACTCTCAACTCTTCATGCTCACCTTTCTGAAGAGTGAATAAAGATTTTTTCGAGGCCAAGGGATTTAACTTTTCTCAACTTCGAGTACCCGGCAACGGCGCCAAAAATATTTTGTTGACCCTAGAGACAACCTTGAGTTGTGAAAGACCAGTGCCTAGGAAATCTTATATAGCAAGGAGCGTGTGATATAACAGGGGGAGTTATCAACAAAAGGCTCTCATGCTATCTCTTGTAAACAGGGAGGTTAACTTGAATGGGACCAAAACCTTCAGAAAAGGGATGCAGGGAAAGCAATACTACAGAGGCGAGGTGCAAAATTCTAATACAAATGCATCAGAAAATTCAGAAGCAGCTTTCTGTAAAGAGGGCCGGTTCGAAAATACCTCACAGAAATAAATAATCAGAAGGTGATTATTGCATATGAGAGATTGAGATAATACTAACTGTCATTGAGATGATATCCAGATACACAATATCACCATGTAATGGGCTTACCAATTTAATAATCCATACATGACAATAGCTTTTTAAAAATAACCTCCCAAAAAAGCTAATATAGCAGAAATATGGTTGAAGTGAAAAGTGAAATAGTATATCATGCCTGAGCCATATTTAAAGCACTTGAATAGTTCAAGCATGGGTATCAACTAGGATAAATCCATACCAAAAACCAGTGAGCCACTCACATTCCAGAACATGATACAAGAAAGGTGGATGAAACAAAATGAACAATTAAACTAACACATAAAGGGAGAAGTTACAAACTATGAGGCACCAAAGACCAGAATCCTCATTAAATATGGAACTCCTCCTCACTGAAACCCAATGGGCTCTGTGCATTCATATAAAAGTTCGACAAAAATGCATATAAAATTCTCCCAATGCCTAATTTTCTGAAAATTTGGAACCCTGTATCATTCATTCTTGGGGGTTTTTATAGGAGAAAAACCCAGCTACAGCAGTGAGTAATAGCGGGAGTAGATGTTTCGTTAAATTTGATTCATTAAGACAAAATGGCCGAAGCGTTCGTGCCCACACTACTCAATAACCTTGCACTGTACTCTGTAATCTGGTCCAGGGATCTCTGTCAGGTCGATATTGACCTCAGATGTCTTCATGAAGTCCTTCTGGCCGTCTGGAGCTCTACGCTAGCCTACTGGAATAAATGACAGGGATGGAAATTCTGCAAGGCCTCCATGCTTCATAACTACTGACTGACGGGCGTGGAAACTTATGTCAGTGTGTTCATCCATTTAAGGGCTCGAGGAGGCATGGGGGCTTTAATGGGAAGATGTACTGCCTACAAAAAAAATTTCCCACAGATATTCAAACACAGACCTGGCTGTTGCGTGCATTCTTCGGGTCTTCAAACTGCGTCTTTATCCTTTTAATACAGGATTAGGCTCTAAATATTCAATTTACATGCCCAAATCCCTTGAATTTATGCTGCTGCTATCTTTGGTCGTTGATGAAATGGCCCCTCTGTGCTCTAAACCACAGTCAATGTGATCAGGGAGTACAGGGTGAGTTAATCACTCTGCGAAAACCTACATCATAAAATAAACCAATTATAAAATCCAGGTGGCGGAAGAGATGCTTTGAAAGCCTGTGGAATGGTGGAGGAATTGTGAATGTAGGCAGAAACTGGCGAAAGAGACTAGAATTAATGCTAAAACCGAAAGTTTAGCGCTTGGGTGGATTTAGAAAGAAAAACGATGGAAATGAATGAACACGGGCCATTTGATGGTGGGACCCGGCTAAGGGGGAGGGCGATTAGCTTTGGGCCTTTGGATCGCAGGAGGCGATCAACGGCGGAGGTTAAACAATGTAGTTAAAAGAGGCTCCGATGAATAAATATGGGTGAAAGCGTGATGCGATGTGGACCGTCGATCTCGGATCAAATGGACGGTCACGATCGAATCGGTGAATCGTAATCGGGAGAGACAGAAGGTGACATTAAGACTTTTGCAATTGCGATTGGAGCGAAGTTGCGATTATGCGATGGCCGTTGGATCAGAGTGATAGATCAACGGTGGAGATTCAATCGGAAGGGAAAGCAGGTGGGCACAAAGGAGGGGAGCGGAATAAATCTGAACCGTTGGATCTCTCGGGACGGACGGCTTCGATTCAATCGGGGGATCGCAATCGGAGGGAACAGAAGAGTGGCACGACAAGAAGTTATGATTGTGATTTGGAGCGATCCTGTGATGGAACAAGTGCAATTAGCGCTGAGCTGTCAGATCTGTACAGATCCATGGCTGGTATCACAGTAGAAACACAAAAGAGGAAGTCAATCGCATCAGAGATTTCAGAGTGACAAAGGGAAAGCGTTCACCCGCTCTTCCAATTGCGATAAGCACCTGAAGCTTAGATGCTTGATTCTGGTGCTCGGTTACAAGGTGGGGAGTGGTTAGGGCTGGACCGAAAGGGGCTACGCCTGATAAATGAAGCAAGGTAGGTTTTCTTAGCTGAAAAAAAGGGTTTTTAAGGCTAAAGAGGGGAACGATAGAGAGAATAAGGGGGTTTCAACCAAACAAAGGGTATTTGTGAGGTTACGAGGGGAATAAGGTGAAGAAACATAGGTTTAAATGGGATGAGAAACTATGAAAAGTGAGGCCTCTTGGGAATTTTCTTCACGAACAGGGAGACTTTATAATGGAAACGTCAGTGAGGATTTCCTAGAGGACAAAGGCACAAGGACTTGGCTACTCAATGTTATCTTAAAAATGACTAATGTTAACCATATGATCAACACCCCCATGGTTTTCCATGAAGAATGAACATCTTATGTTGCCGCTCATAGTCCCTCGTAGAAGACAAGTGAAGAATATCGATGTCTACTTATGACCATTGGTAGATGAATTGAAGGAATTATGGGATGGGATAAATGTATATGATGTACCAGTACCCATCACAACAAAGAGGATTTTTACATTGTATGGAATATGTGCTTACACGACACATGATTATCCGAGCTTAGGAGTTTTCTTTGGTAAATTACATGTTTAATTTATTGATTTGTTTATGTATGCAACAATATTCTATCCCATATTAGTTATTTAATTAATTGTAATTTTTCTAATCTTCATGATATTCTTTAACGTGCCATGCATACTAATTGTATACAATAATCTCGCAGGTCTTGTAAAAAATGGGTATTTTGGATGTAAATATTGTGGACCTTCTATGAAAGCTAGATGGTCCAAGGACCTACGAAAGCCAGTGTATGATTGCTCTAGGGTATTCCTCCCAGAATAACACCCTTACAGAAGAGCAACATCTGCTTTCAATGGTAAATGAGAGAGAACCCAAAGGCCTCGAATAATGACATCATTTGAATTTCTTAGAGCATATGAGAGAGAACCTAAAGGTCTTGAATCACGACATTAGTTGAATCGCTTAGAGCATATGAGAGAGAGAAGGATAAGGAGTTCATAAAAATGTTTGATTCAAATGGGGAGCCTATGTTCGATGATCCAGAATTCTTCGACACCTATGTTAAGAAATTTCCGATTTGGATGAAAAGGAAATCTATCTTATATAACCTACAATATTGGGAGAATATTAAGGTTACCCACTGATTAGATCCCATTCATATATTTAAAAATGTTTCATCTTATTTATGGAGGAGCATATCATCGAAACTAAGTGACATATTGGCTATTAAGAAAGATCTTATTACTTCAAAAAATAAAAAGAAACATTGGCCAAGACAATTAGAAAGTACAGGATTAGAGGCAGGCGTTGGTTCCTCTAATTCATGGTATTTCAAAGAAGGTGATGTCCTATGGATTTAAAAAAAAGATGATATTTCTTTGGCAAAGGAAGTTATAATGGGTGTGAGGGTGCCATATTAATACGGGTCTTCACTACAGCGCTGCTTAACCGTGGATGACCATTTGTCGGGGTTGAAATCGCGTGACCATATAAATATTCTAAGAGTACGCATAATTTCAAAAGCATGATTTTATTATTTTTTATATTAATAAATTTTATCCCATGTAGGAATCATAAAACATAAATAATTTTGTATATTATTGCACATGATTATAACTTTGTAGTGTCATTATCCTTTGTTCATGTGTGGGTGTCTGAAACATTAATTCCTTCAAGACCTAGGACGTTCCATATCTAACTTATCTGCATGTGTATGTTGGATCACATCAAACGAGATTCATGTGCGTAGCATTCCAGAGTGGCATCAAGAGATAGTTGAGATTTTTTGTATGTTTGAGAAGTAACTGTCGACGAGTTTCATGGACTTGCAGGTTCATCTTATAATCCACCTAGTAGATGAGGTTGAATTAGTTGGGGTGGTTTCTTGTTGTTGGATGTTATTCCTAGAGAGGTACATGGAGAAATTCAAAGTTTTTCTTCAACAAAGGGCAAAACCCGAGGGGGTCTATGGAAAAAGGGTACATATCGTATGAGTATTTCTATTATGCTAGTGAGTACATCAAGCAGATCGACAACAGACTAGGTGCAATGATTTTGGATGATGAAAGGTATGAAGACAAAAGAGAAGGGGAGTTCCTCCAAACGAGTGGAAAAAAGTGCTTGATAAAGAGTAAGCGACTTATAATTTTTCAAATTTACACAAAGTAAATATTCATGTTGAACTTCAATATATTGTATAATTTGATCTCTATGTACTATATAATGTCAGTTTTATTTCATCAGTGAATGTAGAAATTGAAGCAATCAATAAATTCGTTCTTTACAATTCTGAAGTGACACAACCATGGGGCACATTTTACGAAAAAAGAGAGGATGAAATGGAATAGTAATAGGAAATAATTCAGATGGTTGAATGGTATAAGTTCCCCTTATCCCAATCATTTAAAAGAAAATATGCCAAAAATATGCCCCAAAATTTGGGTTGTTGACCAAGTCAGAGATAAATACGGTTCAACCGGGCATTACCCGCGTGCTGAAGAGGATGCGCTAAATGTAGAGATTGGGTGTAGCAACTCGGTGATAATATATTTAATTTATATGTACATTTGAAACTTAATAATTCAACTTTCAAATGTAATTACATCTATATTTCATATTTTAACTATTGGATTATTATAAGACACATGACACTATGATTTTTTAAACTTTTTTATAATAGGTGCATTTGTTCCCATATATGTGGGCATATGGACACCATTTTTGCACATAAAATGCCGATGCTGGAAACATCACACAAGACTATGGAGTGGAAGTTGAGTTTGATCAATCTAGTTGATCTAGCCAATGTGATCAAAACCTAGTACGAGGAACGTTAGGTTACGTTGGAAATATACAAGAGATAATTGAAGTGGATTTATCTTCTTTCCAATTTTTTATTTTTTGGTGGAAGTGGTGGGACACCTTTGATCGGAATAATGTAAAGGAAGATTAAGATAGTAGGCTGATATGTATAAACTCTAGAAAGATGTGGGATGAAGCTAAGCAGTCCTATTTTTTCTCCAAACATTGCAACCAGATGTTTTTTACCTACATGTGTTGGATAGGGATTGGTGGTTCGTATTAAGACATGACCCTAGATCAAAAATTATTTTTGAGAAGTATAATGTTATCATGCCATGCGAGCTGGAAGATAATGAGTGTGATCATGAGAACCGAGAGTGATATGGTACATTCCTTATTTCATCAATATTTATTCTTCTTAAGATGGGTTTCTTGAAACATTATAATATGTATTTTGAATTAATTGGTAATTTTCATTGTGTTAATGTTAAAATCGATATTTCACTTGATAATTTGAAATTACGTTTATCTAAAAAACAATGGTGTACTGTATAAATTTTTTTTTTGTATGTAATATCATAATAAAATAATGATAATTCTAAACTACATGAATTTATTTGCGTTATTTTCTAAACTTTATTATGTTACAAATTTTTTTGTTATTCTAGATTTATTATTTTACAATTATTTAAAATTTTACAAATTTACAAATTTAAAATTTTAATAAAATAATTTCACATTAATACAATTAAAATTACAATTACAATTACAATTACAATTACAATTTCACATACACTTACGTTAAAATTACAATTACCATTAAAATTACAATTACAATTACAATTTTAGAATTTTACATAAAATTACAACTAGAATTACAATTAGAATTTTACGATTACAATCATTTCACAGTAATAAAATTACAATTTTAAAATTTTACATATATACAGTTACAATTAAAATAACAATTAAAATAATTTCACAATAAATTAATTATTAAAATTACCATTAAAATTTTACAAATATTTTATATACAATTACAATTACAAATACAATTACAATTTTTGAATATTACATACAATCAGAATTAAAAATATTACAATTTTACAATATCATGCTCATTTAATATTAAATTAATTAATAAACATCACGATCATGATAATCATCGTACATACATCATATTCGAGTAAAAACACATTAAAACTCGGTAACATCGTCGTGATCATGATCATCTAACGAAACACAATTAGCTTTTTATAACATCATCACAACACAAACATCAAATATTCATCTCATGTGAAATAACTACTATCATATACACATATATCTGCAAGCTGCACATTAAATGAACATATCTATCATGACGTAGCAATCTATACATCATGATGATCACCAACATGTAAATTAAGTACAACTGCAACGTTAACATAAAATACATGGACAATATCTCTCTCTCTCTCTCTCTCTCTCTATATATATATATATATATATATATATATATATATATATATATATATATAACTCAATAATGTAAAAAATATACAATTGTAATATAAATGTCATATATCAGCTGGTGGTACATCATCAATAGTAGTACTAGTCGAGGCCTGCTTAGTCAACGGTGGAGCCTCGACAAGCTTAGATACATGTTGGTCATCACGTGCCTGTTGATCTGGTACTGGTGCCTCATGCTGATCAGGATCAACTTTCGGCTGCTCATCATGATGACTCAACATGGTCGATGGTCCAGCCTGGTATCCATGATGACTGTTGCTCGATGCTAGTGGAGGTTGTTCATTTGGCGCGACGCGAGGTGAACGATGATCACTCCCCTGATTGTGATCATGAGATGATGCATCGCCGCTTGTGGAATATTGATCATGTGTTGAGTCTCGAGCACGCCTATAATGTGTAAGGGTCCTCCTCAGCCGCGTAAATAAGGTCGTAGTTCCTACAACATGCCACATCAAGTTGTATATGTCATGTTACATTCCTCTCCACATATGTAAAAACCTACCATTAGCCTGTATGTCTCTCATAGTAGCAGGCCTGAATCCCACCTCAACAATCAATGCACAGAGTTGGTTGCCCAACTCCATCCCAAATCTTCTATCGAGCCTACCGCACCTAGCAAAAGGTGGTAGCAGTGCACTAGCAAGAGGAGGTATCTCTGCATCAGCCTCATGATCCTCGGCATCTGGCATATCCAGATCGTCATCAGGATCCACACATGGATCCTTTAGTGGCACTGGCAT
This sequence comes from Pinus albicaulis, assembly GCA_034641835.2. Classification (NCBI taxonomy): domain Eukaryota; kingdom Viridiplantae; phylum Streptophyta; class Pinopsida; order Pinales; family Pinaceae; genus Pinus; species Pinus albicaulis. Next base: position 461,955,101 of record CM076570.1, on the reverse strand, counting down.
GTCCTCGCCATCAAAAGACCCAATGTCTGAAAAATACATACAAGTACACAATAATAATTAGACAATTTCATTACACAATTTAATAACAACAAGTTAAAGAACATGTTAGAATAAATTTAAATAAAATAGTAATATTACCTCTATTATCGGGTGACTCATCATCTTACAAGAGGATGTTGGCACACCCTCGCTAATCCAAGCCAGCATAAGGATAGGGGACCATAATAAAGGGCTTCTCGTCAACACTGGCTAGCAACTCCAGTGCATCATGTGATATCCTTGTGGAAAATTTAGTCATGCCCCTCTTGGGCATCATCTATCCCCACATGTGCATCTGTGTCTCCAGCATCGACCTACGAGGCTGCCGAACAAAAGTAGGCCTTGTCTCTGGAAACCTCTCAAAAAATAAACAAAAAAGCTATGAAGTAAAACAGAAGTTGGCCCTCCATTGTGCATGAGCACGACATCTATCTAACGCTATACAGAACTGCCACAAAAAAATGGCAGATCACCTAAAAAGTTGTGGCTCCTATACTGAAGAATCAACATAATATAGAAGCAGGAAAATAATGTGTTGCTCGTCACTAGTGTTATGTGAAATGGTCAAAATTATAAGTGAAAGGCACCTCACCTCCTTACTACCAAAAGCAGCAATACATCACTGACCTTCGAAGACCTAAAAATCTGAAGGAGACATTATATTAGTGCTAATGTATCTCTGGGAGAAAACCAACTGAATCCCTGTTGCATAGCCAATTGGAACCTCTGGGAATGATGGAAAATCCAACCCTCTCATAAATATCCCTATAATGAAATAAATTTCCTCCTCAGTGGGTGCGTACCACTGGTTAGGACCAACCTGGAAAGCCTGTAGGTGGGCATTCCACCTACAGATAAGATGTATAAAAAAAAAACCATCGCCCTTTAGGGAAGTAGCCTCCTCATAGAACTTGAGGAGGCCTACCTTCCTTAGGATCCCCTGTGTAACTGTTCTAATAGGGCGAGGGTATGCATCTCTCTCCCTCTCTCATGCCTCCCATAGGAGAACCATGTTATACTGGTCCGCCTGTTGTTGTTGTTTTTCCCTCTCTTCACTCCTTTCATGTCTCTGAATGATTGAAATATTAAATAATTTTTTTTTTATTGAATGAGAAATTTATTTAGGAATATACATATATAGATTTTTTTGGAAAAAAAAACATTCGGTGCACGACAAAAAACAGGCACGCACTGGTACAGGTGCGTCTGTTTTTGTCGTGCAACAGCGGCGGTGCACCATAAAATTTTCAACGCACCGTAGGCAGTGCACCTAAAAATTTATAGCACGCGTGCCCTACTAAAATTGTTCATAATTCAATGGTAATGTGGTATAATAGACCACATCGTTGACTATGGACCAGTGTCGGGAGGGTGATGCACTGACCAAACTATATGCCCTAGGGCATATAGTTTGGTCAGCGCATCGACCTCCTTAGATCATTACATAGTCAACGATGTGGTATTTTATGAGGCCACACCATTTACCATGTCGAAATGTCAGAATGTGGTGAGCTGACAAAAATTCCCACCCCAGGCTGGATATTTCAGTCAACGGACTGCATTGCCACTATTCCACAAGCTCAACGGTGCATCCAGGTAACTGACCACACAACACCTTTTTTGAATTTTAAAATAGCTTGGTGCACCTTTCGGTACCGCCCCGGAATTAGTGAGTATATCAGTACCACTGGTTGTGGTGTGGCCTGTAAATTTACAAGTATCACTACGAACCAGTGTGAGCCGAATGGCTCAAGTGCACCGCCTGACAATTTTTTTTTTATTTTTAAAAATGGTTAATTTTAAGGTAATTTACAGTTCTAATCCGCCAAAAGGCTTAATTATGGAAAAAAGATAAAAATACCTATACATTTGGCCATCGAGGAGGCATATTGGTTGTATAATTCGAAAAAGTAAATATGCCCACCATTTTGCAAAATTCAAAATGGAGATTGGTGGGTAATGCACAACAACAGTGTGTGCAATGGGTGCAATGGGAGCACTGATGTCAGGGTGGCTCAGATAAGGATAACTTGTACAGTTTCTTGAGAGCTCTGGAGCACTGATAAAAGTGAAAAATTTAGTTTTTTGGCCACAATTTTTTTATTATTTAACCTTGTTCTGATGCGCGGGGTTTGATAGGTGCACCAATGCAGTTACTTAAGACCGCACTAAGTGGCTTCAGTTTTGGCATGGGGTTTTAGGATGCACCAGTGTAGAATATTTTTAATTCATCAGTGTGCTACAGTAATAAGAAGCACCGTGCGAGGTTGTCCAAAGTGCAGGGTGTCTGGTGTGCCAATGTTTTGTGCGCACCGGTGCTTTCTCTTGTTGAACGCACTGGTGTGGTTGAGGATGATAAGTGCACCGGATGAAAAACATCTGCAAAAACCTCCACCTGCCAACCTCCTGTAGTAACCTCTGCTAAAAACAGATGTATGGGGTATTTTTATAAGGGGTTCCACGAAAACATCCGCTAGAGTGTATTTTCCTTGCAAAGCAGTGATCCTCTTTGCTTCTGGTGAAGCCAAGTCCCCATATATAGGTATCAAATTTGTGATACCATATCCTTGGTGACTGTTTCAACACATACATAGATTTTTTTTAACCTACATACAAGTTCTTTCTTACCCTTCACCATAAATCCTTCAGGTTGCTTCATGTAGATCCCCTCTTCCAGAGCCCCGTGAAAAAATGTTATCTTCAGGTCCATTTGTTCTACCTCAAACTAAAATGCAATAGCAACAGATAAAAGTAATCTAATAGAAGTAACCTTGGAAACAGGAACCCATAGGGTGGGGGCCTGTTGGTGATTGAGTGTTCTCTTAAGGCATTTGTTCATAAAGGTCATCGGTTCAAACCCTGTAGGGAGCCCGTTAGGCGTAAGCCTATGAAAAATGTCATGTATTGTTAGTGGGGAATGATGCTGGCTAGGAGGGTTTTCATTGCAAACAACGCAATGTGATTTTGAGTGGTAGTTATGATTGTATGGTTCTCACTACCAGTTTCCTTCCTGATACCAAAGAAAAAAAAAAACCATGGCTAGAGGAGAAAAAATATAACCAAAATAAATTCTCGGCACCTGGGAATAACCTTTTTCTACCAACCGAGCTTTGTATTTCTCCACCTTGCCTTCTACATTCATCTTCTTCTTAAACACCCATTTTCTCCTGATGGGATTCCTTCGAGCCGACAACTCCACGAGATCCCATGCCTCATTTTTCTGTTAGCATGCCATTTCATCAACCATGGCCTCCTTATAGAGTTTTCCATCCTCTGAATCCACTGCCTCCCTAACATTCCTTGGATCATCATCAATGATGGCTAAAGAAAAATTGAACAGAAATAAGATGGACTATATCTTTCTGGGTGCCTTCTTTCCCCAACTGATCTTCTAACAGTTGGAGTTTGTGGCTCTTCCTCTTCTAAATATTCTTCTGTTGTAGAGTCTGATTCATCCTCCTTTAGCTCAAACTCTATCTTCTCAGGTTCCTTTAGTAGGACTTCATTTTTAACAACATCTTTCACCTCTATACACACCACATCTTGATTTTACAGTACCTTCCTTCTTTCTGGTTTCCAAATATTGTAACTTTTTAAACTATCCTTATACCCAATAAAGATACATCTTTCAGATTTATTATCCAACTTCGTCCTTTTCTATTTTGGAACATGTACATATGCATCACATCCAAATACCCTCAGATTTGAAAGAGAGGGTTTCTTATCAATACATACCTCATGTGGATTCTTATCCTCCAACACTAATGAAGATGACCTGTTAACTAGGTAACATGCAGTCTCCATTGCCTCTGCCCATAATTCTTGTCCTAACCCGGTACCATTAAGCATGCTTCTTGCCTTTTCCATCAGCGTTCTATTAATTATTTCTACAACTCCATTTTTTTGAGGTGTGTATGGATTATTCTTCTACTTTGATATACCACACTTCTTACATAATTCTTCAAATTCCTTTTGAAAAACTCTCCTCCATTATATTTCCTCAACACCTTTATCTTCTTCTCTGTCTGGTTTTCTACCAGTGTCTTAAATTCTTTAAATCTATCAAAGATTTCAGATTTCTTCCTCAAGAAATATATCCATGTATTCCTTGAGAAGTCATCTATGAATGAAACATAGTACACATAATTATCCATTGATGGAACCGACATAGGTCCAAACACATCACTATGCACAAGCTCTAATATCTTGTTCGCCCTCTTAGTACCAGAAGGAAATCTCACCCAATTTAGCTTCCCATATACATAATGTTCACAGAAATTAAAATCCAGAGAGTAATTAGACATACCTTCTATCATACCATTTCCATGTAGTATATTAAGGCCCTACTCTCAAATATGTCCAAGCCTTTGATTCCATAGCATGGTCTTTTCTCCAGAGACTATTGGGATTTCTGCTCCTCTTTCAAGAACCATAGAACTGTTGCACCCATCAATAACAATGCTACCTTGAACCTTGTATAGAGTTCCAATCCAAACTCCCTGTATTAATACCAGTGCTCCATGAACCGTCTTGCGGGTATCTTTCTCGAACATTTTTTTTATACTTGCATCATCAATTTTTCTTACAAAAATAAGATTTCTGGCCAATGCAGGAATATGCAGAACATCTGGAAATGTTCTAATCTGTTCACCTTTCATATTCCGCTTAACTTTGTCACGTCCGACGATTTTGGCCTTCCTATCATCCCCTAATAAGACATCACCACCATCATACTTCTCATACTCGCAGAACCACTCCCTATGGGAAGTGAAGTGAAAGGATGCACCTGAGTCAATCAGCCATGCCTCATGATCTACATGTTTATTTAAAGAAGAAGTGAAATACACATCCCCACCTTTATCTGAGGTGGTTTTTTCCTCTGTAGAAGGAGCATCACCAGATCCCTATCCTTTCTCAGGAGCTTTAGATATACAGTCCTTTTTGTAGTGCCCTTCCTTTTCGCATTTCTAGCACACATTTACAAACTTTCCTGGAGATTTAGATCTCCCTTTAGATTTAAATCTCCCACTTGAATCATTATTCTTGTTTCTTTTTTGGGACCTTCCTCATACAGATAAGGAATCTCCATTCTCGCCCTGGATATTTCTCTGTCTCATTTCCTCTGACAACAAGGCTGAGACAATGTCATCAAAATTCAAGGTAGTTGTATTGCTACCTATTGCAATAACCAGACTGTCCCACGAATCTAGTAGAGAACACAATAAATTGATGCACTTATATTCATATGAGATTTTAATATTAATAGTTGACAACTGGCTTACAATAGTATTGAAGCAATTCAGATTGACTATCACTGAGTCTCCATCCTTCATCCTTAGGTTATACATCTTTTTCCACAGGAACAATTTATCGACCAGAGACATAGATTGGTACAAATTCCCTAGCTTGTCCCACCAATTCTTCGCCATAGCTTCCCCAGATACATTCAACAAAACAGAATCTAAGACACACAACCATATTGTGCCATTTGCCTTCCGATCCAACTTCTTCCAGTCTTCATATGACATTGTCATTGGTTTGGTACCTTGATCTACCACGATCCATTGATCTTTATCCACCAGCAGATCCTCCATCTTGAGCTTCCACAACTCAAAACCCTGACCATTAAATTTATCGATATCTATCTTTGCACTGCTCGCCATCTTATTTCACCACAAGAATCGATCCCATAGTTCTCCCACTAAACAGGGTCTACCACATGCCAGAACAAAAAACCCTTCAGTAGCAAAGGTGTCCCCTTCAAGCCAAAACAACAATAATACCAAATGTAGGTTTTAACCCTGTATAAAAATTATCTGCAAACGAGTCTTAAAAACAGAAAATAAACAATAGCGAGAGAATAAAACATAAAACAAATATACACAAATATTTTCCCCTGGATCCCAATCGGAACTACCGACTTGATTTTTCATTATATTCCTGTTAGTGTTACAACACATATATATACATGCTGAAGCATTCATAAACCCCAATCCATTAACTCTGGATTAGAACATAACCATAGTTCCCTTTACCGGATCTAGGGGTTGAAAACCATCATGCCCCAAAACCATGTGAAAACCGATGCGCAAAACCATGGATGGGTCCACAAACCAAAAAATAGGGTCCAAAACATTTTTCTTGGGGTGTTTCCCCCGACCCCGAACAAGGGGGGCTGCAACCCCCCCTGTGACCCCCCTGTTGTGCCCGGTGCAACGTACAGGAGATGGTTCCCCCCCTTAGGCGTGCGAATAATATTGGAAAGAATATAACACATACCCAACAATGCTCTTAATCCCTTCATCATACTCACTAAGCCATTTTTCACCAGCTGCACTTACGGATCTGTACCATAAGATGAATTTTCCACAGAGAGCTAAAATCTTGAGATTTTCTTAGTTGAGGATGGTGAATTACCTAAAAATAATCCACCTTACCCATACTCCATATTTCCTAAAGCCTCTAAACATTTCATTTCTCTACTTTCTTACCTACTAGGATATCCAGATGACAAGACTGTGGATGAACCTATCATTGGTTTCCTTTCAATCTTCAATAAATATCATTAGCCAACATTCATGTATAATTACATCCAATTCTTGGCTGATAATATACATGAGAAATTCGTGAATATTACTACACAAGGAATTTTTAAGTACAACTCTGTACTTATTCATTTGTTTCTTTTTTAGCAAGGAGATCAATTTCCAATTCAACTTAGCAAGCAGGATGATCAAGGAGTGGATCAATCAGTGATCTAGTCGACAAAAATAGTTAGATCCAGTTCAACTAAAAAATCATGCATAGATTTTATATACTCATTTATACATCCAGTAGTATAGCTTCTAAACAGTCATATAGAGCCAAGGAATAGAGATGAATTAAAAAGGATTATACATCTAAGTGAGTAGACTAAAATTGGTGACTGGTATTTATACCAGAACTATATAGATATAAGGGTATATGGTTGCGAGCTTACACCATATAAGCTACCTAAATATGTTCCCATGAGAACCTTTTTCTCTGGAATACATTAGGCAGATGATCAACATGGATGACCTGCATTTTTTGTCAGGCAAGAGGAAATCACAATTGAAGATAAAGTCAAGTATTGGAACATTCATTTGAAACATCAGATATACTGGTGCGGAGTGAGACACATTGTTAAAAAAAATGACCTTCCAACCTTCTTTCACCTGGTCTTATGACCCTTTTGGGATTATCTCTTCTCTAAGAGTTGAATTGAAAAAAACACCTTATAATCACACTCCAAGACCAGAGATAGAGAAATTTATGAATCAAGAACAATGGGTTTATGGGACACTCCAGGAAGAAGAGTAAAAATTTTTACCCACATCAAATGTCCAGACTCCATTTTCTATAAGAAAGAAACAGAAAAGGGGAAGAGAACAAGCTTCATATTTTCTTGAGATTATGAAAGAATATATTTTAAAACAAAAAAAGCCTAAAATTGGTTTAACAGTGTCTAGAGAAGAAATAATAACAAAGGTAATTGATCTTGGAGAAGAAATTTCTACATCAGCTGGAACCAGTGTTTCAAATACTCCTCCCACAATTTCTCCTTCTAGGGAACCTCTGGAAATAATTCAGTCTATAGGAATATCCTCCAAATATGATCAAAACATTTTTTCCAAATTCCTTGAAATTAAACAAAAGAATGAGACTCTCAAGTCCAATGTATACAGCCAGTTTTGGAAATAGACTTCAACCTCCCAACATAGACTACTTTCATCTTTTGACAGTGAAAAAGGGAGAATGCAGATGGACTTTTTTCAAACTCATGTTCCATTTCCCAAGTCTCCATAAAACTAATAAAATACTGTATTTTCATTTGACACCAGTCAGATACATCCCATTGATAAAATGGATATGCAGAGAGAGTCTGGTGAAATGTTGCTTTCCACCATGACCACTACAACAATGTCCCTTTCCAAGCTTAGGACTGCACTATCCAAGGTTCAATCTCATCTCAATATTGAAAATATATCCTCATTAGCTAAAGATAACAAGCTGAAATCCTTATAATATCTTGTATTTAAGATTGGATATGATCCAAAGGACTGCAAGACAGTAGAAGAGATTTTCAAGAAGAAGAATCCAGATATTGCAACTCTGCGAAAGCAGTTGAATCTGCCTTCTACAGAAGATCCACAAACCAAATATATTGTGGACAGTGAACAGAATAGGGAAGATATGCTCAAAATTATTATTAAGAAAAACATATAGATAAATAAAATGGAAGAGAAAATTGAAGGATTGCTAAAGGAGAAAAAGGCAACCAAGCTTGCTATGGTTCTAGTCGTAGCAATTCCTATAGTAGTTGTAGGTATAAAACCTTCATAATCATAAAAAACAATTGAATCAACATCATCAGTAGCTGATCCAGTTAAATTAACATAAGAATTAGCTTTAGAGAACCAACAAAACGAAAAACTCTTGGAGAAGTTCCAGAACTTAGAGTTACAGAAAATCAAGAATGACACTTTGTATATGGAATAAATGCAAAATTCCCATATATTGGAACTCAAGATTGCAAAGTTGGAAAGTGATTAGAACTAGTATAAATAACTCTCATCAGGAGCTATTAAGGGTTGCACCCTTAGATGAAAATTTTCGTAAGCAACAGTGTTCAATATTTTTTATCATTATAATAAATGAAGGATTTTGGATTTGTTTCATACAAATTTGTTCTTCAGCGAGTTTTTCCTATTTATTATTCCATATTTTTTTCTGCATGTTTTTAATTGTTATGAAGATAACTAGGTAAGATTAACTGAGTTTCAGTTGTCTTAAATTCCTCCTGAAGTTATTATCTATATCAGTTATTTACTGAGTTATTTGTTTATATAAGTCCCTCTCATCAATAAATTATCATCATCTTCATAATGTTAAATAAGTTTTGTTAAACTTTTAGACATAGTTTGAAAGTATTCACACTTATGATTGTCTAAAATTTCAATTTGAATATTTAAATAGTCATACTTTCTTACATATTTTGCTTATACATCTGCAAATATAAATCACCATGTGGAATAAAGCAATAGCCCTTTGCTTTATTATTTAATACTATCTAAAGTTTTAGGCAGTGTCTGCAAATTGTTTTATGCATTGGTCATAAAAAATTCCAAACTTAAAACAAAACAAAACATTATAGATGCTCTAGCATAATTATTAACCCCAACTATCTCAGAGGACAAGGGATCGTATGGTATTATCCTATTCATCATATTCTCCAAAGGTGCAGACTGAATTTGATGGTAGCCATGTTGCGATACATTCTTAGTAGAATCATACGAGTATCTTGGGTACTGGTTACTAGTGCTTAGGTGACCTTGGGCCAAGGACCCGATCAAACTGTCTGTAGTATTCTACGTTCCTGGTAGTTCCTTATAATGATGCAAGCGTAAGGAATTTGGCTGGAAATTGTAAATATATCCTGATTTGGTGTAAATGAGTTCAAGTTGTTGAGCCTTGTTAATGGCGTTCTCCTCGGAGGTGAGTTTTTGCATCACCACATCTTTTGAAATCTCAGCAGTGAGAGTTTTCAAAAATAAGTCCAACACTCAATCATCGAGTTTGGCTTTACACAAACTACGACATCATCTCCATTTGTGGAGATGGTCTGATATATGGACGATTGGTGTTTGCCTAAAATGTGTCTGCAGTTCCATTCTCGAATCATGTTGAATGTGGAGATAAAAATAGTTGAGAAACATGGTAGTGAGGGTGCTAAAGGTTCCATGAGAAGCAGAATGTTTACAAACATACCATTTCATCGTAGGCCCTGTTAGGGTGAGTTGTAAAAGTATTATTCTAATGGTATCTTCAATGATACTATTGGACAAACACCACTGGTGGAAAGTCATCATTTGATCTCCTCAGTCTTACGCTTGCTTCCCTTGGATTTTTTATATATCCCAAGGGAGCTTCGTGGGCATGGGAGGGTAGTTAAGGCCATGGGAAATGTGGTCATTAGTTAACTTTGTTATATATGGAATATTAAGTGATGCTAACAAGGGTAACTGTGTATCTATTTCCGTTGTATACTATGGAAAAATAGATATCTAAATGTGATGGTTTAGGGAAGGTGCCTGGGGAATATTACCCTATGGTGTGCCCTGATAGATGTTTTACTGATTCCCCAAAGGGGTAGTGCTCCTATTCCCTCTAGGGGTTGTAGGAGGAGTTGAGTGTGGTTACCTTGTTGGGGTTTCCACTAGTGTGGTGTTTGTTGACCCTTGGGGGTTTCCAATCACATATGCCACAATAAATGATGAACCAACAATGGTGGTGACATGTCGTCCTCTATTCCTAAATGTTGGGAGACCTTGGACTCCTCCCTCTAATGTGGGGAGGTCCAAGAAATTCTTGGATCGACGGGGTACTTTTGGCTCTATTATGGTGTCAAATAGCTTAATACTGGTGATATTTCGTTGGAGGGAGAAGGATTTATATCAAAGAGAATACGATCACATACATAAAACAAAGCGAAAAAATAAGAGGTAAATTTTCCTTTAATTTAAATCTATGTGATCAATCAAGTAAAAAATGTGGTTTTGTTTGGCTTGAGTTTGATACGCAAAAGCCTATATACACCTACTTGTCCTCACCCTCTCAACATAACTAGGCTTTCTGATGATATCTCCTCATGGGTACTGGGGCTAACATCCTGAAAGAACTGGTGACGCCTTCTAGTAGCCGAAGAATTGACCAAGGTAATGGCATGAGGATTAAGTGATGCCTGCACCATCACCTATAGGGAAGGATGCCCTTGTTTTGGCCACTAAAGTACTGTCATCCCACGTGAGAATTCGAGTCTCAAGCTTCTTGGTAATAGGCTACTAGTGCCAGGCATTAGATGGGTCAGGTAGCCCCAAAAAGTACCGCACGCACTGGGCCTAAGCCTAACCCCCTCTGAAATGGGTCTCTGGTAACACTCAGGTATTCGTTATATGGGCGGACATATGTATTTGAGGATCCCTAAAAAGTAAGCATATATGTTTCAAAATGTATTATGACCATGGCGACTTATTGGATGCCTTCCCCTGATGGTCCTAACTTGAACTATAATTTCTTTTGTGGCCCGTTTGGGGATAATTTAGTGAGTTTGATGAATGATTACTTTTATAGAGTCTCAATTTTTATTAGGGTGTGCTTTGGTGAAGTAACTGTAAGAAGAGGATAAGGGTCCCAATGCACTGGGTGCCTTTTTTTCCAATTATTACCGATGCTTCATGTTTTCTTTGGAGTGTACAATCACAAGTGTTATGATATGCAGATATGCGTTGATACTTTATAATCCTTTTATAATTACCCTATGTGAGATTGTTTTGTTGGGAAAAATACTGAGAGGGGGGTGAATCAGTATTTAGAGCTTACGGATAATTTTAAATTGTTCTTTATTGAATTCCATATGCAACTTTGATGAACACAACTCGCGTATACATGCGCATATGCTAAAAGAAACTTGTGTTTACTAATACAATTTTATTGTTAGAAAACTTTTTAGAAACAATCTTTAACTCAACTTATCAGTCATGCATTTATTTTCTAATTAGTAAATATGTGCAGTAACAGCAGAATAAATCATCACACAAGAGAAATACACACAAACACCAATATTTAAGGTGGAAACCCAATTTGGGAGAAAACCACCGCTGCTGTCATCTTTGTCTTAAATATTTATTTTATGGAAAACTATTTACAATATTTTACTGATGAAGACTCATATCAGTACGCATGCATCTACCTGAAGAAGGTTGCAACCTTCTCTCATTTTCCAGCTACAACTAGAAGGGAGCTACAACCCCCTAATCTCATATACCAGCCACTACCGGAAGGCAGCTTCAACCCCCTGATCAGAACACCAGCTTCTACTGGAAGGAAGCTTCTACTTCCCTCAGAATCATTGCAGACAACGTTTCATCAATTTTCATACCGGATCACACAGCTTCAATACATACCTTCGTAAAGATTAACAATAATAACTTCACCCAATACATCAAACCAAATAGTGAGATCACTGTAATCAGAACACTATAATAATCAGATTTCATAACTAATATGCAAAACCAAATTCAACCCTGAACCTTCATTATCTCAAAAAGCATACGATACTTTGCTTCACTGAACCCGCATGTATACATGCTTTCCTTAACACCAAATTGCATATAGATCTGTGAATACTGTTTTTCAGAATATATTGAGCCTTAGATCCAAATCTCATTCATTCAGTCAAATATATTTTCAGAATTACAGAACCCTTGATTAGTTAGTCATCATAACACATATTTTCTCACTCATTGATCAGATTTGTACATAGTCAACTTAGAAGCACATTTAGGAATTAAAAAACCCAGATCTACATGAAGACTTCATTAACAGACGGTAGAAAGATAGTAGCAACAACAGAAAACCTCTATAATGAGCTTCAGAAAACCCTAACTTCCATACAAGACTTTTCTGAAGCAAACCCATGTATTTATGTGCTTTTACTGTGATGAACTAGTGTGTAGATCTGTAAATATTAATTCAACAAAATGTTTTCAGATCTATAGAACTTACCTAGATTTCTTCACTCCACTTCAACAAACATGCACCAGGTCTCAGATCTAATCATCTCTTCAATGGATCATGCAAGAACATAGTCATTTCAGGTCTAGAGATCTTGATCCATCAATCTATCCAAGGGTGCATCATAACTTCAGATTTATTAATAAAAAAGGGTTCATCCTATGCATATATACTTCAGAGAGAAGTATTAGTGATAGCCCTTACATCTGCACTCCCTTGCACCATGATCTTCTTATTTTTATATAGATTTAGCCTTTACCAATACCATGAGTCAGAACCACATAGTTGTAGATGATATTCTTGGACGAAATCAAATAGACGACATGGCACTCAAACCTGTGGGCTAATACCACGGTAATGCCCCCTGGTATTTTATTTTTGGAGCACAAAAGGCATACACGACTTGGATCGTTCTTATCCGCGTATATACGTGACTTCTCTTGTACAAACCCACGTATACAATCTTCAATATGAATATTACCAAATATTTTGCTAGACATTACACATTTTTTATAATGGACTCCTGAGCTTCTACTAAAGACATATACTCAATAATTTACCAGAGAGTTGCCATCAAGGACAACATATTAAGAAATAGGAATCATATTTCCAACAATCTCCCCCTTTGGAATTATGGCAACCATGATGGTGTTTGATCACCACAATAGACAGATACATTAAACCATTATTCAAATACTTCAAACACCCAAATTTCTCTCCCCCTTTGACATCAAGAGAAAAGCGCACTATTTTGACCATGATCCCCCGGAGAGTATGTTGAATCTTCAAATATTTTCAATGAAGTACACAACTCTATAATTCAACCAAGTATGACCTTTCCTATCACCAAGGACTCATACTTACATCAATGATCCAACCAAGTGGAATTACATATTTAAATCAACTACCTAACCAAGTGGGTTTACAAAATAAAACACGTCCTTACATGACTGATTAGAACAAAATTACATCATGAGTGTCAACATCCTTTTTCCATCAAATTACAAAAATGATATGTCATTAACAGGACCAAAATATCTCAAGAGAGAGATCATATTTCAGAAACCAATCATAATGCCAAAAATGCATCCTTTTCAACAAGACAGGTGCTCCCCCTAAGGTAATGCATCCTGAACACCTAAAGCATATTCATCAGAGAATGATATAAAAATATGAATGATGGAACAACAACAGAGATTACCCAATGGTACAACATCTGTTCTGAGTGCCAACCCAGAGAATTTCTATCAGCAAAACCCATACATGGTTTTATGCACAGAAAATCGCGTATATATGTGATTCGTGTTTAAGAAACCTACGTATCAAACTTAAGCTTATGAAATTAAGTGGAATTGACCAGAGTGGTAGAGACAACTCCCAACTTCTGTTTGAGATATTCGAATGCTTTCCTGGGAAGAGGTTTAGTGAATATATTATCAACTTGTTCTTTGGAGGGAACATATTCTAATTTAACCTTTTTTTCAAGCACTTGTTCATGTAGGAAGTGATACTTGATAGGAATGTGCTTAGTCTTGGAATGCATAACAGGATTCTTTGAGATACTAATAGCACTTGTATTATCACATAAAATGGAGATGGGATGTGAAAAATTGATTTGAATGTCTTGTAGAGTCTGCATCATCCAAAGAAGTTGTGTGCAACAAGATGCAACAACCACATATTCTGCTTTTGTTGTAGATAAGGCAATAGAACTTTGTTTCTTACTGAACCAAGATACTAATAGGGTACCCATATATAATTCACCTCCACTAGTGCTTTTTCGATCATCAACATTTCCACCCCAATCTGCATCTATGTAAGCATGAAGAGTGAGATTAGCATTCTTTGGATACCATAAACCAAAGTCTTGAGTCCCTTGTAGATATTTGAATATTCCTTTTACAGCCTGGAGATGAGATTTTTTTGGGATTAGCTTGGAATTGTCCAACAATCTCAACTGCATGCATGATATCTGGTCTTGTCCCAGTTAGATAAAGAACACTTCCAATCATGGATCTATAATCTGGTTGATTTACAATGGGAGAATCGTCATTAGAACCGAGGTTACATCGAGTTACTATTGGTGTACTCACAGGTTTATAGTCTTCCATACCATGCTTCTTCAGAATTTTCTTAAGATATTTTTCTTGTGAAAAAAATATGCCATATGTTTCTTGTTTCACTTGTAAGCCAAGAAAGAATGTTAGTTCCCCAAGTAAAGACATTTCAAATTCTTGCTGCATAATAGAAGCAAATTTCTGACTCATGGACTCTTCATTACTTCCAAAAATTATGTCATAAACACATACAACTACAATCAACATTTTATAATTCTCTATTTTGTAGATAAGTTACTATTAGCATATCCCTTTGTAAAACCTTGTTGATGAAGATATTTGTCAAGACAATAGTACCATTCTCGAGGAGCTTGTTTGAGAGCATACAAAGCCTTTTTAAGTTTGCAAATAAGTTTTTCATCATTTCCAAAAATGAATCCTTTTGGTTGTTCTATATGAACTTCTTCTTCTAGATCACCATTGAGGAAGGCAGATTTAACATCCATTTGATAAACTTTGATTTGTTGAAAACTTGAAAAAGAAAGAAACATTCTTATGGCTTCAAGTCTAGCTACAGGAGAAAATGTTTCTTCAAAGTCTATACCTTCTTTTTGAGCATACCCTTTACAAACAAGTCTAGCTTTGTTTCTAATAACATATCCATTTTCATTTAACTTGTTTTTGAATATCCATTTTGTTCCAATCACATTTTTATCATGAGGTCTTGGAACCAGTTCCCAACTATGATTCTTTTCAATCTGATCAAGTTCTTCATTCATGGCTTGAATCCAACATTCATGTTTACTAGCTTGATTGACATTATGTGGTTCAATAGTACATAGAAATGTTAGATAGCTAGGAGATCCTACAAGAGTTCTTCTTGTTTGGACACCTTATCCCTTTTCTCCCAAAATTTGATATTCTGGATGATTCTTTTGTACGTACCTGGATGAAGCCTTTTCAGATAGATATTTTTCTAATGCCTCATTGGGTTCACCTTATATATTGTTGTTATTTGATGTAGGAGGATATACATCATCTTGATCTTCATTTGTTGTTTTTATTTCCTTTTTAGGAGCTAAGAGAGACTCATCAATTACAACATTAATACATCCAACACTATTCCGAAGTCTTTTATTGTAACATTTATATGCTTTACTTCTATAAGAGTAACCAAGAATTATTCCTTCATCTGCTCTAGGTTCAAACTTACCAAGTTTTTCATCATTGTTCTTGATAAAGCATTTACTTCCGAAAACTCTAAAATTCTTTACGGTGGGAAGATTGCCATACCAAATTTCATAAGGATTTTTATCACTATTCACCCGAACATGAGCCTTGTTCAGAATATTTACCGCAATATGTGCTGCTTCTCCCCAAAAGGTATCGGAGTTCCAAATTCATCAAGGATAGCCAGAACCATTTGTTGAACTATTCTATTCATCCTTTCTGCCACGCCATTTTGTTGTGGGGTTCTAGCTACACAAAACTATATTTTTATGCCATGATGTTCACAAAAATAAAAGAATTCATTTGATATATATTCTCCTCCTCGGTCAGATCTGAGACATTTTATTTTTAGACCTAATTCATTTTCAACCAAAGCTTTGAACGTATTAAAATTTTTAAATGCTTCATATTTATGTCTCAGTAAACTGATCCAACACATTCTAGAGAAATCATCAATAAATGAAATATAGTATTGTTCTCCACTAGGTGTCTTTTTCCTTACATGACCACATAGATTAGTATGTGTAAGTTCAAGAGGCTTACTTGCTGATCCATCTTTAGCATTGAATTTCACCTTGGTTTTCTTACCAAATTGGCATGATTTGCATATGGTACTTTTGAGTCTGATTGATTTGCTTATTTGAGAGAAGCTCAAATGTCCCAACATTCTGTGCCATAACCAATTTTCTGAATATTTACCCAAGTAGCATTGTTCTTGGCCACCTTTCAATACATACAGATTGCTTGGTGTTCTAGTTCCTTTTATTACCATTTTTCTTGTGTCAAGTTCAAGTACTACACATTATTTTGAACTAAAGACAACTTCATTTATGTGATCACACATTTGACTTACACTTAACAGGTTGTGCTTCAGTCCACACACACACATAACATTGTTAGCTTTCACCTTTTCTTATAGAAAAAAATAACCTTTTCCTTTAATGACAGTAGGAGAGTCATTTCCAAAAGTAACGTTATTTTCTTTCTCTAGAGCATTGTATGAAAGGAGTTTATTTCTATCACATGTCATGTGTTTTGAGCATCCACTATCAATGTACCATTAATTTTCTTCCCCTTCTACAAATAAGGCTATGCCACAACTTTCAAGATGTTAGTTCTTATTTTTCCAAACCTTGTAATTTGAAGGTATATGCTCTTTTGGTTGAAGTTTTCTCCTGCATTCAGATTCTTCATGACAAAAGTTATTGCAATAAGTACATTCAATTTCATTTTGAAGAGGAGAAATTTTTTTATAAGTATTCTTCTTTATTCCAGTCTCATTTCTTTACTATCTTGCTTCTCTGGCCATGATGGTTTTGTATGCAACACATTGAGTAGCCTTATGACCAAAATTATGACATGAGAAACATTGTCCATTAAAGAAGAAATTTTTGCGATTGTGAAACCTTCTATTTGTGTTTACGTGCTGATTGATATTTCTATTATTGTTCTTCCTTGTATTAAAGTGATCATGCTTTACCTGTGTAGTTACTTTGTTATTTTTTTGAGAGACAGAATATTGCAGGCTGGCTTTAGCTGCATTTAGATAGCTTGGTGTTGAAGACTGAGCTGATTCTCCAATATATCTAAGACCTGTCTTTATAAGAGGAGAGTGTTGTACCTTGATAATTTCATCTAAGGTTTCAGATCCTTTAGCAGATCTAAGATTTAAAGTTTTCACTTTCTCAATTTCCTTTCTTAGACTTACTATTTCACATTTTAATTTCTCATTATGCTTCTCCTTTTCTATAAGCTGATATTTTACAGTATATATGGAAATTTTGTTTTCTTCCAAACATATTTTGAGATGATTTATTTATTCAATAAAGTCATTTTATTATAATGCATCCATAAAATTATCACTAGAGTCCTTTTAAAAAGCCATGAGTAGTTTAATATCTTGATTAGATTCTCATTCTTCACTATTTGATAGACCATCACTGTCTTCATGAGTATAATAGTTTTTTTTATTGATAAAGTGTTTCTTATTTCCTTTAACCACTTCCTTTCCCTTTTCATGACTATCTTTATGGGTACATTTAGCAGCATAATGAGCAACTCTTCCACAAGAAAAAAATTTAACGGGAAGCTTACCTCTAAACCTTCCAGTGCCAAGTTGTAGATTCTTTGCAAAATTTATCTCATCCTCTTCTGAAAAATACCCTTATCCTTCTTGTTCTTCTACCTCCTTTCCTTTTGTAGCATCTCTGAAAACAACTTATTTGACTTCAGATGGACCTCCTTTTCTCATTTCACAGGCAGTCAGAATCCCATGAAGTTGAACAACAGTAAGAGTTTGTAGATCCTGCTTCTCTTCAATAGCAGACACTTTTGACTCAAATTTGGGAGTTAGAGATCTTAAAACCTTTTCTACCAGACTAGGGTCAGATATGGTTTCAGCTAGATTTCTCATACAATTTAAAATATCATCTAGATGTAAAAAGAAACTGGCAATGATTTCCTCATTATGCATTCTGAGTTTTTCATATTGAATTCTGAGAGTTTGGAGTTTAACACTTTTTACCTTGTTATCACCTTTATAGCTTAGAATTATTTTGTCCCATATCTCATTTGTTGTATTTAACTACATGACTTTGAAAAATTATGATTCAATCAGACTTCCCAATAATGCATTAACCACCTTTGCATTGGTTTCATAGCTCTTTCCTGTTGTTGCATCTGTTGGAACGAAAGTTGGATATTGATAACCTCCTTAAAAATAGCCCATACATCTGCTCCAAGAAAATGAAGATAGGATCTTTTCCTTATCTTCCAGAAGATTAAGTTGTTTCTATTGAAGAGAGGAGGCTTGATAGATGTTGTCCCATCTTGATTGCTCATCTTGGCTAATCTTCCTTCTAGTGATTAAGCTTCTTCATAAGGAACTTCTCTGATACCAATTTTTGGGAAAAATACTAAGAGGGGGGGTGAATCATTATCTAGGGCTTACTGATAATTTTAAATTTTTCTTTACTGAATTCCATATGCGACTTTTATGAATGAAACTCGCGTATACACGCGTATATGCTAAAATAAACATGTGTATACTGATATAATTTTATTGTTATAAAACGTTTTAGAAAAAATATTTAACTTGGCTTTTCAATCATGCATCTATTTTTTAATCTATAAATATGTGCAGTAACAACAGAATAAATCATCACACAAGAGAAACACACATGAAAACCAATATTTAAGGTGGAAACCCAATTCAGGGGAAAACCATCGCTGCTGTCATCTCTGTCTTTAATATTTATTATATGAAAAATTGCTTACAATATTGTAATAATGCAGACTCATATTAGTATGCAAGCATCTACTTGTAGAAGGCTGCAATCTTCTCTCATTTTCCAGCTACAACTGGAAGGGAGCTACAACCCCCTGATCTCGTTTACCATCCACTACTGGAAGGGAGCTTCAACTCCCTGATGAGAACACCAGCTTCTATTGGCAAGAAGCTTCTACTTCCGTCAGAATCACTATAGACCACGTTTCATAAATTTTCATACTGGATCACACAGATTCAACATAACCCTTCATAAATATTAACAACAATAAACTTCAGCCAATACATCAAACCAAATAGTGAGACCATTGTAATTAGAAAATTGTAATAATCAGATTTCAGAACCAATATGCAGAATAAAATTCAACCCTGAACCTTCATTATCTCAAAAAGCATATGCTACTTTGCTTCACTGAACCCACGTGTATACACGCTTTCCTTAACACCAATTTGTGTATAGATCTGTGAATATTGTTTTTCAGAATATATTCAGTCTCAAATCAAGATCTAAGTCATTCAGTCAGATATCTTTTCAGAATTGCAGAACCCTTGATCAGTCAGTCATCATAACACATATTTTCTCACTCATTGATCAGATTTGTGCATAATCAACTTAGCAGCATATTCAACAATCAAGCAACCTAGATCTATATGAAGACTTCATTAAAAAACAACAAAAGGATAGCAACAATAACATAAAACCTCTATAATGAGCTTTAGAAAACCCTAACTTCCATAAGCGCCTTTTCTAAAGAAAACCCGTATATATACGCACTTTTACTAAGACGAACTAGCATATAGATCTATAAATATTAATTTGGCGGAATGTTTTCAGATCTATAGAACTTACCCAGATTTCTTCACTCCACTTTAGCAAACATGCACTAGGTCTCAGATCTAATCATTTCTTCAATGGATTATGCACGAACATAGTCATTTCAGGTCTAGAGATCTTGATCCATCAATCTATCCAACGGTGCATCATAACTTCATATTTATCAATAAAAATGAGTTCATCCTATGCAGATATACTTCAGAGAGAAGTATTAGTTATAGCCCTTACATCTGCGTTCCCTTGCACTATGATCTTCTTCTCCTTATATAAATTTAGCCTTTACCAATACCATGAGTCAAAACAACACAGCTGCCGATGGTATTCTTGGATGAAATCAAATAGACAACATGGAGCTAAAACCTGTGGGCTAATACCACACTAATGCCTCGTGGTATTATTCTTTTGGAGCGCAAAATGCATACGCGACTTGGATTGTTCTTATCCGCGTATATACGTGACTTCTCCTGTACAAACCCACGTATACAATCTTCAATATGAATATTACCAAATATTCTACTGGACATTACACATTTCTTTTGATGGAATCCTGAGCTTCTACTGAAGACATATACTCCATAATTTACCAGAAAATTTCCATCAAGGACAACATATTAAGACATAGGAATCATATTGCTAACATGTTCCTTGCAAAAAATGATGTGTGTATTACGGGTTGCTTACACCTTTCCTGTTAGACTATGTTAGCAATATAATGAGATGGAAAATTGTCATAGGAAATTTTTCATGTGCATACCCAGGCTTACCATGAGGTTCAAGGGTGGAAAATATTATTTTCTTTCTTTTTTGACATTTTGGTCCTAGTCCCTATTCCTAATGCAAAATTGAACTAATCTAATATAGAAATTGAAAAAAATTGAATTAGGTAAAGATATGTGGATATAAGGGCCACTTACTTTTATGCCAATTATGCTATGTGTTTCGTATCTTTTACCATCAAATCATTTTTTCGGAAAGCATATGTGGATTCAAGGCCACTTACTTTTTCCTACTTAAACTATGTATTATTTACAAAAATAAAACTAAATTTAAAACTACTTAGTTGCTAAGTTCAACTCTAGTAAGTAAGAGTCCTAATCAGTCATGAAATACAAGAACATGATGATGAAAAAATGACAAAAATAAATAAAAATTGGCTTACTAGCCTACTGTGCGGGTTATCTTCCCACAGGCATGGAGCGTGTGTCTGTCAGAGCACAATGTCCATTGTCGTACAGAATGAAGAAAAATTCTTCCTTTGTTGTGAAAATTTTTTCACTGAGTGTGATTGGAGATGCTAAGAGGATGTAGGCATGGTTTGCAGCAAACTGAGCAAGAAGAAGGACCTACATCAACAACCATTAACTCAAAAAGAAAGAATATACTGAAGTTGACATTCCTATGGTAGTGTATTTGGTGAAAGGGCGTACCAAATAAACTTCTTTAGCAATTTGGTTGTTACCTATACAAGGTCAGAGAGAAAAATGATTTCCTAATGTTAGTGTAATATATTTGACACAATGTAAACTAAGTTTGAGGAAAAACTAAGCAAAAAACACAAAAAACAAATCAAAACACAATATACAAAATACAAAAGCTCGATGGAGCAAACAACCTAATAACACAAGTGGAGAGTTCTCCCTTTATTATGTGTTGGTGGTAAAAATTATACAATGCTAAACACTTGAAGATGGGCCTTTGAGCTATGGAGCTGAAATACCGAAAACAAGGAGGTATCTTTCCTTTGAGTTCCTGCAACTGTATCTTCCCTCTCTCAAAGGATGATAGATCAAGATCAAGTGGTGAACCTCTCTCTCTTGGACCGAGGTGTTGGTTGGCCAAAATATGAGTCCTTCCAATCCCTCTTCTACTAGACTATGCAAGTTGGTTTTCTATGAAGAGATTTCACCAACATAACAATCTGTCTCCTCTTCTTCTTCCAAAGGTTGGCTTTTATATACCATTTTCAAATTATCCCTCCTTCTCTTGGCTCAAGATGGATGCTGACACAAGAGTGGAGGTATGATTCCTTTGTGTGTTGCATTAAAGCCTCAAGGTGGATCAAACACAATTGTACTTTGTTCGGTTGAGTGGGAATATTATTAACCAAGCATGCCAAGTGCTCCTGGATGGTGACATTCTGTCATCCCAAGACCACGCAACTATCAATTGGATAGACACGTTGTGCGTGGCTATCGAAGAAATAGCCACACTGTGTGCCAAAAGTCCTTGTTGCATGCGCGCTATCCATAAATGTTTCCTTTGACCTTAGTAAAAAATAAATTTTTTGGCATCTCCTAATGTATTACTTCTCTAGAAACCTTTATTTGTACCTTCTGCTTGACATTTTTAATGTATTTTTCTCATACGATTTTCCAGTTTTAGCAATGATTATTTCTAATTGACTCAAAAAGGATGCCCATTTCTCTATCTTTAATATCCTTTTAAGGAAACTAGAGTAGCTACAATATTCATGGAAATTGTTTAAAACCTACATGGAAACCCTAGAGATATTTTTAGTGACAAGCTTTCAATTCTGAATATTTTTCTTAAGCTTGTTCAAGAGGGGAAATCCCCCTAGAACTTAAGATTTCATTCGTTAAAACATGAATAAAATAACTAAGGAATCAAAAAATTACCAAGTACACAAAGGTGCTTTAGTAGTTAGTAGCAAAATTAGACACATATGTTAAAATTACTTGTAAAAAATGGTTCACATCATCAACATTTTATGCTTGTAAAGGAGTTTCAAGAAGTGTTATATATCGAGTGTTTGTTGTAGGGAATCCACAAGAAAATAATTAAAATATATAGTGTCCTATTAAGAAATGTAATTAAGTATTTATTCTTGCATGGAAATATTTTGCTGATGTGTGAATTAAAAAATAAGGGAACATTTTTTATCTTTCATTATATACTTAGAAAATATACTCACACTCTAATAGAAGAACATTTATTGAGTAAGAGCCTCAAACATATTTAAAATGTTTTTTTTCTTTTCATAATTGTAAAATCATCATTAGAACATTATATTTGTTCATGCGTATTTTAATTCTAATGATTTATGACGAAGTTTTGGGCATGCTTTGGTGTTATTTATAGGCATATACTTACCATTGTTGTTCTTCGAGTGTAGGCCACCAATTTACATAGTGTTATACATCATTTTCATGATGGGTGTTTCCACTATAAACTTAGACATCCCAATATTTATATGTATGTTGTATTATCTCTTAATGGCTTCTAATTATATCATGGAATGATGTAAGAACAATTTTTTTTGTGATATTTATACCATATATTTGAAAATTTTCTATTGATCCAAATAGTGATTTTTTCTCATTCCCTTTTCCCAATCATTGCCTTGTTTTACTTTTCTGGTAACTTTAGACTAAGACGTTTTGATGTGAGATTGATCCATATGGTGATGTTTTTCCATTTCATTTTCCCAATCTTTCTCTTCTTTTGACGCTATTTATTCTTGATTACACTTTTTCCACCTTATTCAACATTTAATTGTGTAAGTGGAATAACTTGAAATCCTTTGACCATTATTATGAGTGGTTCTAAATTTCTATTACAAGGTTACATTGTGGAAGCACAAGAAGGGAATCTAATATAGAATTTATAGGATGAACATATACTATATAACCTATAGAACGAACCACCATCATGATTGGTGATGTTGTTAAAACAAATCAGTAACCATTCGTATAATTTCACAATCAATCTTGTCGAGGTTTTAATCTATTTTCCCATTTTGATTTCCTCAGGAATAGAATGTATATGTAAAAGATGCAACCATGCATTTTTTTATATGATAAAGACAATATTATCTTATAATTTTTGGATGGTGGTTAATATGACTCATATCATGGATTCACAAATTAATTATGCCTCAATTTTGGTATATGAATAAAAAGTATTTCTCTATTATAAGAAAGATTTTTTTTCATATTTAGTTTGCGATACATCTAAGATTCAATTAATTTCAAGTGTAGTTTAGTTTCTAAGAAGTTATATAAGTGCAATTCTCGAGTTCAATTAAGTATCCATTGAGTTATTTCCATGATACTTTTTCCTAGGAGGACAACCGACTACTATGCAAGTATCATTATATATTGATAATGTAGATAAATTATTGATAGCATAGAAAAATTCATGGTCGTATAGATAACTTATTTGAGCATGAATGATTTAATATTTTGATAATTGAGTTGATAATCTTTTCATTTTCTTTTTATGCTCAATATAATTGTAGAATATAAGACTGAGTCTAACTTGCAAATTAATAATGGTGTTTACATTGTATTTCCATTAATTGAATTTCATTTAAATTCATAAATTGAACGAATAAATTTAATAAAGTTAATTTTAGAACTATTTCTTCTTGTATTGGTTTTCCAATTGATTGTACTTTAAAAGAAAGTAGTGCTCCATAATAACTTGAATCTTACACAGACAATGTGTAAAAACTTTGAAATAAAAAAAATTGTAAAGGTTACACAAGTATATATTTTGATAAGTTGATTATTTTTGAAAGAAATTACTCTAGTTTTTAGCCATGTACAATATAATTATTTTAAATAAATCAATAATTAGAATAGAAAATATTCAATGGAAGACACACATATTAACATAGATATTTTATCTTTCAAACCTAAAACTGGGAGAGTCAACAATTTTTTTTTAATATCTCTTAATGATTATACAGTCGCTATAAAATTACATATTAAAGGAGGGTTTCCTTATAGGGTAACAAAGATATAACATATCCACTACCATGATTTGTGACCTACTGATCAAATTTTCAGAAATTCTCACTTTATGTCCATTGCCCCTAAACTCCCTTTTCAAGTGGGGACTTTACTAGTAATATTTATACAGGGGGAAAGCCCTCATTAGGAACTAGGTTCCAAACAAGGATAACAATGCAAATAATATAACACATGCCCGAAATCCCCCCACTTATTTTATTTTCTTATAGGGGCTCATGGGAGTATATGATCAATAATCCAAGGTAGTAATGGCCATTGTTTCTCTACACCGAGAGGACTTCTTAGTGCTCATAGATTTTGTGAGTGAATCTGTAACATTCTTGAAAGTATCCACCTTTACTAGTAGCACCTTCTTCTCTTCATCTATATCTCTCACAAAGTGATATTAAACATCAATATGTCTCGCCTTGGAATGATAAGTAAGGTTCTTTGTTATACTTTGATTATCACAATCTATTTTTATAGCTTGTTGTGCTAGCCCATTCCCTTAACATAATATATATATATATATCTATACTACTTCCTTTAGTGCATGTGTGGTTTCCATGTATTAAACTTATGTACTTGAGAGTGACAATACAAATTGTATTTTTCTCATCCAATTGATTGATCCTCCAAAATAGGTTAAACACATATCGACCTTTATGTCTTCTCTAATCTAGATCTCCAACCAAGTATACATCAACAAATCCATGTATGTACAACATATGGACAACACTTTGTATAATCCTAGTCTTCGTTGTTAGCATAATCCATAACTAGTGGTACCATGGTAATACCTACAAACTCTCTTCACCATTTTCCAATGTTCCCTCCCCAATTTTATCAATACCTACTCAATACTCCCACTGCATATGCAGTTTCTATTCTAGTAGAGACCATTGGATGCATCAAGCTTCCAACCACACAAAGATATGGAACATGTGACATGTCCTCTTTATCTTCCTATTCTTTGGGACACTTATCTATAGATAATTTTACACCTAAAGGAATATGTGTCTTTATCAATTTACATTCATGCATATTAAACCTTTGCACTATTTCCTTGACATTTTTCTTCTTACTTAACAATGGTTTCCTATTTTCTCGATCTCTTTCATTTTCTATGCCCAAGATCAAATTTGTAGCACCAATATCCTTCATGTCAAATTTAGAGGAAAATAAAGTATTCACTTCCTTGATGGTTTCCATGACATTTCCGACCAACAACATATAATCCACATACAAGACAAAATAAATAACATGATCACCAACCAATTTTAAATATACACAGTATTTAGTTTTCTCCTTGTCAAACCAAGTCTCTGGTAACGCTCAAGTATTCGTTCTGTGGGAAGATATATTGATTTGAAGCTCCCTAAAATTTAAACATATATGTTTCAAAATGTATGATGACCATGGTGGCTTATTGGATGCCTTCCCCTGATGGTCCTAACCTGATCTATAATTTCTTTTGTGGTTAGTGTGGGGAGAATTTAGTGAGTTCGATGAATGATTACTTTTAGAGAGTCTCAATTTTTCTTAGGGTGTGCTTTAGTGAAGTAACTGTAAGAAGAGGATAAGGGTCTCAACACACTAGGTGTGTTTTGTTCCAATGCTTACCGATGCTTCATGTTTTCTAATTACGCTATGTGTGATTGTTCCTTGCAAAAAATTATGTGCGGATTATGGGCCGCTTATACCTTTCCTACTTAGACTATGTTTGCACTACAGGGAGATGGAAAATTGTCTTAGGAAATTTTTGATGTGCATACCCAGGCTTACCGTGAGGTGCAAGGATGGAAAATATTACTTGCTTTATTTTTTGACATTTTTGTCCTAGTCCCAATTCCTAATGAAAATTTTAACTAATATAATATAAAAATTGAAAAACTTGAATTAGGTAAATATATTTGGATATAACGACCACTTACTTTTATGCCAATTACTGTATGTGGTTCATATCTTTTACCAGCAAATCATTTTTTTGAGCAACATATGTGGATTCAAGGCCACTTAATTTTTCCTACTTAAACTATGTATGATTTGCAAAAAAAAAACTAAATTTAAATTTACTTAGTTGCTAAGTTCAACTCTAGCAAGTAAGACTCCTAATCAGTCATGAAATACAAGAACACGATGATGAAAAAATGACAAAAACAAACAAAAAATTGGCTTATTGGCCTACTGCACGGGTTATCTTCCCACAGGCATGGAGCACGCATCTGTCAGAGCATAATGTGCCTTGTCGGGCAAAATGAAGAAAAATTCTTCCTTTGTTGTGAAAAAATTTTCACTGAGTGTGTTTGGAGATGCTGACGGGAAGTAGGCATTGTTTACAACAAAATGAGCAGGAAGAAGGACCTACATCAACAACCATTAACTCAAAAATAAAGAATCTAGTGAAGTTGTCATTCCTATGGTAGTGTATTTGGTGCAAGGGCATACCAAATACACTTCCTTAGCAAGTTGGTTGCTACCTGCACAATGTCACAGAGAAAAATGATTTCCTAATGTTAGTGTAATATATTCAACACAATGTAAACTAAGTTTGATGAAAAACTAAGCATACAACACTAAAAACAAATCAAAACATAAGATACAAAATACAAAAGCTTGATGGAGAAAACAACCTAATAACCCAAGTGGAGAGTTCTCCCTTTATTAGGTGTTGGTGGTAAAATATATACAGTGCTAAACACTTGAAGAGGGTCCTTTAAGCTATGGAGCTCAAATACCGAAAACAAGGAGGTATCTTTCCCTCGAGTTCTTGCCAGCATATCTTCCCTCTTTGAAAGGATGATAGATCAATATTAGGTGGTGAACCTCTCTCTCTTGGAATGAGATGTTGGTTGGAAAACATATGGGTCCTTCCAATCCCTCTGCTGCTGGACTATGCAAGTTGATTTGCTATGAAGCAATTTCACTAGCATAACAATGTGTCTCCTCTTCTTCTTCCAAAGGCTGGCTTTTATATACCATTTTCAAATTATCCCAACTTCTCTTGGCTCAAGATGATGCTGACACAAGAGTGGAGGTAGGTTTCCTTTGTGTGTTGCATTAAAGCCTCAAGGTGGATCAAAGACGATTATACTTCGTTGGGTTGAGTGATAATATTATTAATCAAGCGTGCCAAGTGGTCCCGGATGGTGACATTCTGTCATCCCAGGACTGTGCGGCTATCAAATGGATAGCCACGTTGTGCGTCGCTATCGAAGAAATAGCCGCACTGTGTGCCAAAAGTCCTTGTTTCCTGTGCACTGTCCATAAATTTGTCCTTTGACCTTAGGAAATTATTATTTTTGGCTCTTCCTAATGTATTCCTTCTCCAGAAACCTTTATTTGTACCTTCTACATGACATTTTTAATGTCTTTTTCTCATACGATTTTCCAGTGTTAACAATGATTATTTTTAATTGACTCACAAAAGAAGCCCATTTCTCTATCTTTAATATCTTTTTAAGGAAAGTATAGTAGCTGAAATATGCATGGAAATTGTTTAAAACCCACATGGAAACCCTAGGGATATTTTTAGTGACAAGCTCTCAATTCTGAATATTTTTCTAAGCTAGTTCAAGAAGGGAAATTCTCCTACAACCTAAGGTGTCATTCGTTAAAACATGAATAAAATAACTAAGGAATCAAAAAATTACCAAGTACACAAAGGTACTCGAGTAGTTAGTAGCAAAATTGAGACACATATTTTAAAATTACTTATAGAAAATGGTTCACATCATCAATATTTTATGCTTGAAAAGGAGTTTCAAGAAGTGTTATATATTGAATGTTCTAGAGAATCCACAAGAAAATACATAAAATATATAATGTCCTATTAAAAAACGTAATTAAGTATTTATTCTTGCATGGAAATATTTTGCAGATGTGTGAATTAAAAAATAAGGGACCATTTTTTATCTTTCATTATATACTTAGAAAATACTCATGCTCTAATAGAAGAACATTTATTCAATAAGATCCTCAAACATATTTAAAATGTTTTATTTCTTTTTCAGATTTGTAAAATCGTCATTACAACATTATATTTGTTCATGCGTATTTAAATTCTAATGATTTATGACGAAGTTTTGGGCATTCTTTGGTATTATTTATAGCATATACTTACCATTGTTGTTCTTCGAGTGTAGGCCACCAATTTACATATAGTGTTATACATCATTTTTGTGATGGGTGTTTCCACTATAAACATAGACATCCCAATATTTATATGTATATTGTATTTTCTCTTAATGGCTTCTAATTATATCATGGTATGATATAAGAACCTTTTTTTTTGTGATATTTGTACGATATATATGAAAATTTTCTATTGATCCAAACAGTGATTTTTTGTTATTCCCTTTTCCCAATCATTGCCTTGCTTTTCTTTTCTTCTAACTTTACAACAAGACGTTTTGATGTGAGGTTGATCCATATAGTAATGTTTTTTCATTCCTTTTTCCCAATCTTTGTCTTGTTTTGACACTATTTATTCTTGATTACACTTTTTCCACCTTATTGAACATTTAATTGTGAGTAGAATAACCTGAAATACTTTGAACATTATTATGAGTAGTTTTAAATTTCTATTACAAGGTTACATTGTGGAAGCACAGGAAGATAATCTACTATAGAAGTTATAGGATGAACATATCTTATATAACCTATAGAACGAACCACCGTCATGATTGGTGATGTTGTTAAAACTAATCAGTAACCATTCGTGGCATCTCACAATCAATCGTGTCGAGGTTCTAAGCTATTTTCCCATTTTGATTTCCTTGAGAATAGAATGTATTTGTAAAAGATGCAACCATGCATTTTTTTTATATGGTAAAGACAATATTAACTTATAATTTTTGGACGGTGGTAATATGACTCATATCATGGATTCACAAATTAATTATGCCTTAATTTTGCTATATGTATAAAAAATATTTCTCTATTAGAAGAAGAATTTTTTTCATATTTAGCTTCTGATATATTTAAGAATCAATTAATTTCATGTGTAGTTTTTCTAAGAAATTATGTAAGTGCAAATCTTGAGTTCAATTAAGCATCCATTGAGTTATTTCCATGATACTTTTTCCTAGGAAGAGAACCAAGTACTATGGACAAGTATCATTATATATTAGTAGTGTAGATAAATTATTGATAGCATAGATAAATTCATGGTTACATAGATAACTTATTTTAGCATGAATGATTTAATATTTTGATAATTGACTTGACAATTCTTTCAATTTTTTTATGCTTAATATAGTTGTAGAATATAAGGTTGAGTTTCACTTGCAAATTAATAAGTGTTTACATTGTATTCCCATTATTTGATTTTTCTTTAAATTCATAAATTCAATGAATAAATTTAATAAAGTTAATGTTAGAACTATTTCCTTCTATATTGGTTCAAAGACTTCACTTGGTTATCTAATTGATTGTACTTTAAAAGAAAGTAGCCTCGATAATAACTTGAATCTTACATAGACAATGTGTAAACACTTTGAAATAAAAAAATTGTATTGGTTGCACAAGTATATATTTTGATAAGTTGATTATTTTTTAAAGAAATTACTCTAGTTTCTAGCAATCTAAAATCTAATTATTGTAAATAAATCAGTAATTAAAATAGGAAATATTCAATGGAAAACACACATATTAACATAGATATTTTATCTTGGAAACCTAAAACTGGGAGAGTCAACATTTTTTTTTTCAATATCTCTTAATAATTATACAACAGCTATAAAATTACATACTAAAAGAGGGTTTCCTTATGGGGTAGCAGAAATATAACATATCCTCTACCATGATTTGTGACGTAATGATCAAATTTTCAGAAAAATTCACTTTAGGGCCATTGCCCCTAAAATCCCTTTCCAAGTGCGGGCTCTACTAGTAATATTTATACAGGGGGGAAGTCCTCATTAGGAACTAGGTTCCAAACATCGGTAACAATTCAAATAATATAACACATGCCCAAGATTCGCCCACTTGTTTTATTTTCTTATAGGGGCTCATAGGAGTATATGATCAATAATCTAGGGTAGTAATGCCCATTTTTTCTCTGCACCAAGAGGACTTCTTAGTGCTCATATATTTTGTGAGTGAATCTGTAACATTCTTCAAAGTATCCACCTTTACCAGTATCACGTTCTTCTCCTCATCTATATCTCTCACAAAGTGATATTAAACATCAATATGTCTTTCCTTGGAATGATAAGTAAGGTTCTTTGTTATACTTTGATTATCACAATCTATTCATATAGCTTGTTCTGCCAGCCTATTCCCTTAACACAATATATATATCCATACTACTTCCTTTAGTGCATGTGTGGTTTCCATGTATTAAACTTATGTACTTGAGAGTGAAAATGAAAATTGTCTTTTTCTCATGCAATTGATTGCTCCTCCAAAATAGGTTAAACACATATCGATCTTTATGTCTTCTATAATCTCAATCTCAAACCAAGTCTACATCAACAAATCCATGTATGCACAACATATGGACAACACTTTGTATAATCCTAGTCTTCGTTGTTAGCATAATCCATATGTAGTGGTACCATGCTAATACCTACAAACTCTTTTCACCATTTTCCAATTTTCCCTCCCCAATTTTGGCATATACCTACTCAATACTCCCAATACATGTGAAGCTTCTAGTCTAGTAGAGACCATTGGATGCATCAAGCTTCCAACCACACAAGAATATGGAACATGTGAGATGTCCTCTTTCTCTTCCTATGCTTTGGGACACTTATCTATATATAATTTTACAGCTAAAGGAATATGCATCTTTATCTGTTTACATTCATGCATATTAAACCTTTGCACTATTTCCTTGACATATTTCTTCTTACTTAACCATGGTTTCCTATTTTCTCGATCTCTTTCAATTTCAATGCCTAGGATAAAATTTGTAGCACCAATATCCTTCATGTCAAATTTAGAGGAAAATAAAGTATTCACTTCCTTGATCGTTTCCATGACATTTCCAATCAACAACATATAATCCTCATACAAGAAAAAATAGATAATATGATCACCAACCAATTTTAAATATACACAGTATTTAGTTTGCTCCTTGTGAAACCAAGTCTCAGTATATAAGTGTCATATTTATTATACCACATCCTTAGTATAAGTTTTAAACCATATAAAGAATTTGTTGACTTGCATACTACCTCTTTCTTTCCTTTCATAGAAAATCATTATCGTTAATTCATGTAGATTTATTCTTCCATATTCCCATGTAGGAATGTTGTCTTCACATACTCTTCTACTTAAACTTCGAAAGTAGTAGAAATAGAGAAAATAAATATAGTAAAATTTAACTTGGAAACGGGAGAAAATATATAATCAAGGTCAATTCCCTCTACATATTAATAACCAATTTGTGATAGCTGAGCATTAAAATTTTCAGTTATGCCTGTTGCATTCAAATTATTTTTAAACACCCATTTGTTTCCATGGTATTTCTTCT
This sequence comes from Pinus albicaulis, assembly GCA_034641835.2. Taxonomy (NCBI): domain Eukaryota; kingdom Viridiplantae; phylum Streptophyta; class Pinopsida; order Pinales; family Pinaceae; genus Pinus; species Pinus albicaulis. The sequence continues at coordinate 461,922,826 of CM076570.1, read as the reverse complement.
AGATAGCAACTCCACTAGATCTCAAGCCTCATTTTTTTCTCTCCATAATATTTCTAGGATCATCATAAGTAATTAAAAAATAAGAACTTGAATAGAAATAAGGTCAAATATAACTTTATAACTACATTTTTCCTAGAACCAACACTACTACAAAAAGTCCTTTAAGGGTGGTTTGGCTTGTGGAAAACTTTCCAAAACTACCTCTAAAATTTTTATAGGGATTTAGGGGTGGTTTTTGAAAGCCCCTCCCCCTATGAAAGTCATGAAAATTTGAATTTTTAATGGGGTTGTGGGGGGTGGGTGTCTAGGGGTTAAAAAATACCTCTAAAAGTGTGTTCTCATGAATTTGTTTTGGAAAGGTGTTAAATGACTAGACCTAAATATTTTTTTCATGGAGGGTTTTTTGCAATACCCCTAAAATTCATGAGAATTTAACTTTTGGAGGTGGATTTTGAAATCCCCCCTCCCCAAAAGTCATGATAATTGAACATTTGGAGGCACCAATTTAAAAACTACCTCTAAAAGTTCAATTATCATGACTTTTGGAGGGGAGGGGTTTTCCAAAACTGCCTCCAAAATCTCAATTATCACGAACTTTAAGGGGGTTTATTTAACGATCTCCCTTAAAATTAATAGCAATATAACTTTTGGAGGTACTTTTGGATAACACCCTCCCCCCAACCCACCCCCCTTTTCCGGCACCCCCCCCCCCCCCCCGACTTTCACAAAAGTAATGGGAGGTGAACTTTTAGAGGAAGTTCTTAAATTAACACCTCCAAAAGTTTAATTCTCATGAATCTTGGGGGAGGGGGATATTTTGGTTTATTGAACGGAGAAAAGGGACATAAGGGTAGTGTGGATGGGTAGAAGTGGGAGGTGCATGCATGGTTTACGAAGATGTATAATCCTGACATTATAGAATAAGAATGGGGCTTAGGACCTAATGGCATCATGGGGGCTTCACTAGGGGAGAAATACCATACCACATACATTCGTATTGGGGGATTTATATTAAAGAAAAATTGAAATAATATATTGAGTATATAATATGGGTTAAAGGGTTTTTATATTGGTTGGTATAAACAATGGGGCTCAAAGTTAATGAAAAAATATAAAGGGGTATAAAAGGTTAATAAAAAACTGGATACCTACAATATCTAGTTAAAGTAGGGGTTTTTTAAATTGGGAAGGTGTAATGGGTTTATATTGGCAGGGGGTTAAATAATTTTATTTTTAGAGGTGTTTTCGAATATGTATTCAAATTAAGGGTATTTTTTTACTATTCCACAAATGCACATGATATGCCATAGGTTCATTGAGTGAATCCCTCATGAATGGCATAGGGGCTAGGCACCCTAGAGGGAAGGCAATGAGAGACATTGATAGGGGAACCCCTAATAGTTGTGATAATGTGATTAGGTGCCCCATTATCACAACGCATAAGACCTTTACCCATAACCACCAAAGTTCCTATCCCCTTAACCTTCAAACCATAATCCCTTAATCCCTATACTCATATATCATAACCCATTAACCCATTTATCCCTTAAAATATAATCCACTAACTCCTTAACCCCCAACCTAGAATCCATAAATCCTCTAGGTCCTAATTCATTATCCTCTTAAACCCTAACCCTTAAAAAACTTAACCCCCTAACAACTAAATTATTAATCCACTAACACCTAATCCCATAACCCTTAAGCTATTAACCCATAAATCCCATGAACCCTAATCCCTTAGCTTAACCCTTAACCCTCAAATCGCTTAATCACTAATCCATTAACCACTGAACCATAGAATCATTAGACATCAACTCCTTGGCCATCAACCCCCTAAGCCCTAACCCTTTAACATTTTCCCTTAACCTCTAACTCTTAAACCCCTAAACCCTTAGCTCTTATACCCCTGAGCCTTTAACCCCCTAAAACTTAAATATAGTAACCCCTAATCCTTAATCCCTTAATGTTTTCCTTATTTCCATCGTAAATTCATCATGTTCTTATTTTCCTCATGATCATTTTCCTTGTCAAATCTAGGTCCATTGCATAAATCTAACATCATCGATGTTGCTTTTGTTTTCATTGTAATTATCATATTCATTTTCATCATATTGTGACGAAGTTTCGGTGAACATGTTCATCATTCGTATAACATATTTATTAGATTTTTTCTCAAGTGTGGGACTTTTGACATATAACCCACCATTATCATCATTGTCACTGTCATTAAGCATATTGTCAACCCTTGTGATTCTTATCACATTTATGATTTTCCAAGTGAGATATATTTGTCTATATGTAATTCATCGATGTATTATGGGTTTGATGACACCTTTTCTTCGCCATCTAAGATACTAGTTGTAGGAAGAGGTTCCTTTAACTACCACATTTAGCTTGATATGCAATATCCATGTGTACATTACATCTCCAATATGTATTAATTTTATTTTTATCACTTAATCACTCGATTCTAACTGTTGATTATTTAGTTACAAGTTTTAAGCTAAGTTGTTCCATGGTGTTTCATAATTTTACTCAAAGAAGTGTGTCATCATGATGGTTTGGGTATATACATGGTGATTTGAGTAGGTGCTACACATTGATATTATCATACCAGTTATTTCCTTTAGTCAAATATTATCCCATGTCATTCCATAGGATATTCATTCATTTTCATCATGTGATACCTTTATGATTAAACATTCATAGATTTGGATCAAATTATTTCACTGGGAAAAAATATCTAATTAGTTACTAAAAAAATGGCTAAAATTTGCATATAAACAAGTATTTCTTGGTCGGTCACCAATAGTAGCTATTTTACAGTATCTTATAACACGCCCAACTTTTAGTCATTTTTAGCTTAGTCATTATTTGGTTGTCTCAATTTTGTTGTCTAGTAGTATATTTGGTCATTAATTTGGTCATCAATTACCACAAATAATGACCAAATATATAACAAAATATATTAATAAATCATCACTCGAGAAGACCAATTAATGACCAAAAAAATATGACCAAAATGTTGGTCGTGTTATAAGATACTGTAAATTAGCTACTAATAGTCACACACACACACACACACACACACACACATATATATATATGAAAATTTTAGTCATCGTTTGAAACCAATTAATGACCAATGATATGTCACTAAAATTTGGTCATGTTATAAGATATTGTAAATCAGCTACTAATAGTCGTTTCTATGCAAAATTTAGTTGTCATTTGTAATCACAAATTTACCATTTGCAGTAATCATTTATATTTTTTGGTAGTTTCAGATTCATTATATAAATGAATACTTTAGTAGTTTATATTCATTTCATTTACTTTCATTAACAATCATTATAAGAAACTAATTTAGTTGTATATTAATTTTATTTTTATTCATCATTAATAAACATAAAATACTAATTTAGTGGTTTTATATTGATTTTATGTGTTCATTATTAATCAACATAAATTATTTAGTATTATTTTGCAACTAAATTTAAAAAAAAGGAATATAATGTACATGTTCATATAATATGAAAACACAAAGTTACATATGTTAATTAAAATACTAATTAATATCAAGTGCAATTATGAATAATTCCAACCACATAAATTATATTATATGAAATGTAAATTATTACAATATGAGTTTCCAACTTAATTGGTTGGAGTACAATTTACACGTTAAATATTGTTTCATCACTTCAAAATATTATAATTGTGTTTCCAATAAATTGGAGGTGAATTCACTAACTCTGAAGACTTGACCATCAGTCTCTATGTGTGTGTCTTATGTAGGGCATTGGCTCTATGGGTACCACTAGACCATTTCTCTTCTCTCTCTTTTTAATTTGAATTATGTTTCTCTAGTGTTATTGTTCTCCTCTTTATTAAATTCCTCCATCTTACCATCAATACTGAGTTCCCTTTTTGAAAAAAAAATAAAAAAATAAAAAATAAAAAATAAAAATAAAAATAAATAAATAAATAAAATGCAGAATATAAGACATGAAATTCGATGAACATTGGAATATAAGCTAAATTATACTATAAAGGATTTATACGATATATGGGCGAAAACGCGAAGTTGGGAAACACTTTTTGGCATGAGATAGAATTCGGAAGAATTTTTTAATCTCTCGGCCGAGAAAAAAAGTCAACTAAATTTCTCGGCTGAGAGTTTTCAAAACTCTCGTCCGAGAGATTTTAAATATTTCGTATTTTCTCGGATGAGAGTTTTCAAAACTCTCGGTCGAGAGTTGTGTCACAAAACTCTCGGCCGCAAACTCTCGGCCAAGAGTTAGAAAAACTCTCAGCCGAGAGTTTGCGGCCGAGAGTTTGCGCAATAAAAATCTCGGCCGAGAGTTTTTCTAACTCTCGGCCGAGAGTTTTATTGCACAAACTCTCGGCCGCAAACTCTTGGCCGAGAGTTTTTAAAACTTTTGGGCGGGAGTTTTCCCGTGCATAAATTGGTTTAAAACTCTCGGCCGAGAGTTTTAAAAATTTCTCGGCCGAGAGTTTTTCTCGGCCGAGAGTTTCTGGTCAACAAAAAACTCAGAAAACTCTGCATTTTTGAGAAACCTGCAACTTTGGAGGGACAGAACACCTACAAAAACAAAATGTTATATGTCGGACCAAGTACCATTAGATTCGTCTCTAAATATAGTTTTTGATGATGTGAGATTTATGGAGTTTCATTAAAAAATTCAATTTTTTATTAATTTTTTACTAAACTATGTCACTATGGAATTTCATTGTTCAAAAAATTGCACTGAATGAAAATTCAATAACTTTCAAATGAGGACACAAAAAAGTTCAAAAAAATTCATAGTGCACTTCCTCTCCCTGTCTACTTCAAAAGGGTACTCTCATTTTTCTTATTGACGATCACATTGAAAAGAAAATCAAAGGATAATAAAATGTACTGAAACATCACTGTTTTTTTGTCTTCGTCCATTTCAAAAAATAATAAAAAATAGTGATTTGATCCGAAAATTACCAAAAAATAGTCTGTGCACTAGTGCAATATATGCAAATTATGATGCTATGGTTTTTTTCCAAAAAATGAATAACCTTCCCTAAAAAAAGTAAAGGATAATAAAGTGACTATTTATGTTTGCCTGAAAATTTCAAGTATATGCAGTTAGTAAACAACAAATTTACCCCTCTATATGTCAATATTTTTTTTTATAAAAAAATATCGGTATGGAGGTAAGACAATTCTCTACAATTCTTGTTTTTATGTCAAAGCATAATTTGCGATAAAAATATGAGTTTAGAGGAGTTGAAGTTGAAAAACATAGAAAATTACAATTTTCAACGTCAAAAAAGGGCAAAAAGTGTTTCCCAACTTCACATTTTCACCCATATACCTCAATATCAGCAACATTGTTTATTCCATTTTTCCATATAAAAGTAAGAAACTCGAACAAGTCTTATTCAGTTGGGAAATAGTGGCCCCTATGTGGCGAGATGACCTGTATAAATAAAACAAATAAAACGTCACCATAGAATAAATTTTGAACATATTCTGTTCTTAGTGTACAACATTTTTTGATGAACTGTTATCTTCCACTAAAGTAGTAAATGCAAATAAACACACACATTTCTATCCCGATATTTTTAATTCTCGTGCTTATGGTACATGCAATTTTTATTTTATCCATCATAATCAAACACAAAATAACTATCAATTTCTACTAAGGATTTCCCATGCTCTACTTTTTTAGTTGTATCATTTTGTCTAGTTACCTTTAAGAAGCATTGAGAACTCAACAATAAAAATGGTCAGTAGAAATATAATGGGTGGAGCAAAGTATTATTGACACAATATTACATCAAGAAACTAAAAATAATAAGACAAGAATTTGTACGTTGTGATACTAATAGGGAATATAACTTCAATATAGTAATCTTCAATTGTTAGTGTACTATTCTAGGGGGAAAGGAATCCAATTCCCAGAAGCCAAAAAATTATGTATGCCCCTTGTTTTCACTGTAATTAATTGAGCAACATTATCACATACAATTTCCATTTATAATCTCTAAAATGATTCTATAAATATTCAAATAAAACTTAATGTTACTCATTCATTTTTCTTTGATGTATACAAAACTAAATATGCTAACCTATTTTTGAGTTGGAGAGTTCTGGAATTCATTGTGTATTAAAGAGCTTTCCAGATTATCCATAGTATTAAGGAACATTTGTCCATTTTTTGAATCCCAAGGGGCATCCAAAATCATTTCTTATTGTGATGACTGATTTTTTTAATAATCCGGAAACGAGCCTATATTTTATCAGAAAACATATTTTTAATAATATATTTCATTTTTATAATTCAAAGCTAAATTTCCTTTCAATTTATGACATTCAAAAAAACCAGAATCCTTTTCCTTTAACAAGTCATTTTTGTAATATAATACTAAAAAAACATCTACATAATGAAGTTATTAGTGGTGGAATACTAATAAATAACAAATAAAGGAAAGAAATAACATCACTATGTCATAAGCATGCCAATTATTTATCCTCTTGGTTGTAAATATTACTTCATGAAAACAACATATTTGACAAACAAAAATATTTTGAAACTAACCAATGCCACTGTATCCAACAACATTGACATTGCTATTGGAATGCCCTCAAAATGTGTGGAAGTATCAAACAAGTGTAGTGCACTTCCCTATACACACTCCTCTTTCTCCATGTGTCTTTGTAGGAAGCCCTCAAGTTTGATAATTCTACAAGTACTGCTACAAAGTTCTAGCTCTAAAGGAACTCATATTTCAAATATATGAATGTATTGTATCTTTGTTCTAAATGATAGACACAACAATGGAAGCATCATTTGTTCCTAAGCTCAATTATATGTCTCTATGAAATAACATTAAGGAAATTATTTCGATATAGATTTAGTTCCAACTCAACATGGACAAAGAAACAAGGTTTGACCTGAAATCATGCAATACTTAAGATTTAATTCAGGAAAATTGGTCAAAATAAAATAACTTGGACAAAACTTTTATTTTTTAACTTTCAAGTTGTACCCGATTCTTGCGCAAGTCCAAGTCAAGTCATGAGATAGTTCTACTCGAGTCCGATTTAGACCCTGAATTGTTGGGTGTGGAGCTTGATTATCTTTTTTACTTTGTATCACAGCATTGGACCCTGTACCTTAAATGGGGGGGCAACACTGCTCGTAAATTAGTCGCTGCCGTGGGGGGTCCAGCGGGGCGACAACGACTTTATGGATCCCGCCCTGGTGGGGGTTTTGGGCGCAGCGCCCCTGAAGCTAAAAACAAATTTAAAATTGCCTTGTAAAAGTATAGTAATTTCTAGTCAATCTGGGTCGTTCATTATGCGGATGATCTAATGGTAGAAGTTATCTTTAGTTTAGGGTTTTTTTCCCTAGAATGCAACCCATCTCTTTGTATGAGGGTATTGTATTGCGGATGTGTATTACATGTGTATTCTCTGAGCGGGAAATAGATAGGGAGACTGTGAGAGAGAACAGAGGATATTACAGCGGATCTGTTGTAGGTTGTGTCTCTTCATTTTGCTGGATAATAGAAAGGAAGGACTAGCTGTTCGGGGTGGACGTAGCCAAAACTGGGTGAACCATATCTACCTGTGTCTCTCTGGTTGTATGTGTTTTGTGTTCTTTTTTTTCCCGCATATTTTATGTATTTCATTGCTCTATAATATTTAATTTTCTAACAACTGGTATCTGAGCCGAAGGTATATTTGGCCGATAAACTCACAGGAAAGAAGGGTTCCTGGTTTGAGTGGGAGAAATGGTGGAAGATGGTAAGTTTAGGGTTGACAAATTTAATGGTGAAAAATTCCCTCTATGGAAGATGCAAATGAAATATTCTATGTATCAGAAAGATCTATACCTACCATTGAGATGAAAAAAAAAGAAGTCGGCGGCCATGACAGATGCGGAATGGAACATTCTCAATAGAAAGGCACTCGAAACAATACGGTTGTGCCTTGCGGTGTCAGTTGCCTTCAATATTTTGAGGGAAACAACAACAGAGGGTTTGATGCAGACGTTGGTGAAACTATATGAAAAACCCTCAGCCTCAAACAAGGTATTTCTTATGAAACGACTATTTAATATGAAGATGTCGGAAGGTGGATCTGTTGCAGACCATTTAAATAATTTTAATATAGTTACCAGTCAGTTAAGTTCTGTATGGATAAAATTTGATGATGAAGTTAGAGCTCTGTTATTCTTGTGCTCATTTCCAGAGAGTTGGAATGGTTTAGTAATGGCCATTAGTAACTCTGTCTCTGGATCTAGTACTTTAAATTTTGATGATGTTGACGGTGCTATCCTTAGTGAGGAAATGTGACGGAAAAGCTCCGGTGAGACATCGGGTAATGCTTTGAGTGCAGAGTTTAGGGGAAGGAGAATGGAAAGAGGAAAGAGCTCAGGATATCACAGTAAATCAAGAAAAGGCAGATCCAAGTCCAAATCGGGGATAGTGTGCTGGAAATGAGGAAAGAAAGCAAACCTAAAGAAAGACCATAGATCTCGGAAGGGAAAAGAAGGAGACGCACAACAAGAAAACAATCATCAAGAAAATGTGATAGGTGATGTGTTACAAGATTCTCTGATTCTTTCTTTCGAAAATGTTACTGATTCTTGGGTTGTAGATTCAGGGGATTCGTTCCATGCCACACCTGATAAGAAATATTTTCATGACTATGTTCAAGGATATTTTGGACAAGTTCGTTTGGGTGATGATAAACCCTGTAAAATTGTTGGAATGGGTAAAGTTCTTGTAAAACAAAAGAATGGAAACCAATGGCTACTAAAGGAGGTAAGGCATGTTCCAGATCTGAAGAAAAATATTATTTCAACAGGGCAGTTAGGCAGTGATGGTTGTGTGACAACTTTCACAGATAAAACTTGGAAGGTCACCAAAGGAGCCCTGGTAATAGCAAAAGGCGAAAAGGTTGGTACATTGTATTTATGCAATGGTATTTCTAACTTTGTTAATGCTTTAACTTCCAAAGGAGAAGATGCAGCATTATGGCATCATAGGCTCAGACACATGAGTGAGAACGGGATGAATATTCTTCATTCAAGAAATTTGTTGCCGGGTTTGAAGAATGTTGATTTGGATTTTTGTGAAAATTGCATTTATGGAAAACAAAAGAGAGTCAGATTTCTCAGAGTTGGGAAAGAAAAGAAGAGCGAAAAATTGGACCTTGTGCATACAGAGGTATGGGGACCTGCTCAGGTATCATCTCTCGGTGGCTCTCACTATTATGTAATGTTTATTGATGATGCAACTAGAAAAACTTGGATTTATTGTATTCAAAATAAATTTGATGTATTTGATACTTTCAAGAAATGGAAATCTTTGGTTGAGATTGAGACAGGAAGAAGTTGAAGTGTCTCAGATCAGAAAATGGATGTGAATATTGCAACAAAGAGTTTGATAGGTACTGTTCAGAGCATGGAATTCGTAGAGAGAAGACAGTTCCAAGAACACCACAAGAAAATGGTGTGTCAGAAAGGATGAACAGAACAATCATGGAGCGTGCAAGGTGCATTAGATTGCATGCAGGATTGCCTTTTCAATTTTGGGTAGATGTTGTAGATACTGTGGTTTATCTAATAAACAGAGGGCCTTCAACTTCCTTGGATGGTGGTATTCCAGAGCAAGCATGGATAGGTAAAAATGTAAACTACTATTTTTTAAAGCCTTTTGGCTGTGAGGTATTTGTCCATATTAATAAAGAAAACAGAACAAAGCTTCAGGAAAAATGAAAGAAATGTACCTTTATTGGATATGGTGTTAATGATTTTGGTTATCGCTTATATGATTCTGAAAATCAAAAAACAATTAGGAGCAGAGATGTAATATTCAATGAAAAGGTCTTCTATAAGAATCAATTGCAGGAAAAGAAACAGGAAAGAGAAAACAAAGAATACACAGTTCTTGATGAGATCACAGAAAAGGTAAAGGTGCCTGAAAATAATAATAATCAATAGCCACAACAACAACAACCACCACAACAACAACAGGAACCTCAAACACCTGAAAGTGGTGTTAGAAGATCTACCAGGATAAGTAGACCGCCTGAACGATACTCTCCTTCATTATATTATTTATTGTTGACTGATTCTAGTGAACCTAAATGTTATGAAGAAGAAATGCAGGTTGAAAGCGGGAAGAAGTGGGAGCTAGCCATGGAAGAAGAGATGGACTCCTTAATGCATAACCAGACTTGGGACTTAGTCAGGTTGCCTGCAGGTAAAACTACATTGCAGAATAAATGGCTTTACAAGCTGAAGGAAGAACATGGAGGAAAATAGAGGTATAAAGCTAGACTTGTGGTGAAGGGGTTTTCACAGAAGAAAGGTATTGATTTTGATGAAATATTTTCTCCTGTTGTTAAGATGAATTCAATCAGAGCTATTTTAAGTCTTGTAGCAGCGGAAGATTTACATATTGAATAGTTAGATGTAAAGACAACATTTCTCCATGGATATTTGGAGGAAGAGATCTATATAGAGCAAACATAAGGATATGAGGTCAAAGGGAAAGAAAAATTACTGTGCAAGTTAAAGAAGAGCTTGTATGGCTTAAAACAGGCTCCAAGACAGTGGCATCTAAAATTCGACAAGTTTATGTCTGAACAAGGTTATACTAGATGTCACTCTGATTGTTGTGTTTATCTGAAATGGAAAAATGATGGTAGCTATATTATATTGTTATTATATGTAGACGGCATGCTTGTTGCAGGGTCTAACATGCAGGAAATAAATGTGCTCAAACAAAAATTGGCAAATTCATTTGCAATGAAGGATTTGGGAGCTGCAAAACAAATCCTTGGTATGAGGATAACTAGAGACAGGAGAAATCGCAAATTAACACTGTCTCAGAATGAGTACATACAAAAGGTGTTGAAAAGATTTAATATGGAGAATGCAAAACTAGTTAGTACACCTTTTGCTAGCCATTTCAAACATAGTAAGGAGATGTGCCCCAAGACCCACGAAGAAATGGAATATATGTCTAAAGTTCCATATGCATCAGCAGTTGGAAGCTTAATGTATGCAATGGTATGCACAAGGCTTGATATTGCACATGCAGTGGGAGTTGTAAGCAGGTACATGAACAATCCAGGAAAAGAACATTGGATGGCAGTAAAATGGATTCTCAGATATTTGAGAGGTACCACAAATCAAGCATTATGCTTTGGTGGTTCAAACATTGCTCTACAGGGATATGTTGATGCAGATATGGCAGGTGACAGAGATAATAGGAGGAGCACTACATGATATGTATTTACTGTAGGTGGAATAGCTGTCAGTTGGGTTTCAAAATTCCAAAGTGTTGTTGCACTTTCAACAACAGAAGCAGAATATGTTGCTGCTACATAGGCTAGTAAAGAAATGATTTGGTTACAAAGGTTTATGGATGAATTGGGTAAGAAGCATGATATGGGCATGTTATAGAGTGATAGCCAAAGTTCCATTCATCTTGCAAATAACTCAGCATTTCATTCCAGGACTAAACACATAAATGTCAAGTACCATTTCATATGGTCAGTATTGGAAGATGGAGAGTTGAAGCTGGAAAAGATACACACTAGCCAGAATCATGCAGATATGCTAACAAAAGTTGTAACCAAGGAGAAACTAAGAATGTGCTCAGTTTCAATTGGTATTCAAGGATGACGATAAAGATGAGAAATAGCCAGGTCCAAAGAGGAGTCATTGTCTAGCAAATGAAGCAGCGGTAGAATTGCTACAATCAGTCTCCAAGTGGGAGATTGTTGGGTGTGGAGCCTGATTATCTTGTTTACTTTGTATCACAACATTGTACCCCTGTACCTTAAATGGGACAGCAACGCCGCCCGTAAATTAATCACTACTGTGGGGGGTCTAGGGGGGGCAGCAGCGACTTTATGGAGCCCCCCCTAGTGGGGGGTTTCAGGGGCAGTGCCCCCGAAGCTTAAAAAAATGTAAAATTGCATTGTAAAAGTATTGTAATTTCTAGTCAATCTGGGTCATTCATTAGGCAGATGATCTGACGGTAAGAGTTATGTTTAGTTTAGGGTTTTTTACCCTAGAAGGAAACCCCTCCATTTGTATTAGGTTATTTTATTGTGGTTGTGTATTACATGTGTATTCTCTAAGCGGGAAATAGATAGGGATACTGTGAGAGAGAACAAAGGATATTAAAGCGGATCTACTGTAGGTTGTGTGTCTTCATTTTTCTGGATAATAGAAAGGAAGGATTGTCTGTTCAGGGTGGACGTAGCCGAAACTGGGTGAACCACATATACCTGTGTCTCTCTGGTTTTATGTGTTTTGTGTGCTTGTGTTTTCCACATATTTTATGTGTTTCATTGCTCTGTAATATTTAATTTTCTAACATGAATTTTGTCCAAGTTAATATTTGAATCCATCTGATCTGCTCATATTTAGATCCTAGTGGAGTCAAAATAGCCAAGTTAACCCAGTCGAGTCTGGTAACTATGGCTATAAGTATCTTTACCAGTTAAGGTAACAATGGCCTAAACGTGATATGAAAGATAAACACAATGTGATATTTAGGATTGATACATTTCAAATGATGGAAATGTTATGCTATCATGTATGGATAGAGTTGAAAAGGATATGGTGAAATATTGAAGGACTAGAGGTTGTCACAAATAATGGTATGGCAATTCAAGGCCAAATGGATCCCTATGAACAATTTTGATTATACTCATAGGACCATTTATTGTAGATGTGTTGGAAAAGGTATCAAATTGTTTGTGTTAGGTCATTTTTTAGTTAAGATATCAACCCCAATGAACAATGTACTTTTAAGAATATAACAACATGATTTTCCAAAATTACTATGCAAAATTTAAGTGGCTTGATAGTCATTGCCTTGATATCTTATTTTTGACATAAAATTACAATATATAAATGTTTACTAAATAAGCTGATAATATAATATGAAGCTTCCCATAAGTGTTGTTAACCATCATTGGAATTATCTTATTGTTTATTTGATTTTTACTTTCGATGCAATGGTTTTCCATCTTGAATGAACTCATTTTTTTATCGTATTTTACATGTACATTACAGTTGAGTAAAAGTTAAATGATTCGGATGAGTAAATCATAGTTTAAAGAACTTAAATAGAATTAATAAATTTGCAGCTCAAAATATGCTACACTGTCACTTATTGAACTGATTCATATATTCAATCACTGTCTGGATTATCTTTATTTTGTAATGAGGACTATAACCATATTCTAGGAACAAATATATTAGGATTTTTTTGGGTAACTTCTAGATATGTAGAACAAATGCAAGAGGAATTTAAGTAGGGTTTTTGTATGACTTTAAGATGGTATATTTTCCTTTTATATCTGTTTCGAAAATGAGGTTTAATAAAGTCTTGACAAGATGTTTTATTGAAAGTATGAGGATGAATGAGGCTACAAAATACAAGCCTAATTGTCCTTATCCTTATTCAAAATTTCCATAAATCTATCAAGTGAGTTTTTTTTATCATAGACAAACACTAAGATTATGAGGTCTAGGTCTATAAAGAATTGATTATCTATTTTTACTACCATGCATAGAGAGATACACAAACAAATGTGATGAATCCTAAATAAAGACAATGTGATGAATCATCATCTGAAATGTATCAATCCTCTCATCTCGGTTTTAGTTGATTTACAAAATTCATCTCTAAAACAGCCACTCGAGACTTCTGTTGAACCGACTGTTCATTCCATACTAAAGAAAATTAGCTTTATTTGGTTGACGACATATTAGAAAAATCATTACCATACAGCAAAATAGTACAAAATTAATTGAAACTCATTAAAAATGCTACAAATCTAACAATGGTATAAGCATCATAGTAAATTTTTTAGAAAGCTTAAGATATTACAACTTGTTTAATGGTTTTTTTTATATCGATCTTCTTGCATTGACATAGAGCACGTGTCCCATAATTTATTTTATCTAGTGATATTTGGTTCAAGGTCGTGCTAGTAAGGTGGTTAAACTTTCAATGTTGTAATTATTTCTGAATACAGAGATGAGTATGTTTTGTTTGTCCTTCAACATGAAGAGGTATAGATTATTTTTCCAACACACTTGCTCAGGTATTCTAATGTGAAACTAATCAATTTATTATGTATACTAATATATGCATTTTTCTTATAAGGGGAATTGGTGGAATCAATTAGAAACATAAATGGGAGAGAGAATGTATGTGTTTATAGAGTTGTTATTCTTGAGGGACTATGCTTCCAATATGTGTGGTCTAGTATTCCTATTTTATGTAATTTATATTCCCTTAAGGATAAATTTATGGGTTTTGCCACATTAAGGAGACATCAAGTGACTTTTTCCATTTTTGGATCAGGTAAAATATTACACAAATTCTCAAATAATTCCTCACTAGTAATATCATATTATACTTTACCTTGGTAGGTTTCACTTCAGTAAATTCCCTAACTGATAATATCATATCTAATTTTTCTCTTGGTAGATTGCACTTCAAAATAAATCGTACACTACACCAAACATGTTGGGTTTTGGAGTGTTAACACTCAAAACTTGAAGGTTTCAGACGTCAACTAGGAATGGTACCACTCTCACCTTGTCCAATCCATTTTCACTTTATGGCTAGTGCTTTCAAATATGTGAACTATAATTTAATTATCAAACCTGATTTCAATTAAGAAATTAATAAACTTAAAGTAGTTATGTTTCAGTACAGATTGAACTTATAAAGTTGCATATCTACAGTTTTTTTCTCAAAACCAGTGGATTAAATTATGCTCTTTTATGCGTTTTATGGGTGGCTCAAATCCTACAGATGTGAAATTCAAGAAAATGAAAAAAAAAATGAACTAGAAAGAGTCATTCTCAAGGAAATTCATCTCATAAAAATGCAGAAAAATAAACCAAAATCACAAATAAATAAGAAATGACTGCCAAATGATTATAACCTTTATTTACAAAATTGTTTATACAAAATCTGAATAAAAAAACAACAATTTCTAAGCAATTCAAGGGATGAAGATTCATTATCAAGCACTTTACTTACAACATGTTTAAGGATAAAATAACTTGAAGTCAAGGCAAGTCACATGTTGGAAAGTGTAACTAGGTTCGTTCTTCATAATGACTTGTAATTATGAGTTTATGTAATGAAGAAGACAAAAATAATAAAATGTAAATTCTTGACTCATGGGTTTCATGGGAAAGGATTTTTTATTATAGGTCAAAGACTTCTTCTTGATGTCTTTAGGGTTTTGTCACATTTCCATGAATATATAATCTAGGGTCATGTATATGAAGTGTTGTTACACTTATAAGAAAAATCAGTGATGTAATTGTATGCTCCAAAGACCTTGTCAAAGTACTCCTTGAAGATGTCCTAGAATATGCTAGAGAAGATCCCTATAAAGCTGGCTCACAATTAGTTGGTAAAGTCATCCATATAGTAGAAACAATGTAGGCCTAGAAGACATCAGATTCTCTTATATATATAGGACTACGACCTCATTGATGACATAATATTAGGGCAAGTTTTGTAATAAAAGTGTGAGCTAAGGATCTGTCTTGGTGCGAAAGGATAAGGGATAACCTATGAAGAAGAAAGCAAGGATAATTACCTCTGAACATGACCATATTCTACCTCGAATAATCTAGGAGACCGATAAATATTCCAACGAGGGAAAATTCTGACCTTAGTTTCTATTAAATAATCAGAGTTTTGTGTGAAGTGAAGTGTCAAGACAACAAAGAAGAGTCTCATTACAGCTAAGAGAAAGGGGTATCATATACTCTTTCTTGAGTATGCCAAATCTACATATAGTGTTTTCAATATAGTGTGAAATAAAGGACTGTAAACAAGAGCATATTTTCGGGTAGACCGAGGGCTAAATTTGCTAAGGATGAATCTGTTATCACTCAGATTGAACCTCAGGCTGAAAGAGGCAATTATGAGGTAACCTCAAACCATGCTTAGTCAAGTAGCTAGCCCTAATAGGCCAATAGAGGGCTCTCTCTGTATAGATCACAGTCTATATGACTAAGGGATACAGTTTTAGGCTAGGTATAGTAGCTCAAGGTTTTTTTATTTGGATTGTCTATGGTTTTGTTGGATCAAGAGGAGTCAAACAACTAGGGCAAGGAAATTAGGTCAAAATTTGCAGGGGTTCTAAGGGGCAAGGTAGGTAGAAGGTTTTACATTCAAAGGATTATTATGTTGAGGTGAAAATACTGGTGAGGAGTTAGGAAGAGCATCTGAAATGAATTATCCCTAAACTGAAGAAAATAAAAAAACTATGCAAAATTTCCCAAAACAGAGCATGAAACATGAATTATGACTTTCAACTTAAATTAAGTATATCATAGACATGTAAATGTTTTATGAGCTAATACTACATTCGTAAAAATTATCAAAAAGAAGAAACTATGTCAAACACTACATACCACATGGATCCTAAAGAAATAGCTACAAATTTGTCATTAATGTCCAAGCCAAACTGATACAAATATGTCTCTTGAGATGCCAAAGCTCCAAGTGAGTCCAACCATTACAATGACTGAGAAAATACATCAAACAGACCAACCACTCTTTCTAGCCTCAGGGAGTCAAATCCATGAGATAGGGATCAACTTCACCTACTCCCAAACAAGAATCTGAAGACTAGGAAAACTCAACAACTTGCCTCTAAAAGAGAGGAAACTAATTCATTTGACCTCTAGAAGACTTATCTGATGCATCTACCCTAGATGAAAGTCAAAAAATGACATTTACACTCACCATGACCATTTACATCAGTAATGTTCTCATTTTCCCAAGTAAAAATTCAAAAAGTAAAAATTTTGTTGAAGATGATGAAAACTGCATTTTCCTGGCAAACGCGCAGTGCCATGACCGAAAAACTAGCCTACCTTGTAGGCAACTTGTGGAGGCCTTACTGATGTCCAAATAAGTTCTATGATAGCTCATTGGAAATCTCTCTGAGTCTATTTTCCAAATATTCCTCCATTTTCCAAAATGGTGTCCATATGACCTATTTAAAAGTTGTTCTCCCATGACTAGTAAACGCATAACGCCAAGGTGAAAAAAGAGGTAGAACCATGAAAAATTGGTGGTTTTTTGTACTTTTGAGGGACCACTTCTCCTCCAATTTTTGTGAAACTTGATAGGGTTGATTTCTCCATCACTATGAAGATTATGGTGGTGACCATTTTGTAATTTGATGCCCCAAAAAAGAGCACAGCACCAGTGGCGCTGCGTGTTTGGCATAATTTATGTTTTCCAAAATTGCCCAAAAACCATAATTTGCACTAAAGTGCCAAATGTCCCAAAATTTATCCAAAATTGTGAGGTTACTTTCTGATCAATTGTTAGAGGCATGAAGATACACCTAAGAAAGTATTTCTAACCTCTCCTTCTCATTTTTCTCGATCAAAGCTTGAATTTTTGCATGGGATTATTTGAGCTTGGCCCTTGCAATCTTGTTTCTCATGGCATAGTGATTTTCCAGTTTCCTTTGAATATCATTATCTTTCTTGGCCTTCTATAGCAAAATTTCTATATGCAAATTGTCTCTATCAAGCCATGACTCTCTATCCCTAGTAATATCTATGTCAAGCAGCTCACTTGGAGTGAGTTGCTCTACCAACTCAACTTTTCTTTGTCTCTCACGGGCTAGAGCTCTTTTTAGTCCTATTTTCCTTGGTATATGTCTCTATGGATGATCCTCCTCACCATCAATCTCACCAAATCTATCTAGGGTCTCCTCTAACAAGGCCTTAGCCTTACCTACCTCTTTTTTAGCTTTGATTGTCCTGACCTCACTGATGATCTACTTGGTCTTCAGCTGCAGATTTTCTTGCTCAAGAAAGTCAATCACATATTGTTCTCTGTCAAGATTAGATTGAAGTTCACTAATATTTTCTTTCTTGATTCTGATCACTTCACTAGTGACTCTATCCTCATCCTCCTCATCAATTTCAATCAACTAAAACTCCTGCTCAGTTTCATGTTTGTCCTCCTGATCATCAATGATAGGCTCTGTAGATTTTTCCTTGACCTTGTCTACCTATTTTTCTAATGAAGGAGGCATGGCCCCTTTCACACCATGTGAAGAAAACACATGCATGTGGCCTCTCTGATAGGTCTTGGGAAATGGCTCAACATCATTCACATTAGCCCAAGTTGCCTCAAAGTCCCTTTCACTGCTTGATGCTCCAATATCATCATGTGATGATGAAGGGTTATAGAAATGTGAAGAAGTAGGATCAACATGAGGTGAATGGATCTGATTGGGTGACGATGTATGAGTAGTAGGCTGAGATGGAGAAGTGGATATGAGAGGACGAGATGATGAAGGGATATTCTGCTCATGATGACTAGGTGGGGCAGTAAAAACTTCATTTGCAATGAATATTTCCCATGGGATGTTCTTTTTCTCAAGCTAATGCATGACTATCATCTTGATGATAGAATGATGAAAACATTTCGGCATGTGATGATTATAATCCCACATTTTCACAATTTATGCCATCTTTTCAATGTTGCGGGAGAGATAGTAAGGTACGTGAAGCATTTTGACTCTAGTGAAGTGCATGAGGAGTTAGATATGGTATGAGTAGAGTCGAGAAAACATCCCCTCACAAGTAAAGTACTTCATGATTATTTTCATCATGGGGACATATCAGTCAAGGAGATGAGACAAAGGGAAAATTGACTTCTTTTCATCCTTGTATCTAGGTTTGAGTTATGGTTCATAATAGCTTAGATCAAGGTTTCCTTGTTTAAACCACTTCTCTCCCACACTAGGGATCCCTATAGCAGATGAAATGGCATTGGTGGACATATCAAAAGGGACCCCAGCAAGAGTGACCTACCTATCATGAAAATTTGTGATGAAAATCCTTGTCAAAACAGGGTTATACTAAATTTGTTGCACTTTCTCACAAAACTCGAAACAACCAACATGTTTAAAACATGAAATAGTAAGAGGAGAAGAAATGATCTCTTTTGTGGTCATTGGTTCATATCTATTAATTTTCCCTCCTTTGTGGTCACTTCTCCTTGGTATTTGTGCCTCACTAACACCTCTATCCTCCTCTTCGGACATTTTAAATTTTGATTTAGGAAACCCTAAAGTAAAAATATGAATGAGATGAAGGGAGAAGGGGATGAGATGGCTAGCTTAGATAAATGAAGGTAATGAGTGTAAATGGAAAACGTAGGTCAATGAAAAACCTAGAGATTAACCATGCTTATGACTAATATCTATTTAGGGAGGTGAACAAGGATATGGTGTGTGAAAAATGAAAATGAATTGAAACTAGGTTTTCATAAGGAATAAACATTTCGAATCCTTTAATGGACACCAAATCTCTTAGAGGCAAGTTAAATTAGTGTGCACTTGGTGTTTGAGAGCACCTTGGAGAAGTTTAGGAGAAGATTGGGCTTGATAGAAATGGTACAAATCTTCACAAACCTCACTGTGCAAGCACGCAACGCTGCTAGGCAAACGTGCAACGCCCAATCAAAATCGTAGCGCCAGTCTAATAACATGCAGTGTCTGTGTTAATTACTTTGGTTTCTCTGGGAAAATGCACAACACGGCTGGGTAAATATGCAGCACCACATCAAATGTGCAGCGCCAGTCTAAGAACGTGCAACACCTTGAAATTTTGGCCCAAACTGCTCAATAAACTCAGAATTTCTCCTTTTTTGAAAACTCTTGATGACTAAAGGGAAACAATGACTTTTTTTTAGATGCTTGATAGGCTTTATAGCTTTAGTGGATTTTAAATTTCAATTTAAATCACTCACTTTCCTAATGTTCACTTTTCCTTTGGCACTGATACTCTTTTAATTTTCTCACTTTAATCACTGCAGGTTGATCAACATAGAGTTTGGCTATTTTTTTCTCACTTAGGCCGGACACGACTGCACTTTAATAGATTTGGGATTGCATTTATTAGATATAGTAACATAAAATTTCATTTTGAAAAATAGAAATAAATTACATATTTGACTTTTCTATCAAAATGACATTTTGATATAAAAGTCATTATACTAATAATACAACTTTGAAAGTATAATAAATACATCATAATGATCTCCCTCTCATATATGTTGCTGATCTTCTCTGAATGAAGGAGTAACCTTAAAAAATGCAAAAACCTAATGACCTAATGGGACTACTTTTTTTACCTAACCCTTGAATATGATTTTGAATTTAAATATTTCCAAGTGAACAGAGAATTTCCATAGGTGTTATTATGCTCAAGGAATCATGAGAATGAGTTAGCCAATGTGATTTTTTGAGGGAGAAAAAGCTTATTTGACAAGGGCAACCACTAGTGGAACAATTTTGTGTCATGGCCTAATGGAATGATAAAAAAATTATTCAGAATGGGACACCTAAGATGCACATTCAAATGTGCTTTGATCCCTAGTGGAAGTATGCAAATAATGACACTAACATTGGCCTTATTAGCGATGGCATCTCCTTGGAGGTGTCAAGAACACCATAGACCAAGTTCCTAACCAATGGTTAAATACGGCAAAAAAATCCAAAAGACTGCATATTATTAAACTGACTCAAAAAGCCATTTAAAGTGACTGGGAACTGGCTCAAAAACTAACTCTGACACTACCTTAAAACTGACTAAATTTTTTTGAAAACATCAGAAAATAAACACGATTTATAGCCTTCACTTCAGGCCCCAAGCCTAGATGATCTTCTACCCCAAAACTTGCAGAAAATATAAATTGGTATTTAGAATGAAAGTGAAACATTCTCTTAGAAGTTGCATTAGAAATAATAATGTTTTAGGAGCCTACCACTGACTGGTCCTCTAGAACATTCTTGTCCATTCATTTATTTTAGTAAACAGTCATTTTGTCCTCGATAAGCCAAGATCTTGTAGGGTCCTTTCCAAATATTTTCAAACTTCTCGTGCTTACCTTTATTTTCATTCCTTGCATCCCACCACAACACTACATCCTCTAGCTAAAACTTATCTACTTTGGTTTTGTGATCATAAATATTCTTAATTTTCTCTTGAAGCTTAGAAGAAGTATGAGAAACTTCCTCCCTTGTTTTCTGAAGATGAAACATTTGAATAATTCGATGTTTCATATCATCTTCTTCACTATCAACCTCCTACAATAATATAATAACCGGGACTACAAGTGATGTAGGAAACATTGTATTTGTACCATAAACCAATTAAAAGGGTGACATACCTATAGAATTCTTGGCGCTCACTCAGTCTTCCCACAAAGCATTGGTAAGCTTCCTATGCCAATTTTTCTTGTTCTCCTCCAACATTTTCTTAATGATATTCACCCAGGATTTATTAGAGGACTCAGCTAATCCATTTCCCTGTGGATAATATGCAGTGGAATGGCCCAATATGATATTATACTTGTGACAAAACTCAATCATCTTCTTTTACTTGAATGCCACAACATTATCTATAATAATATTGTGAGGACAACCAAAATGAGACAAAATATTGGATTCTAAAAATTGAATGATTACCATGTCCGTAGCTTGCCTTGTAGGAATAGCCTCAATCCACTTAGTGAAGTAGTCGGTGGCTATTATAATCCATATGTGTTGTGCCGATGATATGGGATGAATTTCCCCCATAAAATCAAGTCCCCATTATTGAAAAGGAGCATTTAATACAACAGGGTTCAGTGGAAGAGGAAGGAGCTTACTTTTTCCCTAAAAAAACCTGACATTCATGATATTTTGTGACTATTTTGTACAAATTAGAAAATAAAGTCGGTCAATAATACCCCACTCTCAACTCTTTGTTAGTTGTTTCTTTCCAAAACAAATGACCTTCACAATCTCCCATATGGAATTCATCCATTACCTGTTTAGCCTCATATTCAATCAGACAATTCAAAAGAACACCTCCTGGATCTTTCCAACAAAGGGCACTACCTAGAATGCAGTATTTAGAAAATTTCAATTTTAAAGACATACCCTTACTTTTTGACATTCCAGGAGGAGGACATAAGTTCTGAAGAACATATACTATATCATAATACCATGGTGAAGTGGGAAACATTTCTAATACCCGTATTAGAGCGCCATCTTCTTCATCATCTGACATTGCTGCAATTAGGTTTATGTCTAGAGAATGAAAATTATATTCAACCATTAGCTTGGCTAACCGGGCCTGCCCCTTGATCAATTTGGTAGGCCTAATATCGAGATCATAATATAGCATTTCTATTATCCACCTACCTCTTCGACCTTCAGGATCAGTCTATGTGAGAATCTATTTTACCGCTGCATTTGGAACATAGGCTATAGTATGTGAATGTAGAATATAGATTGGGAAATATTTCAAATCTTTGATTAGGGCTAAATATTGTTTCTCAATAATGTTATAGTGAAGAGAAGCATCTCTAATGGCTTGACTAAAGAAAGAAATAGGTTGTTCAACCTGATCTCTTTTTTGCATCAAAACTGCAGCCAAGGTGTGCTCAGATGAAAATGAAAATATTATGAAATCACTAGTATAATATGGACTAACCAAAATAGGGGTTGTGGTTAAAGTAAGATTTACCAAGTTGAAAGAATTTATAGCATCAATGGTCCATTTTACACTATTTTCCTTCTTCAACATATTAGTCATTTCTCGCAAATGCTTAGCTAAATTAGGAACAAATCTGCGTAACCAATTCATCTTACCATTGAATGCCTGTATCTCATTTTTGTTTCGCATAAAATATATCTTCTAAATAGCTTCTACTCTAGAAGGATCAATGTGAATGCCATCTTTGGAAATTATGTGACCAAGAAGTTTTCCTTCCTCCATGGAAAAAAGACCCTTCTTTGGATTTAGAGAAATTCCAAACTCTCTGCATTTCTCAAAAATAATTATCAAATGATACAAAAGTTGATCATCAGAACTAGAAAATACTATCAAATCATCTAGATACACAGCTAATAAAACATCTTTCTCATTAGAAAAGGCTATATCCATCGCCCGCTGGAAAGTGGCCCCTGCATTCTTGAGTCCAAATGGAATTTTAACATACTGAAAGGTCCCCCAAGGTGTTGTGAAAGCAGTTTTACCTTGGTCTTGTTCATGTACTAAAATCTGATTATAACCTGAATAACCATGAAGCAGTGACATCCGTGATGCACCAACTACCCTTTTCAAAACATGGTCCATCTTAGGAAGGGGGTAATTATCGTTTAAAGATAATTTATTCAAATTCCAGAAATCTATGCATAGCCTTATCTCTCTGGTCTTTTTCCTTACTGGAACCAAATTTTAAATCCAATCAGAAAACCTAATTGGAACAATGATACCTTATTTGTACAATCGGTTTACCTGTTTCTCGATGGATGGCAACAATCTTGGGTTTATCCTTCTAAAATTTTTCCTAAATTTTTTTTTATCTGTCTTGATGGGAATAGTGTGGTGAATAATATTCTTGTCATAGACCTTCAAATTTGCATAATCCCATGCAACAATATCAGAAAATTGAGACAACAATTTAATGTACTTATCTTTCACCTCGAGAGATAATGTCTTATACAACTTAACCATCTTGGGCTTGTCTGTTGTTCCAATGTTCACATCTTCCAAACGCTTTTCTGTAGGAGTCAATGTTAGTTTTTTGGCCACATCATCCTGATCGAACAAATCTTCTAAAGGTCTCAGGCCTCTAGGAATAATATTGTCTTTTAGTTGCAAAACGTTCATCTGATTGGCTTCTATATCTTGATCATCAGCATCACAAACATCATCAATAAAAGAATCTTTGAATTTTCCTTCATTCTGCAAAAAGCTATTAATTTATTTTTCATCCCGAAAAAATTTCCAGTACCTTAAATTATCTGGAACACTATGTCTATGTTTGACATGAATTTCAAATTTATTACTGGAGTTCATCGGAATTTTGAGATTACTTGCCACCGTAGCAAGTGAATCTGCAATGATGTTATGAGTTCTTGGTACTGTTGTTAATATATACTCAGGAAAAAATTTTAAGACATCCAAGAATGCATTTCTATAAGCTCTCATATGTGGATGCTTTTCTTGATATTGTCCTTTCACCTGCTTGATGACAAGCTCAGAATCACCATAAACATAAATTCTTTTTGCACCAAGTTTCTTCAAAATTTTAAGATCTGTTATCAATGCTTCATACTCTACTTCGTTATTAAAACATTCAAAAGCCAATTTATAAGAGAATTCTCTAACACTACCTAGAATTCCTCTTAACTTACAAATAGGACTTCAGATCCAAATACCAATATCTACACCTTCCTTACCCAAAGCACCGTTGAAATCCATGCTCCAAAGGCCCTCTTCATCTTCTAGATGCTGAAACTCAACTTTTGGTTCTTATTTACATTGGCCAATCACCTCATTTTTCTATTCAGTACTGATTTTTTGTTCTTCAAGAGGATTTTCGAAAGAAGCCACCATTTCTCTTTCCTTATCAAGAACTACTCTGAAAATTTTTGAAACTTCTGGAACATCTTCTGCTACTACTATCTCATTATTTACATCATTCAATTCACCATCATTATACAAAATAAAATATTCTATATCTGTATGTACAACCTGTATTGGATGATTTATGGGCTTCTCTTTACTAGTTATCATATATTTCATTTTATTTTCCTGATACAATTTCCTCAATTTCCCGAAAACATGAATAGCAGCATAAGAGAAGTCAAGTTGTAAAGTACCTTTGAGTTTAGCTCCCCATGATCTAAACAGTAGCATGCCGAAACGAGGTGGTATATCAGCCACCACCACATTCATCAAAACATTCTTGGCTAGGATTTGGTCCAAGGAAACCACTAAATCTTTGATGAGACTAATGCAATGAACTCTACCAGAATCAAATGAATACAAATCATGACAATGTCGGGTGATATCCATGTCCATATTTTCCATAATAGCCTTAGGCATCAAATTTTAAGAGTGTCAAAATCAAGCATGGCATTATGAAGTATGTACTCATGTAGTCTAACGCTCAAATAAAAAGGAGGTACCTCACTCTCTTGTAATTGACCATCTATAGTTGGACCAAAAATGAGTTCGGTGTGGTCATCTTCAACATTAACCATATCGGACAAAGGATCAATAGCAACATTTTAGACACCTAATGTTTTTAATGGCTATTCTTCATTAATCCTGTCAAAGGAATGGACACTTTCAATTTAGCTATTGCATTTTCTAAATTAAAAGTTGTGACTTTATCTACCTCTTTGACAACATGATCATTTATTATATTTTCCTTTTTCTGAGTGTCCTTCTCTTTAGTAGCTGAGCTTGTTGATGGTTGATTAATGTTGCTATGACTCTAATCTGCATGTTCTTTACCCTTTCTCTGATTATTAGGAAGATCATTCTTTGACTTGACCTGTTTTATTTTTTGAATAGGATTGAAAAGTACATCTATGCTCCTTAAAAAATATTGTTTCTATAGTGCACTTAAAGCATTCATATACCCACGTTGTTAATCATCTGATTCTATTTCAAAATCGTCATCATTTTCTAAGATATAGTCCTCATATTTTGGGGAATCCAGATTTTCAGTATACTCTTCATCTTCAGTCAAAAACATGGGCATGCCATCTACTGTAAAGAAATGACTTGTCTCAACCACCAGATCTTCATATTCTTATTCTTCCACTCTTTCGACATAATTTTGCTGCAACATGGTCCGAATCTGCTATTTTTTTTGTGATTTTTGGTCAGGTGCTTTCTGCTCTCTCTGCTTGATTCTAAACTGAGGTTGTTGCCCTCTAAATTTTGGAATCCGGATCTGTGGTTCTGGTATCTCTAAAATAGACAATCGGTCAACCATTCTCTCCATAGTTAGGAGTAATGAATCCATTTTTGCCTCAAAAGTAGATGTCTCCTCTTTGATGGTTAGCCTCTTTTGT
This sequence comes from Pinus albicaulis, assembly GCA_034641835.2. Lineage (NCBI taxonomy): Eukaryota > Viridiplantae > Streptophyta > Pinopsida > Pinales > Pinaceae > Pinus > Pinus albicaulis. The sequence continues at coordinate 461,896,851 of CM076570.1, read as the reverse complement.
GATCTCATCCTTGCTCTCTTTTCCATCAAATTCGATTCCACGATTACAACATTATTTTTCATATCTGCTAAAGTTGTAGGATCACGTTCGCACAACTGATATGCCATATCAGCATCAAATCCATCCAGAAATTTGACCAAAACCATACCCTCCAATGGTTTCATATGTGCAGGAAGAGCATTGTACACTGCATTAAATCTCACACAATAATCTTGCACAGACTCACCAACATTCCTTTTGATATTCTCATATTCAGACAGGATTTGAAGGGGATTCTTCTTTTCTTCCCATATTTCTACAAACTAACGATACAAAACTTCTAAGGTGTCAATAGTGGCTACTGGTAGAGCTCTGGACCATTTTCTTACTTCCCCTCTCAGACTTTGTGCAAACAGCCTCATCTTCACATCCGCAATATCACTTTCGTGAAGATCAAATAAGTCATTAATTTTATCTACGTGATTTTGAGCTATCATAGGTTGAGTATTGTCAAACAAATGGATTTTAATTTGGTAATCTGTAGGCATAGCACCCAGGTTCTGAGGGAGAACAAGGGAGGCATATCTTGTAGCCATGATGATTGGAGGTGGAGGATTTATAACAAGGTTTATAAGAAGGATTTGAGTACTGAATGTGATCAAAGGAAGACTTGTCCCTAACTGAGTAGTGTGAACAACAGATGAAGAAGGAGGTGGGGGAAAAGGAATATTCTAGGTTACAGTAGATGAAGTGATAGTAGAAGAAACTAATATCTGAGGTCTTCTTGTCACCCAAGCATTTACTTGTGAAGAATAGTTTTGCAAATCTTTAAGCACCTATAAAAGTTGTGTTCTTGATTGTCACCCTGATTGATAGTGTGAAAAAAGATATTCAATAGGATTGTGAAAGGGAATGTAGGAATCCACAACTGTTTCCTCAATCCAACTCAAATATTTGCTCCAGAATAAACTTTTCTCAAATTTTATATCAAATTCAATTGCTTGAAAATTGTCTAGCCCTTTAGGAAATGAATGAGCTCTGGGAATAGAGATTCTTTCTAATTGATTTCCGACTGAGCTAGAAGTCTTAAAAAAAAAATTAGCTTTTCTTCCAATGTTCTGAGGATCACTAACAATGGTGGGAGATTTGGATCGGGGTTGGATCTGGTGTATCTTCGGGAAGCCAGTATGTCCAATTTCCAAAACAAATATGCACTTTACAAAATTTTCAATTCAGCCTTTGAATAAATTCTAAAACTATTGTCCACAAGTTTAAGAATATCAATGAAATTTTATTACTGGGGTTGATCTGATCTTACTATTTTTCTTTCGCACTATGGTCGCCAAAATTTTATCACTCAGATTGAACCTCAGGCTGAAAGAAGCAATTCTGAGGTAACCTCAAACCATGCTTAGCCAAGTAGATAGCCCAACTAGGCCAGCACAGGGCTCTCTCTGTATATATCACAGTCTAGATGACTAAGGGATAAATATTTTAGGTTAGGTATAGTGGCTCAGGGTTTTTTATTTTGATTGTGTAGGGTTTTTCTAGATCAAGAGGAGTCAAACAGCTAGGGCAAGGAAATTAGGTCAAAATTTGCAGGGTTTTTAAGGGGCAAGGTAGGTAGAAGGTTTGAAATTCAAAGGATGATTATGGTGAGGTGAAAATATTGGTGAGGAGTTAGGAAGAGCATCTGAAATGAATTCTCCCTAAACTGAGGAAAATAAACAAACTATGCAGAATTTCCCAAAACATAGCATGAAACATGAATTCTTCCTTTCAACTTGAAATTGAGAATATCATAGACATGTAAATGTTTTATGAGTTAATAATACATTTATACAAATTATAAAAAAGAATAAACTATTTCAAACGCTACATATCACATGGATCCCAAAGAAATAGCTGCAAATTTATCATTACTTTCCAAGCCAAACTGATACAAACATGTCCCTTGAGATGAAAAACCTCCAAGTGAGTCCAACCATTACAATTACTGAGAAGATACATCAAATATACCTCAAAACCACTCTCCCTAGCCTTAGGGAGTCGAATTCATGAGATAGGGATCAATTTCACCTACTCCCAAACAAGAATCTGAAGACTAGGAAAACTCAACAATTTGCCTCTAAAAGAGAGGAAACTGATTCATTCGACCTCGAGAAGACATATCTGATGCATCTACCCTAGATGAAATTCAAAACATGAAATTTAATTTCACCATCAATAATTTTCTCATTTTCCCATTTAAAAAGTCAAAAAGTCAAAATTTTGCTAAAGATGATGAAAACTGCATTTTCCTCGCAAACGCGCAGCTCCATGATATCTCATTGGAAAGATGTCCAAGTCTAGTTTCCAAATATTCCTCCATTTTCCAAAATGGTGTCAATATGACCTATAAAAAACATGTTCTCCCAAGACTGGTAAACGCGCAACACCAGGGTGAAAAAAGAGGTAGAACCATGAAAAATTGGTGGTTTTTTGTACATTTGAGGGACTAGTTCTACTCCAAATTTTCTAAAACTTGTTAGGCTTGATGTCTTCATCACTCGAAACATGATGGTGGTGAAAATTTTTGAATTGGATGCCCCAAAAAAAAGCACAGCGCCAGTGGTACTACATGTTATGGCCTAAATCTACCTCGGGCTAAGAAAGGCAAAGTATAGGGTAACATCAAACCACACTTAATCTGGTAGCTAGCCATACCAGATTGGGAGAGGACTCTCTCCTCGTCAATCTCAACAAAAAATAATCAGTGAGGCTTGAGATGAATTTTGAAAAAAAGGTTGATTTTAGGCTAGGTATATACGTAAGAGAGTTGGATTTGACTTTGAAGATGTTTGTTGGATCAAAGGGGAAGGCAAATTTTGGCTCTGGGGAATGAGGCCGAGTTTTTGCAGAGATCTGAATGGGGCAAGGAAAGCAATTTTTTTATGCTTCGAATTGAGTGAAATGGATAGCTCAGACCGGTGAGGAGTTGAAGAGGGCAAGAGGCTTTCAGGACTCCTCTTCAGACAGTTGAAAACATAGAAAATTAAACAAAACTCAAGGTAGAGCACTGCAAATCTAATGAATTCCACCTTTATACTTGTTTGTTTAACTTAAGAAGAAATAAGAAGGAAGATGATACACATGAAACATCAGTAAACTTACAATCACAGAGAGAAATACATCATCAAAACAAAGAGCCACATGAATCCCAAGGATTTCTACAAACCCTGGTCTATTCCTTTGCCAAAATGCAGGGATGAAATGTACAATGAAGCTTAAAGAAATCCCAAGTGTTCAACCCTGAAAATGATTGAAAAAATACAAGATATAGACAAGCATAACTCATCCCCATGCCTCTAGGGGTCGAGCTCACTATTTTAGGAGCTGTTTCAACAAGATCTAAACTAAGAACTGGAAAATAGGCAGTGGAACATCTTGCCTCTATAAGGTAGGAAACTGATTCATTCAGTTAAAATTCACCTTTTGATCAATGAATCTACTTCCATGAGTAAAAATTTTCCAAAATTACATCAAGAGCCATGAAATTACATCAAATTACATCAAGAGTTTTACATGTGGAAGTAAGAAATTCAAAGTGGCCAAAACTAGGCGAAAAACAGAGTTACTGAGTGAAAAATGAGCCAAAATCCCCAATGCGTCCAGCCTGAAATCTCTATGCATCGCGCCAGTTTGGAGCTAGTTTTGAAGGCCTTCATAGTGTCCAAATTGAGTGCAAGATATCTCGTTGGAAATATCTGCCTATCTACGTTCCAAGCCAAGTTGAATTTCTGAATTTGGTTTCTATTTTCCCCTCCAAAAATGAGTTTTCCCAACACTAATTCCTATGTGTCCAAAAAGGGGCAGAAAGGTCATTTTTAGGGTGTTTTTGACCCTTCTGGAGGCCCAAAACCTGTCAAAATCTCTTGGCCATGGGTAGAAATGCATAAATTTTCATGAAAAATCCAAAAATAAAAATTTTTACCCAAGAGGAGCTCCCAATCATAAGCGCGTGCCAAGTGGCGCAACGCATCGGGCAGAAAAATCTATGTTTAGGCCAAAAAAAATCAAAATTGACAAAATGTGTCCCAAATTTCTTGAAATTTGGGCTGAGTGTCCTCCATCATGCACTATGCTGGGCCAAGGAAGCCTCGGCCAAAATTTGAAGTCTATCTCTCCTTTTCCGACGCTTTAATGCCCTCTTTAACTTAGCTTTCAGGATCTTGATTTGTGCCTTGCAAACATGATTTCTCGCCCAATAATGATTCTTCATGTGCCTCAACATGTTATTTTCCTTGTTGGCATTCTCCAACAGCTTCTCCAAATAAATATTGACCCTTTTGAGCCAATTTTCTTGATCAGCCTCAATCTCTCGCTCAATGGATGTCACCTCGGTTTGGCTCCTTTGGGTAGCTTGCCGGTTCTCACGTATATTTTGCAACTCCATGATAGCTTGCTGATATTCCAACTATTTGTTTCACTGTTAAAGGTAGTTGATAATCCATTGGGCTCTTTGCAACTTGACGGTCAAAGTGTTTATTTCCGCCTTCTGCTCCTAAACAACCTCTCTCAACTTTGAGCTTGGTGAGCTCAAATCCTCATCAATGAGTATGAAATTTGTATCCTGACCTCCTGAAGGCCTCTCATCCTGCATGGGATTCTTACCCTTGTCCTGTACCTATGCCTGTGCTGCTGATGATGGAAGCGAGACCCCTTCCACCCCGAGTGGAGATAATACTCGCTTGGCTGCTACAAATAACCCTCTAGTGCCTCTCTGATAAGTGACATACACCGGCACACTAGTAGTCTCTGTCTCTTGACCCTCATGCTAATATGAATGTTCACCTGCCTCATGAAAAACCTCCAAAGGAACCTGAGGAGCTCTAAAGAAATCATTAGAAACGAAATCCTCCCATGAAATACCCTGCAATCCAAGCTAATGCATAACCACAATCTTGATGAGTGAAAAGTTTTAGATACTGCTATACTGCTGCTCATGAGTTTTCCTTTGCACGAGAGTGGTCATCTTCTCAATATTACAGCACATGGAATAAGGGAGGTTCATCATTCTCACCCTGGTAAAATGCATCAGCAACCTGATATTATAGGCATAAAGATGTGAAAACCAGCCTTCACAACTGAAATATTTCATGATAAGTTTCACCAGAGGACTATAGGAATCCTTTAGGATTCGGAAAGGAAACACTCTGCTGAGTTGTCTCACAAAGCTGGGTCTGATATATGGCTCATATTTTACCCTGTCAACCTGCTGCCTTTTTTTCCATTGTTCTCCAACATTTGGTATTCCAGTTGCTTGAGAGATAGTTTCAGGTGTTAAAGTGAATGTTACACGGGCAAGGGTGACTTGAACATCATGTAAATGCAACACAAATAAACAGGCCAGCTCTTGATGGTGATGGACCATAGCAACCATTTCACAAAATTTATAACAAGACTGTTGTTGAAAACATGCCATGGCAAGTGGACAAGCCTGCAATTCAGCCAATGAAGTGGGCTCCTCCCTCACATGTCTGCCACTCTTATGAGGTCTTCTAGGTGCATGTAATTCAGTTGTGGAATCACTGTCTCAGTCATAAGATGTATCGGTATCTGTCTCCATGATGTCCAAGGTCTATATTGTCTTGGATGAAAATGAGAAGTTTGGTGTCTTTGATTTTGTTGCCAAATAAGTGATAACAAGTGAGGGACTATGGAGGTATAGGGTAGTGGAAATGATAGACTATTTCCACGTGAAATTTTTCAATTGAATATTTTTTTAGCAGTTACTCGGTTTCTTGAGATAGCCTTGGGGTTTGGGGAAATTTACAATTGGAATATGGGGTAATGGGAATGGGATAGGGAATGAATGATTTAGGGATACAAGGGAATATGGAAATGGGCTCTTGTGAGAAGATAGACAGTGAGGAGGGATTAACAAGATGGGGGAAATAGGAATGATTGACACCAAATCAATTTCAAAACCCTAAAGGAGCATTCTTCCAAAAAGAGAATAGGGTTTTATTTTTTGTATTTAAACTCTCATAAACATCACCAAACACCTTTCATTGGCAATTACAAGGTTTATTGACTTACTTGGACAAAGATGGACCGAGTCGATCTAAGGATTTGGAAGAAATAGCAATAAACTTGCTTCCCAGCTCAATTCATCGCGCAACCAAATCAGTGTGGCGTGTTGTTTCTACGCGTCACGCAGGAGAAAATTTACACACATGTGTTGTGTAACCAACTCCAAAAAGAGAAGAAAAGAGATATCAACGCCTTAGAAATAAGCCACTTCGAGGGGGCAACCTCCAATACATTACATGAATGAACAATTCTTGGATGATACAATTTACAAAACCTCCTTTCTATATATAGGAGTCCATGGGGCCATAATGTAATCCTAGTGGGCCACAATGTAATCCTAGCCGACCTCACAATAATAATTTAAGGGCACAATAATAACAAAATGGGGGTTACAAGGGTACAATAATAACAATAAGGGGGTTACACTAACAACAATAAGGGACTATACTAGTAATATAGGGACCTAACATGCCCTCTCCTTCAAAAAAGTGTTGTCCTCAACGCTTGAGTAGCTCTGGGTGCTTCTGTATAAAATTCTCATCCTCCCATGTAGAATCTTCAGTGGGTAAGTTCTTCCACTTGATGAGATACTCCGAAATTGATCGATTCCGTAGTTGTCGAGTTCTTGTTTCCGTGACCGCTTCTGGTTCCAATATGATTTTTCCTTCCTCATCAAGTTCTGGCAATATTGTTTGAACTGGAAGATTTTCACCTATAACCTTCTTTAAGCACGAAACATGGAAAACTGGATGTACTCGCGAAGAAGCAGGAAGCTCCAATTTGTATGCCATTGTACCAATCTTTTGCAACACCTTGTAAGGACCATAGTACTTTGGCGATAATTTATTATCCTTCTTTGCTTGCTTGAGGGACATTTGTTTGTATGGTTGTAGCCGTAAAAAACCCAATCTCCTACATCAAAACTTCTCTCACTACGATGTTGATCTGCCTGTTGTTTCATTCGATTTTGTGCCAAATTCAGGTTATCCTTTAAGAGTTGGAGAACTTCTTGCTGATGCTCGATGTGATCTTCCACTGCTTGAACCTTCAAATTTTCCCTTAAGGATGATGTGATGGATGGTGGATGATATCCATAAAGTGCCATAAATGGGGTCATTTTTGCTGCAGTATGGAAGGAAGTGTTATACCACCATTCAGCGAGAGGTAACCACTTGACCCATTGTGTTTGTTTATCGGATACAAAACAACGAAGATATCCTTCCAAACATTTATTTACTATCTCAGTTTGACCATCAGATTGAGGATGATAAGATGAGCTATGAGCTAATTGAGTACCCAAACAAGAAAATAACTCCGTCCAACAATTTCCAGTAAAAATGGGATCTCTGTCGCTCACAATAACCCTTGGGCTTCCATGTAGCTTTTGAATTCTGTCCATAAATGTAGTAGCAACTCTACTTGCTTTAAATGGATGAGATAATGCACAAAAGTGTGCATACTTGGTAAGTCTATCAACTACCACCATGATGACACTCTTTCCTTCGGACTTAGGTAAACCCGTGATAAAATCCATTGAAATCTCCTCCCAACGTTGACCTGGAATGGATAAAGGTTGTAGAAGTCCTGGGGTCTTAATTGTTTCCACTTTATTCTGTTGGCAAACCAAACATTCCGCCACAAACTTTCGAATATCAGATTTAAGGCCATCCCAAAAAAATTCTTTCTTCACCCCGTGGTAAGTTTTTAAAAATCCTGAGTGTCCTCCTAAAGGAGAAGTGTGCAATTCCAGAAGAATCTTTTGTTTTAGTTGGGAATTCTTACAAAGATACAAGCGATATTTGTACCATAAGGAATCATTTTTCCAACTAAATGTATCATATGTACTAGGATCTTGCTGCAACTTTTGAATGAGTGTCCATACATCTTTGTCTTTCTTCCATTCATCTCTTGCTTCGGTTATCCAATCTGGTTGGATAATAGAAATGGCACAAAGCAATGCTTCCACCTCTTCATTCTTTCTTGAGAGTGTATCTGCAACAACATTAAGCTTTCCTTTTTTGTAGATTATTTCAAATTCATAACCCAACATCTTTGTGACCCATTTTTGCTGCTCTTCTAAAGATAGTCTTTGTTCGAAAGAGTGTTTAAGACTATCATGATCATTTTTCACCTTGAAGTGTCTTCCCATTAGGTAAGTTCGCCATTTCTTTAGTGCATGCAGTATTGCTAACATTTCCTTCTCATAAATAGGTTTTTGTAAATACTTTCCTTTGATTGGACGACTTTCAAAAGCAATGGGTCTCCCTTCCTGCATTAAAACTGCACCAATTCCATTTCCTGAGGCATCACATTCCACAATAAAGGTTTTTGTGAAGTCTGGCGTAGCTAAGACCGGTGCTAGGCACATTGCCTCTTTAAGATGTTCAAAGGCCTTAGTTGCTTCAGGAGTCCATGAAAATGCATCTTTCTTCAATAATGTTGTTAGAGTTGCTGCTATTCTCCCATAATTCTTAACAAACTTGCGATAATACCCTGTTAACCCGAGAAATCCTCGCAACTGCTTTATGGTTGTGGGAACTTTCCATTCCTTAATGGCTTTAATTTTGTTAGGGTCTACTTTAACACCTTCATGAGATACAATATGACCCAGATATTCCACCTCTTGTACTCCAAAGAAACATTTGGATTTTTTTGCATATAATTGTTTCTCCTGCAATAGTTTGAGCACCCTGTCAACATGTTGAACATGATCCTTTCAAGACCTGCTGTAGATTAGTATATCATCAAAAAATACTAGCACAAATTTTCTAAGGAAGGGTTTGAAAATGGAATTCATCAACCCTTGAAATGTAGAAGGTGCATTGGTAAGGCCAAAAGGCATGACCAAAAATTCATAATGACCCTCATGAGTTCGAAATGTCGTTTTTGGAATATCTTCAGTCTTCATTCTAATTTGATGATATCCTGAACGAAGATCCAACTTGGTAAAATAAATTGCTCCATGTAATTCATCCAATAATTCATCAATCACAGAATGGGAAATTTATCTTTAATGGTGAGCTTATTGAGCTCCCTATAATCCGGACACATGCGCCATGATCCATCCTTCTTGTGTACCAATACTACAGGAGCAGAGAAAGAACTTTGACTAGGTTGAATTATACCCGCCTCTAACATTTCTGCAATCATACGTTCAATTTCGCTTTTTTGGAAGTAAGGATATCTATAAGGCCTGATGTTTGGAGGAACACTTCCTGGAATCAAATGAATAGCATGATCATGATCATGAATAGGTGGGAGTCCTTTGGGAGTTTCAAACACCTTGGAATGATTGTCCAAGACTTGTTGGAGATCTGCAGAAATAGATGATTTTGATGTCAGAACTTTTAGAGAGCATAATTGTGCAATTACGCCTCGTTGTTCTTTCTTTAGAAGCTTTGTCAGACATTAGAGCTTATTATCCTTCCTGGCTTCCCTTCAATACCCCGTAATTCGACTTCCTTTCCTTCTGAAAAAAATTTCAAGAAAAGTTCTTGAAAATTAAAAGCTACCATCCCCAAAGATTGTAACCATTGTACTCCTAGTACAACATCAGCACCTCCCATAAGAATGGAAAGCATTGGACTATTCAATACATATTCCCCCATGGTTAGCTTGATATTATGGCATTTTCTAGAGCAATTTATAGTTCCTCCATTTGCAACCATCACTTGACATTCTGGTGCTGGGTATAGGAAACAATTTAATTCCTTGGCTACCTTACAATGAATAAAATTATGGATGCTACCTGAATCAATCAACACTATTACCTTTTTCTTCTTGATATGTCCTTCTATCTTGAGAGTTTGAGGAGTGGTAATTCCTGCTAGTGCATTACACGATATGGTCGGATTCATTTCTTCCTCTTCTAGGGCTGGTTCCTGGGTATATCCTCTTCTTGTTCATTTTCTTCTTCCTCTTCACAATCTATGTAAAATAATTTCTTCTTAGCACACTTATGACCTTTAGTGTATTTTCTATCACAACCCTAGCAAAGCCCTTTTGCTCTTTTTTCTTCCAATTGTTGTGGTGTCAACCTTGTAGGTTGTGGAAATCTAGGCGTAGCAACACTTCCTTCTTTATAGAATTGAGTGGTAGGCTTCCTTGTCGCCATAATTTTACATTCAACTTTTCTTGCCAACCTGAATGCCTTCTCCAATGAATCAGGTTCCAAACGCGAACTTCATGTTGGATGTTATCCTTTAAAGTGCCTAGGAAGAGATCAATCCTGTGTTCCTCTGTAAGATCAGTTACCCTTATATTCAATTTTTGGAAGTCCTCAATGTGCCGCCCCACTAAACCCTTTTGTTTGAGATTTATCAATTGGGTAAAGAAGGTGTTGCTCTTTGTATCCTCATAATGTGCTATCATTTCCTCCGTAAAAATTGACCAAGTGACAATTTTTTTACGGGAGCAAAGCCATTGATGCCATACAAATGTATTTTGTTCTAAATGTAAAGTTGCAATGCGTACCTTTTGCGTGTTTTGCACGTTATGGAGATCAAAATATTGCTCCATCTGTAGTATCCATGTTACAGGATCCTTTCCATCAAACTTCCTCATATCCATTTTTGGAATATGGTAGTTCTTCCCGCCAACATTCGAGTTTATGAAATCACGATTAACATTTATTTTGTTCTCATCATGAGGTTCTTCTCCTATATTTCCGCCATTAGGAATCATTTCTGGTTTTAAGCTTTTCATCAAGCCTTCCATGTATGCTTTTAGATCACTCTTCATGTTTTCCATGTTGTCTTTCATGTCATCCATCTTAGCTTCCACGCCATCCATCTTAGCTTCCACGCCATCCATTTTAGCTTCCATGCATTTCTTCAAACCGTCCATCTTCACTTCCATGCCTTTCTTCAAAACTTCCATTTCATTTTTTGTTGCTCTTTGCGAGAGTGAAAACTGTTGCATTTGCTCTTGTAATTTCGATAGATCATGTTGCAATTCTTCATCTTCATGAGTCATAGTAGAGCCTTCTGAAGGCTTAATGGGTGTTGAATTCTTTTTAGGGGCCATTTTAAAATCCAATATTGATATATATTCTACAATTTTCCCTTGGAATCAATTCAACTTGATTCTTCCAACAAGACTTATGTAATTCGGAAAAAAAAATACACACCTTTTACTAGCTTTTAGGAGCTCGATATTGAAATTGAATTATCTCTGTAATTGAAAATCTTAGATATCTAAAATTCAGCCCTGTAGTATCCCTCTGAAGCTTCTTTCAAATGCCACAGGTCTGACCTGATTTGGATTCTCCAAGACAAATTTGTGTCCAATCTCCCACAATGACCTAATTTTGGACTAGTTCAGTAGAGCGAAATTGTACGACTTGCCACGTGTCACTGTTTTGTTCTTTGTCTCTGAAATTGATAGCCAAGAAACTACAGGCCGTGTACTTGCGACCAATTTTGACGGCACTCCAATCCAATCTCCAGAGAGAGAGTTATTGAACTTTTCCCACGATCACCTCTTTGAGATGAAATTCAGGAGCCTGAAAAAGCACTACCTTCCACAGATCATATCTCCAAAAATATTGCGAAAAAAGCTCTGAAATTTTTTGACGAATTTCCTCAGGATTTCAGCTTCGCACCATACGAATTTCAGATTCTGAACCTTCGTAGAAAAATTTTTATAGCGAAAATTCCACGATGACCTGTTTAGGAGCTTGAAAAAAGGCCTAACTTCCACAGATGATATCTCCGAAAATATTGCGAACCAAGCTCTGAAATTTTTAGACAATATTCCTCAGGATTTCAGCTTCGCACCCTAAAAATTTCAGCTTCTGAAACTTCGTAGAAAAAGAGTTATAGCGAAAATGCCACGATGACCTGTTTGGAGCAGCGAAACCCTAGAATCCAAAGCTCTGATACCAAATGTTGTGTAACCAGCTCCAAAAAAGAGAAGAAAAGAGATATAAACGCCTTAGAAATGAGCCACTTCGAGGGGGCAACCTCCAATACATTACATAAATGAACAATTCTTGGATGATACAATTCACAAAACCTCCTTTCTATATATAGGAGTCCATGGGGCCATAATGTAATCTTAGTGGGCCACAATGTAATCCTAGCCGACCTAACAATAATAATTTAAGGGCACAATAATAACAAAATGGGGGTTACAAGGGTACAACAATAACAATAAGGGGTTTACACTAACAATAATAAGGGGCTATACTAGTGATATAGGGACCTAACAACATGGATCAGACCCAATGCGACGCGCTCGCCCGATCCGTCGCGACAGTCACTCAATGCGTCGCGCTGGGAAACTTCAACACAGTCTGCCCTCAAATTGCTTGCTTCGACCTCCACGATTTCTTCTTAGCTTACTCCAGTATTCTTGGCATAAAAAGAAGTTTTAAAACATGAAAATATCTTATATGCCAAGGATTTTGATTTTTCTTTTCAAAAAACCCACTTTGCAATGTTTCAAACTTTGACACTTTTCAAAAACTCTGTTTTGCTTCCTTTTGGATTTTTAACTGAATGATGAGATTTCTGTCTATCTTGCAGGGAATGGATGGCATGGAGCTTTGACAAAGGTTACCAGGGTTGCGAGTGAAAGCATTATCACAACTGAGAAAATTTAAAATTATATTTATTTATAGATAAAGATAAAAAAAATTATTTTTCTTCAAAACAGAGTTTTGAAGAAAAATCATTATTAAGCATATGATGATGAAAATTTTAGCACTGAAACCTTATTTCAGACTTCCTCATGTGCCTGCTAACCATTATTATGAATTCTGAAGACCTGATTAATGAAACCATATACCTAATGACACTAAAACGCTAAAATGACTCTTTGCAAACTATGAGACCAAAAATGACTGTAAATGATTTTAATGAATAGAAATAGGCCAGCAGGTAAAGGACATGAGGGACATGAGTGAAAAGCCACTACCTTCAGTTGATCCATGCTCCTAATGGAATGAAACTGACTGGACTGAGTGATACAGCTACTAATGCAATGCAACAAGAGAAATTTGATCTCTGACGGAGGGATGAAGATACTGACACTAACATTGGCTCCAATGGGGATGGTAGCTCCTTGGAGGTGCCAAGAACTACAAATCTCTGGGAAAGTAGGCAGTGCCTTCATCCATTGGGATATGGAGTCAATAACTTCGACAAACCAAAAAAATACTCTTGACTCATTTTCAGAATTGAAAAATGACTCAAAACTGACTCAATTTGGAAACCAAAAATGACTGAAAGACCTGACTCAACAAACTGGAACAAAACTAGAATCAACCTTCAGTTTTATAGCCTTCACCTTGGGCCCCAAACTGAAATAATGATGACAGCACACACTTGCAATGAAACTTAAACAAACCGGTATGTATAGTGATACATGTGACAGCAGAAAACATTTCAAAAATGGCACCATTTGAGTAGCCGACCATTGACCGGCCCTCCTGGACAATCTTCTCCATTCATTTCTTTCAAAAGGAAAGCATTTTGGCCTCTATATGCAGCAATTTTGAAAGGTACTTTCCAAATATTCTCGAATTTTCCATGCCTACCTTTGTATTCATTTCTTGCATCCCATTTCAGCACCACTTCTTCTAATTGAAACTTGTCTACCTTTACCTTTCGATCATATATCTTCTTGATTCTCTCTTGCATCTTGAAAGTGTTCTGAAAAACCTCGTCTCTAGTCTGCTGTAAATGGATCATTTGATTTATTCTCCGTTGCATATGATCATCTTCGCTGCCAGCTTCCTACAGAATTTCAACCACTGGAACTGCGAGAGAGGTAGGGAATACAGTGTCAACACCATACACGAGCTCAAAAGGAGGCATGCCTATAGATTTCTTTTGACTCACTCTATCTGCCCAAAGTGCATTAACCAATTTCTTATGCCAACCTTTCTTGTTTATTTCCAGCAGCTTTTCGATAATATTGACCAAGGATTTATTTGAAGATTCGGCCAATCCGTTGCCTTATGGATGATATGCGGTTGAGTTCCCCAAAGTGATTTGATACATATCACAAAATTCAATCATTCTCTTAGACTTAAAGGCTGCTGCATTATCAGTAATCAGCTTGTTTGGACAGCCAAAATGAGACAAAATATTGTTTTCAAGAAACGAAATTATTACCGAATCCATGGCCTGCCTAGTGGGAATCACCTCAATCCATTTAGTAAAATAATCCATCGATGTAAGGATCCATCTATGCTACACTGAAGAAGCAGGATGGATCTCACCAATGAAATCCAAACCCCATTGCTGAAAACGAGCACTTACTTCAATGGGCTTGAGCGGTAAAGGCTGCAATTTTCTTCTCCCTTAAAAAATCTGACATTCATGGAAGCTTTTAACAGTTTTGTACACATCAGCAAAGAGAGTCGGCCAATAATATCCTGCTCTCAAAATTTTGTGGGCCGTTGTTTTCCAGAAAAGGTTACCTCCACAATCTCCTTTATGAAAGTCCTCCATAACCTGCTTTGTTTCTTCTTCAACCAAACAATTGAGAAAAATACCATCGGGATCTCTCCAATAAAGTGCATTATTCATGATACAAAACTTGGCAGCCTTCAATTTCAAATTCCTAATTTTTTTTTAGCCATTCCTGGCGGTGGTGACAGATTTTGGAGAAAATATACAATGTCCGAATACCAAGGAGAAAGAACAAAGATTTCTGATACCTGAATTAGCGAACTTTCTTCATTTTCCCATAGCAGCAATGAGATTAATGTCCAAGGCATGCAAATTTGACTCAGCCATTAGCTTAGCCAGCTCTTGTCCTTTGATAAGCTTTGTAGGCTTTATCTCCACGTCATACTCCAACAAGGTGGCAATCCATTTGACTCGTCTCCCTTCTGGATCTGTTTGCACTAAAACATCTTTAACAGCAGCATTAGGAACATAAGCAAGAATATGAGAATGCAGAATATATACTCGAAAATATTTCAACACTTTCACTAAGGCAAGAGCTTGCTTTTCAATAATGTTATACTTTAAGGCTGCATCTCTTATGGTTCAGCTGAAAAAAGAAATTGGTTTCTCATGCTGATCTCTTTTCTGCATCAAGACTGCTGCCATAGTATGATCCGAGGCAAATGAAAACAAAATAAAATCTTGAGTATAGTCTGGGTTGATCAAAACTGGAGCTGAAGAAAGAGCCAATTTCACTAAATTGAAAGACTTTACTGCTTCCTCAGTCCACTTCACTACACTATATTTCTTGAGCATGTTTGTGATTTCCCTTAAATGTTCTGCGAGATTGGCCACAAAGCGACGTAAGAAATTCATCTTACCATTGACTGATTGGATCTCCTTTTTGTTTCGGGGAAGATCAATTTTCTGAATAGCTTCTACTCGAGCTAGATCAATGCGGATGCCATCCTTTGATATGATATGACCAATAATCTTGCCTTCATCCATGGCAAACAAAATCTTCTTTGGATTGAGAGATACACCATATTTTCTACACCGCTGAAAAAAAATCTTCAAATGGTAAAGGTGCTCTTCATTTGAATTAGAAAAACTGTCAAATCATCAAGATAAATAACCAAAAAGACATATTTTTCTTTCGTAAATGCCATATCCATCACTCACTGAAAGGTCGCACCAACATTCTTCAAACCGAAAGGCATTTTAGCATAATGAAAAGTTCCCCACGAAGTGGTGAACGTTGTTTTGTCTCTATCATCCTCATGGACCAGAATTTGGTTATAACTGGAATAACCATCGAGTAGCGACATACGAGATGCTCCAAATACTCGCTGAAGTATGTGATCCATTTTGGGCAATGGATAATTATCTTTCAAAGAAACCTTATTCAGATTCCTAAAATCAATGCATAAGCGAATCTCACCTGTTTTCTTGCACACAGGCACCAAATTAGAAATCCAATCTAAAAATCTTATGGGAATGATGATACCAACCTTGTATAACCAATTTACTTCCTTCTCTATTGAGGGCAGCAACTTTGGATTTATTCTTCTTGACTTCTGCTGAAAGAGCTTTTGATTTGGCTTGATCAGAATGGTGTGTTGAATTATGTTTGTGTCGTATGTCTTCAAATTTGAATAGTCCCAAGAAAATACATCAGCAAAGGAAGATAATAAACTGATATACTTTGATTTTACCTGTGGGGGCAATGCTTTGGAAAATTTCACCATTTTTGGATTTTCTGCTAATCCAATGTTCACATCCTCAACTCCTTTCTCTATTGGCTGCAAGGTTGGTTTTCGAGCTACATCATCTTGGTCGAAAATCTCCTCTAAAGGTATTAGACCTTTAGGAATGACATTATCCTTCAGCTGCAAAAATTCCATCTGATTTACTTGCACATCCGCCTCACCATCATCATGCTCCACATCAATAGAAGTGTCTTTGACTTTACCTTCATTTTGCAGAAATTCATCAATTTCTTCATCATCTTGAAACACTTGCCAATACCTTTGATTGTCAGGGACAGTCGGACGATGCTTCACATGAATTCCAAATTTGTTACTTGAGTTCATCATAATTTTCAAATTACTTGTTGCTTTTGCAAGTGCATCTACAATACCATTCTGAATACAAGGGACACATGTCAAAGTATAATCTGAAAACAATCTCAAGATATCTAATACCGCATTGCGGTAGGCCCGCATTCGAGGATGCTTAGTTTGATATTTACCTTTCACTTACTTTATAACTAACTCGGAGTCGCCATACACTGCAATCCTCTTAGCATTTAATTTTCTAATAATTTTCAGACAAGCAATTAAAGCTTCATATTCAGCCTCATTATTTGAAAAATCAAAAGCCAATTTATAAGAACATACCCTTACATTACTCGGCACTTTGTTTGGGGAGGAAAAAGGGCTGTGTACCCAAATGCCAATTCCAGCACCATCATTTCCTACCGCACCATCAAAATACATGGTCCACAAACCATCTTCATCCTCTTCCAAATGATGAAATTCAGTTTTCTCTATTATTTCTGCTTGTTTTCCATCAACATTTTGCTGCTGTCGGAAGGCTGATTGCTCAACGGTACTTTCAAGTTTTTGTCTCTCTTCCTTTAGGACCTCTCTGAAAATTTCAGTGATTTCTAAAATGTCTTCTACTTCAACTAATTGACTATTTACATCATTAAATCTATCTGAATACAAAACAAATGATTCTAAATCAGTATGTACATAATTTATTGGATGATTTACCGATTTCTCCTTGCTAGTAATCATATACTTCATCTTTTTCTCCTGGTATAATTTCCTCATTTGACCAAACACGGGAATAGTAGCATAGGAGAAATCAAGCTGCAATGTCCCTTTAAGTTTCGCTCCCCAAGATCTAGAAAGAAGCATGCCAAATCTAGGAGGAATATCCGCCACAACCACATCCATCAAAACATTTATAGTCAGAATCTGATCCAAACAGACCACCAAATCTTTGATAAGCCCAATGCATCTTACTCTACTAGAATCGAAAGAATAAAGGTCATGATACTTTCTAGTGATATCCAATCCCAATTTCTCCATGACTTCCCTAGGCATGAGATTATGAGAGGCTCCAGAATCAAACATAGCATTGTGTAACACATAGTCATGCAATCTAAGGCGGATATAAAAAGGAGGTACATCACTATCTGGAGACTCACCATCCAATGTTGGACCAAAAATCAACTTGGGTTGATCATCTTCCACGTTTACCATATCAGACAATGGATCTAAACTCAAAATCTTAGACACCTGGCCCTTATAGCTGCTATTCTTCATCAATTCAGTCAGTGGAATGGACACTTTTAACTTAGCAATTTCATTTTCTAGGTTAAAAATTGGAGTTTTCTCTACCTCTTTAGTTGGAACACCCTTCTTTTCAGTTTTCTCCTTTGAAACATTTGGCTGATTGGATGTTTCATTTGCTTATGGTGATTTGCTAGTAGAGGGATCAACTATCTCTTTTCCTTTCTTCTACACAACGGGTGAATCATTCTTTGGTGTTGTAGCTTCCTTTCTCTTTTGAATTGGATTAACGGGCACATCTCTATTTTTGAGTGAATATTGTCGCTACTGGGCATTCATGTATCCCCTATGATATTCATCAGACTCTTCTTCAAGGGCTATTTCATTTGCTAAGATGAAATTCTCGTCTTTTTGTATAGCTGAGCTCTCGGAATACTCCTCATCTTCAGTGATAAAAATTGGCATATCATCAGGTGTAAAGAAATGATTCTCTTCTCCAATTACATTCTCCTCATCATCTAATTCCAGACCATGTACAAAATTGTGCTGTAAGGGTGTCTTCACTTGTTACTGTACTACTGGTTCTTGTGCTCGCTGCTCTCTTTTCTTGATTCTAACTTGTGGCTGTTGCTGGCCACGGAAGGGATTTCTAATCTATAGTTAAGGCTTATCAAGTGTTAATCTTTCAAACATATTTTCCATCTTACGAAGCACTTGATCTAACGTGGAAACCTCTTCCTTTATTGCTACTTTCTTTTCAGCTTTCATTCTAGCTCTCCTGGCATTCAAATTGGCTTCAATGCTGACTACAATTTTCTGCATATATTCTAAAGTGCCCAGATCTCTTTCTCTTAACTGATAGGCCATGTCAGGATCGAAACCATCCGGAAACTTAATTAAAGCCGACCCCCTAGGTGGCTTTATATCAGAAGGAATTGCATTGTAAACAGTATTGAACCTAATACAATAATCTTGAACAGACTCACCAACGTTCCGCTTGATATTATCATATTCAGAAAGGATTGAAATAGGGTCTTTCTTCACTTCCCATCAATCCAAGAATTGTCTCTGAAGGTTAGGCAATGTAGCAATACTTCTAGCCGGAAAAGCTCTGAACCACTTTCTTACTTCACCTCCAAAGTTTTGTACAAACAGTCTCATTGTCACATTTTCCACATCAATCTCATGAAGGTCAAAGAAATCTGGCATCCTATCCACATGTTGCTAAGCAGTAACACTTTGAGGAGTGCCATCAAACAATGGAATTTTTCTTTGATAATCAGCAGGCATGTCATCCAAGTTTTGAGGCAATACGGGGGGTGCAAATCGGGTAGCCATTGCTCTTGGTGGATTTACAACCGAGTTTGGGGATATAGGAGGAGTCGGAGCAGTTAATGTATGAGGTGTATGTGGTGTGGATGGAGGTGATACTACTGCAGATTATTGATCAGGGATAGAAGGTTGCAAGGGAATGGTAGGAACGAAAGGAGGCTCGGTAGGAATTTGTGAACTAGATGCAATTGTGGATGACCCAAGAGTTGTAGATGCAGACTCTATGAATTCGGGAATTTTTGTTGCCACAATGGAATTCTGAATATTCAAGATGTAACTGTCAATGGATCTATTAGATTTTTCAATATCAAGATCTTTGACAAACTCTGGATTTAGTACAGTAGAATCAATAGCACTTTCAGACTTAGTCTTAAACAAGGACAACTCAAATTGTTCATCAAACTCAAGATCTTCAAGATACTCAAAAACAATGGGACATGAATGAGATTTGAACACAGGAATCATAGGACTTTCTCGACGAAGGAATCTTGAAATAAGATTGGGATTTTCATACACAGGAGGTGGATCAGGATCTGGATTTTCCCTGGTGTGTCGTCTGGAAGGCAGTGTGTTGAATTATTTTCAAAAATCAAATGGACAAAACCAACTTGTTCAGTCTATCGAATTCTAGACTCATCACCCAAAAGTCCAGAATGTCTGATGTACTAGGGAAATTCACAAGTTAGATGTTACGTTTACAAACTAGAGCAGAGATTGACTAAAGCAGCATTTATCTACTTATGCACTTGCAAAGCAATGTGCAGTTCGAAGGCTACCTGGCATAAGTTCAGGCTCCGTCTGTAGCTTATAAAACAAATAACACTAACAAGCAAACTATTTTGTATGCTTCCCCAGTGGAGTTGCCACTATTTTATGGCCTAAATCTACCTCGGGCTGAGAAAGTCAGAGTCTAGGGTAACATCAAACCATGCTTAATCTGGTAGCTAGCCCTACCAGATCGGGAGAGGGCTCTCTCCTCGTCAATCTCAGCAAAAAATAATCAGTGACGCTTGAGATGACTTTTGAAAAAAAGGTTGATTTTAGGCTAGGTATATACGTAAGAGAGTTGGATTTGATTTTGAAGGTGTTTTTTAGATCAAAGGGGAAGGAAGATTTTGGGTCTGGGGAATGAGGCCGAGTTTTTGCAGAGATATGAATGGGGCAAGGAAAGAAATTGTTTTGATGCTTCGAATTGAATGAAATGGATAGCTCAAACTGGTGAGGAGTTGAAGAGGGCAAGAGGCTTTCAAGAATCCTCTTCAGACAGTTGAAAACATACAAAATTAAACAAAACTCAAGGTAGAGCACTGCAAATCTAATGAATTCCACCTTTATACTTGTTTGTTTAACTTAATAATAAATAAGAAGGAAGATGATATACATGAAACATTACTAAACTTACAATCACATAGAGAAATACATCATCAAAACAAAGAGCCACATGAATCCCAAGGAGTTCTACAAACCCTGGTCTATTCCTTTGCCAAAATGCAGAGATAAAATGTACAATGAAGCTCAAAGCAATCCCAAGTGTCCAACCCTGAAAATGACTAAAAAAATACAAGATATAGACAAGAATAACTCATCCCCATGCCTCTAGGGGTCGAGCTCACTATTTTAGGAGATGTTTCAACAAGATCTAAACTAAGAACTGGAAAATAGGCAGTGGAACAGCTTGCCTCTATAAGATAGGAAACCGATTCATTCAGTTACAATTCACATTTCGATGAATGAATCTACTTCCATGAGTAAAAATTTTCCAAAATTACCTCAAGAGCCATGAAATTACATAAAATTACATCAATAGTTTACATGTGGAAGTGAGAAAGTCAAACTAGCCAAAACTAGGCGAAAAACAGAGTTACTGAGTGAAAAATGAGCTAAAATCCCCAATCCATCGGGCCAGTTTGGAGCTAGTTTTGAAGTCCTTCCTGGTGTCCAAATTGAGCACAGGATAGCTCATTGGAAAGACCTACCTGTCTACTTTCCAACCCAAGTGGAATTTGTGAATTTGGTTGCCAGTTTCCCCTCCACAAATTAGTTTTCCAAACACTACTTCGTGTGTGTCCAAAAAGGGGCAGAAAGGTCATTGTTAGGGTGTTTTTGACCCTTCTGGAGGCCCAAAACCTGTCAAAATCTCTTGGCCATGGGTAGGCATGCATAAATTTTCATGAAAAATCTAGAAATACAAATTTTTACCCAAGAGGAGCTCCCAATCATAAGCGCGCGCCAAGTGGCGCGACACGTCGTGCAGAAAAATTTGTGTTTAGGCCAAAAAAAATCAAAATTGACAAAATGTGTCCCAAATTTCTTGAAATTTGGGCTGAGTGTCCTCCATCATGCACTATGCTGGGCCAAGAAAGCCTTGGCTAAAATTTGAAGTCTATCTTGCCTTTTCCGACGCTTTAATACCCTCTTTAACTTAGCTTTCAAGATGTTGATTCGTGCCTTGCAAACATGATTTCTCACCCAATAATGATTCTTCATGTGCCTCAACATGTTCTTTTCCTTTTTGGCCTTCTCCAAAAGCTTCTCCTCTCTCGCTCAATGGATGTCATCTAGGTTTGGCTCCTTTGGGCAACTTGCCGGTTCTCACGTATATTTTGCAAATCCATAATAGCTTGCTGATCTTCCAACTGTTTTTTTCGCTGCTCAAGGTAGTTGATAATCCATTAAGCTCTTTGCAACTTGACAGTCAAAGTTTTTATTTCCGCCTTCTGCTCCTGAACAACCTCTCTCAACTTTGAGCTTGGTGAGCTCAAATCCTCATCAATGAGTATGAAATTTGTATCCTGGCCTCCTGAAGGCCCCTCATCCTGCATGGGCTTATTACCCTTTTCCTGTACCTGTACCTGTGCTACTGATGATGGAAGCGAGACCCCTTCCACCTTGAGTGGAGATAATAATCACCTGGATGCTGCAAATAACCTTCTAGTGCCTCTCTGATAAGTGACATACACCGACACACTAGTAGTCTATGTCTCCTGACCCTCATGCTGATATGAAGGTTCACCTGCCTCATGAAAAACCTCTGAAGGAACCTGAGGAGCTGTGAATAAATCATTAGAAATGAAATCCTCCCATGAAATACCCTGCAAGTCGAGCTGATGCATAACCACGATCTTGATGAGTGCAAAGTGATAGATACTGCTATACTGCTGCTCAGGAGTTTTCCTTTGCACGAGAGTGGTCATCTTCTCAATATTACGGCACATGAAATAACGGAGGTTCATCATCCTCACCTTGGTAAAATGCATCAGAAACCTGATATGATATGCATAAAGACGTGAAAACCGGCCTTCACAACTGAAATATTTGATGATAAGTTTCATTAGAGGAGCATAGGAATCCTTTAGGAACAGGAAAGGAAACACTCTGCCGAGTTTTCTCACAAAGCTGGGTCTGATATATGGCTCATAGTGTACCCTGTCAATCTGTTGCCTTTTGTTCCATTTTTCTCCAACATTTGGTATTCTGGTTGCTTGAGAGATAGTTTCAGGTGTTAAAGTGAATGTTACACCGGCAAGGGTGACTTGACCATCATGTAAATGCAACACAAACAAACGGGCCAGCTCTTAATGGTGATGGACCATAGCAACCATTTCAAAAAATTGATAACAAGACTGTTGTTGAAAACATGCCATGGCAAGTGGAAAAGCCTGCAATTCAGCCAATGAAGTGGGCTCCTCCCTCACATGTCTGCCACTCTTATGAGGTCTTCTAGGTGCATGTAATTCAGTTATGGAATCACTGTCTCGGTCATAAGATGTATCGGTATCTGTCTCCATGATGTCCAAGGTCTATATTGTCTTAGATGAAAATGAGAAGTTTGGTTTCTTTGATTTTGTTGCCAAATAAGTGATAATAAATGAGGGAATATGGAGGGATAGGGTAGTGGAAATGATAGACTATTGCCAAGTGAAATTTGTCAATTGAAGATTTTTGGAGTAGTTACTTGGTTTCTTGAGATAGCCTTGGGGTTTGGGAAAATTTACAATTGGGATATGGGGTATTGGGAATGGGATAGGAAATGAATGATTTAGGGATACAAGGGAATAGGGAAATGGGCTGTTGTAAGAAGATAGATAGTGAGGAGGGATTAACAAGATGGGGGAAATGAGAATGATTGACACCAAATCAATTTCAAGACCCTAAAGGAGCATTCTTCCAACAAGAGAATAGGGTTTGATTTTTTGTATTTAAACTCTCATAAACATAACCAAACACATTTCATTGGCAATTACAAGGTTTATTGACTTACTTGGACAAAGATGGACTGAGTCGATATGAAGATTTGGAAGAAATAGTAATAAACTTGCTTCCTGGCCCAATGCATCACGCAACCAACCCAGTGCGCTGCGCTGCTTCTATGTGTTGTGCATTAGAAAATTTACACACAGGGAGTAGACCCAATGCGTCACGCTCGCCCAATGCGTCGCGACAGTCACTCAATGCATCGCGCAAGGAAACTTCAACACAGTTTTCCCTCTAATTGCTTGCTTCGATCTCCACGATTTCTCCTTGGCTTACTCCAGTCTTCTTGGCATACAAATGAAGTTTTAAAACATGAAAATATCTTATATGCCAAGGATTTTTATTTTTCTTTTCAAAAAACCCACTTTGCAATGTTTCAAACTTTAACACTTTTCAAAAACTCTGTTTTGCTTCCTTTTGGCTTTTTAACTGAATGATGAGCTTTTTGTCTATCTTGCAGGGAATGGATGGCATGAATCTTTGACAAAGGCGACCAAGGTTGCGAGTGAAAGTATTATCACAACTGAGAAAAGTTAAAATTACATTTATTTATACATAAAGATAAAAACACTATTTTTCTTCAAAATAGAGTTTTGAAGAAAAATCATTATTAAGCATGTGATGATGAAACTTTTAGCATTGAAACCTTATTTCAGACTTGCTCATGTGCTTGCTGACCATTATTAGGCATTCTGAAGACCTGATTAATGAAACCCTAGACCTAATGACACTAAAACGCTAAAATGACTCTTTGCAAACTATGAGACCAAAAATAACTGTAAATGATTTTAATGAACAGAAATAGGCTAGCAGGTAAAGGACATGAGGGACATGAGTGACAAGCCATTACCGTCAGATGATCCATTCTCCTAATGGACTGCAACTGACTGGACTGAGTGAGACACCTAATAATGCAATGCAACAAGAGAAATTTGATCTCTGACGGAGGGATGAAGATACCGACACTAACACTACGTATTTGGCAAAATTTATGTTTCCAAAATTCCCCAAAAACCAAAATTTTCACTTAAGTGTCAAATGTGCCAAAATTTGTCCAAAATTGTGAGGTTAATCTCTAAGCAATAGTTGGAGACATGAAGAGACACCTAGGCAAGTATTTCTAACCTCTCCTCCTTTTGCTCGGTCAAAGCTTGAATTTTTGCATGGGCTCGTTTGAGCTTGGCCCTTACAATCTTGTTTCTCATGGCATAGTGCTTTTCCATTTTTCTTTGAATATATTTGTCTTTCTTGGCCTTCTCTAGCAAGCTCTCCATATGCAAATTGGCTCTATCAAACCATGACTCTCTATCCCAGCTAATCTCTATGTCAAGCACCTCATTTGGAGTGAGCTGCTCCACCAACTTAGCTTCTCTTTGTCTCTCACATGATAGAGCTCTCTTTAGTCCTATTGTCATTGGTCTCTTTCTCAGTCGCTAATCCTCCTCACCATCAATCTCACCAAATCTATCCATGGTATCCTCTAACAATGCCTTAGCCTTCCCTGCCTCATTTTGAGGTTTTATGGTCCTGACCTCACTGATGATCTTCTTGGTCTTTAGGTACTAATTTTCTTTCTCAAGAAAGTCAATCACATACTGTGCTCTGTCAAGATTAGCTTGAAGCTCACTAATCTTTGCTTCCTTGCTTCTAATCATTGCATTAGTGACTCTATCCTCAACCTCCTCATCAATTTCAATCAACTGAAACTCATACTGAGTTTATTGTTTGTCCTCCTGCTCATCAATCATAGGCTCTATAGCATTTTCCTTTCCCTTGTATACCTATTTTGTTGATGAAGAAGGCATGGCCCCTTTCACACAATGTGAAGCAAATACATGCCTGTGGTCTCTCTGATAGGTTTTTGGAAATGGCTCAACATTATTCGCATTAGCCCAAGTTGCCACAATGTCCCTTTCATTGCTTGATGCTCCAATATCATGATGTGATGATGAAGGGTTATAGAAAGGTGAAGAAGTAGGATCAACATGAGGTGAATGGATCTAAATGGGTGATGATGTACGAGCAACAAGCTGAGATGGAGAATTGGATATGACAAGATGAGATGATGAAGGGATATTCCACTCATGATAACTAGGTGGGGTAGTAGAAACTTCATTTGCAATGAATATTTCCCATGGGATGTTATTTTTCTCAAGATGATGCATGAATATCATCTTGATGAGGGAGTGATGAAAAAGACTGCATCTGATGATTATAATCCCTCTTTTGTAAAATGTATGCCATATTTTCAATGTTGCGGGAGAGATAGTAAGGTATGTGAAGCATTCTGACTCTAGTGAAGTGCATGAGGAGTTGGATATGGTATGAGTAGAGTCGAGAGAACCTCCCCTCACAAGTTAAGTACTTCATGATTATTTTCATCATGGGGACATATCAGTCAAGGAGATGAGAGAAAGGGAAAATTGACTTCTTGTCGTCCTTGTATCTAGGTTTGAGGTATGGCTCATAATAGATTAGATCAAGGTTTCCTTGTTTAAACCACTTCTCTCCCAAACTAGGGATCACTGTAGCAGCTGAAATGGAAATGGTGGACATATCAAAAGTGACCCCAGCAAGAATGACCTGCATATCATGAATATTTGTGATGAAAAACCTTGTAAAAACAAGGTGATATTGAATCTGCTGCACTTTCTCACAAAACTCGAAACAACCAACATGTTTAAAACATGACACAGTAAGACTAGAAGCAATGAGATCTTTTGTGGTTATGGGCTCATATATGTTAATTTTCTCTCCTTTGTGGTCACTTCTCCTTGGTATTTGTGCCTTACTAACACCTTTATACTCCTCTTCAGACATTTTAAATTTTGAATTAGGAAACCCTAGGGTAAAAATTGGAATGAGATGAAGGGAGAAGGAGATGAGATGGCTAGATTAGATATGTTGGGGTTCCTATGTTTTGGCAGATTTGGAAATACCAAAAGATCAGACAACATCAAACCACTTTGGGGCCCTAGGATCTAGCACTCCTGGACCCGGAGAGGGATCTCTCCAATAACACAAAGAATAATATATCTTTGAAGCTCGAATTGAGATATTAGGCTAGGTATGAAGCAAAAAGGGGTGTTTTAAAATAATTTGGCTGGTTGGTTACTGGGTTGGTTAGGAGATCATGGACTGGGAAAGTAATGGGAGGAAAGGAACAAAGCAACAAGATGTTTTCAGCAAAGAGGATAGGTCAAGAAAGTGCCATCCAGTGGGCTATGGAGTCATGAAAGGAGAATTACATGCAACAACTAGCCAAGGCCTCCAAAGGGCAAGTCATCTAATACCAAAGGATCTTTAGACTAGATGGTGGGATGGAACATTAAGGAAAGAAAGTGAGAGAAGGAAAGCAACCTACTTTCTATCTATAGATCAGATCAGAGGTCATTTAACTCCAGACCTGCTTGTACATACTCGAAGGTAGCTCTCAATGGAAGGAAAAAGGGGCAGCTTATAGATCGGACCAGAAGTCATTTAACTCTAGGCCAGCTTTAGCATGCTCCAAGGGAAAAACAGAGATGATTTTAACATAGGGATCTCAGAAAGGCCAGCTGGTTGCACAAGGATCCTAGTGGACAAGGTTAACTCTAATCCCCAGTGTTCCCAAATCTTCAAGCTTAAACCCAACAAGAACATCTAAGAACTGATTCACTCAATTCATACATCAGAGAGCAGGTAATAAAATCCACTACACTGGTTAAATTGGCTGAGATCGATCCTTAGATAACACATTTCAGAAGAGAAACATAAATGGCAAGGAGAGCAGGAGCATAGGGTACCTAGCAAGGGTAAATCCTATGCCAGAATTCTGATGCAAGCCAGTAGAACATGAAACAACATGTAAATGAAATAAACAGAGTTAGAAAAACATCACCAATAGTAATAGACCATGATCCTGTGAAATGTGCTTGATTAATGATGCAAAACCAGTCATATACATCAGAGCTCAATGGCTGAAATACAATCCAAATTTCTCCTCCCAGCCTACTACATAATAACTACTCTGCTACTCCCTCCCAAGACTGTTCTAACAGTCAAACATGAATCCCTCTCACTCTAACAGCAGCACCTGGACAACAACAGCCCAACAACAACCTTTATAGTTCGTTCTTGGGAATTCTTATAGGAGAATGAGAATAACAGGGGTAGATACAAATTAAATGAATTTCATTAAGACAGAATGGTGGAGGAGTTCCTGCCCATGCTGCTTAATGGCTCTGTAGCTCTGTATGTACTCTGTAGGCTATTTGGAAGCCTCTGTCAGGTCGAAATTGACCTCTGATATGTTCCTTGTAATCCTCTCGGCTATCTGGAGCTCTGCGCTACCTTCTGGATCTGGTTAACTGGTTTAAAGTCTGTGGGCTTCTCGATACCTCCATTATTAGTGCTCAGACAGTCTTTAATGAAGCTCTGTCAGTGAAATTAACTGCTTATGAGCTCGAGGCGGCATGGAAACTTTTGTACGAAGGCATACCTCTGGAGGAAACACGTTCTGCTGTTAGATAGCGTAGTTATGACTTGGTGATGTGCCCATTAGTCTTCAAGCTGAGCCTTGAGTCCTTTGAACACAGGATTAGCACTTTAAATCTCCAATTACAGGCTCAAATCCCTTAAATCCATCTCTGCTATCCCATTTGGCCACTGAATTGTGCCCTCTATGACCCCTGCACAATGAAATAACTTGTCACAAAACTCGGGCAGTGGCGGAGAAATGCCGTGGGGGCCGGAGGAGTGGTGGCGGAACAGTGAAAATAGCGGAAATGATGAAAAAGTGGCAAAAGGGATGGTTAATAGAGTAAAAACCCAAATATTAAACATTTGGGGTAAATACAAAGGAAATACATGAAATGCAATGGAATGGACGGAAGAACAATGAAGCGGGGGATAGCATGAGGCGGGACCCATATCGCAATCGCAATCGGAGCAGGGCGGAGGGCAGAGTGACACAACACAAAACTTGCAATGCGATATGGGACAGACCTTTATATAAGTGAAAATATAACAAAAATCCTCGTTTACACAAGGAAAAACCCTTTATTATATGGACTGACGGAAGAAATATGTGGTGGGACCCAGCAGGTCTAATCGCAATCGGAGATTGGAGCGGGCGGAAATCGCAACACACATTTCAAAAGCTTTGATTTTGATTGGAGAGATGGGGTGATTAAGCGGTGGCCATTGGATCTACAGGGAAAACAACAGTGGAGATTAAATTAGGCAATTGCAATCGGGGAACGAAAGACAGGACTTGCGATTGCGATCGGAGGTTGGGACACGATTGGGCGCAAACCGTTGATCTCGGGTCCAGATCAACAGCGAGGAATGCAATCGGAGGGGCAGTGCGATCGGGGCTGAGCCGTCGGATCTAGCGGATGGACAGACGGCTGTGATTCAATCGGGGGACGGAAGGAAGGTTTGTGATTGCGATAGGAGGCCGAGTGCGATTAAGCACTGACCGTTGGATCAGTGGGGAGGTGGGCGACTATGATTTGATCGGGAGATCTCAATTGGGGTGGCACCACTGTGACTTGCGATTGTGATCAAACGGGGGGTTGCGATTAGCACTCCACCGTCGGATTTGAACAACAGATCGACGGTGTATAACATATCGCAGGACTTGATGTTACAAACCGATCGCATCGGACTTTTTCAATATAACAAAGGAATTTGCACCCGCCCGACTCTCCGATTGCGATTGGCACCTAGGAATTAAGCGCTTAGTCCTAGTGCAAGGGCATGTGTGGGAAGTGGTTAAGGGGTTTGCGGTAAGGGGCTAAGCCCTATCACAATGTTAAAAAGTGGGTTTTAGCCCATTTAAATGTGATTTAAAGGTTAGGAAGGGGAACGATAGAGGAATAAGGGGGGGAAATGGCCGATAAAGGGTAGGGGAAGAATTTAAAGGGGATTTTGGGGGGATTAAGAGGGTAAAAATGGAAAAAGAAGGGGAGACAAGGGGCAATAAAAAAGAGGCTAAGTGAGGGTGAAATAAGGAGGAAAAAGGAGGCCTTTGGGCATTTCTTCACTAGAGGAGAGGCTTTATAATGGAAATTAGTAGAGGGGATTCTATCAAAGGATAAAAGGCACAAGGAGGCTTCAAGGATGATGTGTTTGCAAGGGAAATGCATTACTTGAAGGCTCAAAAACATTTTAGCCCCCTGTTTGCTTATCAAAAATTTATAGGGGGGCTAACAGTGGCTCCACATGGGGATGGCTTCTTCTTGAAGGAGTCAAGAATCCAGAAAATAATCTTTGGTGTAGGCCATATGCTTGCTGCTTGGCTCATCCCTTTCTTTCTTTAGATCAGCTGCCACAAATCCTGAAGACATTATATCAGTAGTAAAATTCTCCCCAACAACTACATACCCACACTATAGTCCTAACATTTCTTCTTCTCGGTGCACTTGGACTTGCAGACCCTTTACATCATTAATTTCTACAAACAGGAAAATAAACCTATTCTACTTCTACCCTTATTTCTCCATGAGACCAGATTAGACTGTTGTTCTCATATGTTTCTCTACCTACACTACTACCTGCTAGGATTAAACTGTCTAGCAGATTTCTTCTCTACATTCTAAGACAAAAATTGAAAAACAGTCAAGCCAGGATTAGACTGTCTGACTTGCTGGACTTTGCAGAAAACAAAAAAACCAACTACATGCTCACAGGCTGAGCTTTATTTCAAATTTCCTACCTATTCTATTCTAACTGGAAATCTCTGATGCCCTAGGTGATGCAATAATGCCAATGTAGCCAGTCAAGTAATAGCAAAAAAGGATATGAGCACTGGCTGCCTGTCAGAGATAACCACAGGGTGCTCTGCTCGTGATTCCTCAAAACTGTGGTCACCATCAGTAGTGACCATTCCTGATGAATCTGGCCCTGGTGAAGGATCAACGCTGGAGAAAATAAGCTCATCAGGGCTTCCATGTACTCTGCCACAGGATCAACGAACGCAGGATGTATACTCTCTTATTTCTGGCTTGCCATGATTGGTAGGCTGTCTACGTCCTGGGCAGCTTCGATTATTGCATCTTCCACTGCATCTTCAGTGTGGCTCATGAAAATCGGATCCTCTTCTTCTTGTATTTCGAAGAGCAGCGGAATATTTTCTCTTTTGGGGGGCGGGAGACTTTCCAAGAAGGCTTTGGGGTCTCTAAACTCATATGATATCTCTTGTGAGTTCAAAATTTTTATCTCAGCTTCATATCTCTTCACCAGCACTTCTAAAAAAACTTTCTTCACCTCAGGTCGATCATTGAATCTTGAGCTGGAACGAAAAACCTCTGGAAGGTCCTTGCTTTGGAGTTTAGATAGTATATCTGATATTCCATAACGAAACTCTTCAAGGGGGCTAAACTCGGAGTCTTCCATTGGTGGGGTTGATGTTGTGATGTGACTGGCCTCCCAGTGGAGTCTTATGTGAAAACACGGATAATCAGTGGCCTGCTGATCACCATTGGAGTATTTTTGTCATTCAGGAATTATGGAGTCACTAGGTGGATGATTTACAGCTTTACTGTCTACCACAGTGGTTTACCAAATCAACCTTTTGGTCTAGTCCCCAGCAGAGTTTCCATTATGTTGGGGTTCCTATGTTTTGGAAGATTTGGAAATACCAAAAGATAAGACAGCATCAAACCACTTTGGGGCCCTAGGATCTAGCCCTCCTGGACCCGGAGAGGGATCTCTCCAATAACACAAAGAATAATATATCTTTGAAGCTAGAATTGAGATATTAGGCTAGGTATGAAGCACAAAGGGGTGTTTTAAAATAATTTGGTTGGTTGGTTACTGGGTTGGTCAGGAGATCATGGACTGGGAAAGTAATGGGAGGAAAGGAACAAAGAAACAGGATGTTTCCAGCAAAGAGGATAGGTCAAGAAAGTGCCATCCATTGGGCTATGGAGTCATGAAAGGAGAATTACATGCAACAACTAGCCAAGGCCTCCAAAGGGCAAGTCATCTAATACCAAAGGATCTTTAGACTAGATGGTGGGATGGAACATTAAGGAAAGAAAGTGAGAGAAGGAAAGCAACCTACTTTCTATCTATAGATCAGATCAGAGGTCATTTAACTCCAGACCTGCTTGGACATACTCGAAGGCAGCTCTCAATGGAAGGACAAAGGGGCAACTTATAGATTGGACCAGAGGTCATTTAACTCTAGGTCAGCTTTAGCATGCTCCAAGGGAAAAACAGAGATGAGTTTAACATAGGGATCTCAAAAAGGCCAGCTGGTTGCACAAGGATCCTAGTGGATAGGGCTAACTCTAATCCCCAGTGTTCCCAAATCTTCCAGCTTAAACCCAACAAGAACATCTAAGAACTGATTCACTCAATTCATACATCAGAGAGTAGGCAATAACATCCACTACACTGGTTAAATTGACTGAGATCGATCCTTAGATAACACATTTCAGAAGAGAAACATAAATGGCAAGGAAAGTAGGAGCATAGGGTACCTAGCAAGGGTAAATCCTATGCCAGACTTCTGATGCAAGCCAGTAGAACATGAAATAGCATGTAAATGAAATAAACAGAGTTAGAAAAACATCACCAATAGTAATAGACTAGGATCCTGTGAAATGTTCTTGATTAATGATGCAAAACCAGCCATATACATCAGAGCTCAATGGCTGAAATAAAATCCAAATTTCTCCTCCCAGCCTACTACATAATAACTACTCTACTACTCCCTCCCAAGACTATTCTAACAGTCAAACATGAATCCCTCTAACTCTAACAGCATCAACTGGACAACAACAGCCTAACAACAACCTTTACAGTTCGTTCTTGGGAATTCTTATAGGAGAATGAGAATAACAGGGGTAGATACGAATTAAATGAGTTTCATTAAGACAGAATGGTGGAGGAGTTCCTGCCCATGCTGCTTAATGGCTCTGCAGCTCTGTATGTACTCTGTAGGCTATTTGGAAGCCTCTGTCAGGTCGAAATTGACCTCTGATATGTTCCTTATAATCCTCTCAGCTGTCTAGAGCTTTGCGCTGCCTCCTGGATCTGGTTAACTGGTTTAAAGTCTGCGAGCTTCTCCATACCTCCATTATTACTGCTCAGACAGTCTTTAATGAAGCTCTGTCGGTGAAATTAACTGCTTATGGGCTCGAGGCGGCATGGAAACTGTTGTAGGAAGGCGTACCTCTGGAGGAAACACGTTCTGCTGTTAGGTAGCACAGTTATGACTTGCTGATGCGCCCATTAGTCTTCAAGCTGAGCCTTGAGTCCTTTGAACATGGGATTAGTGCTTTAAATATCCAATTACAGGCTCAAATCCCTTAAATCCATCTCTGCTATCTCGTTTGGCCGTTGAATTGTCCCCTCTGTGACCCCTGCACAATGAAATAACTTGTCACAAAACCCAGGCAGTGACAGAGAAATGCCGTGGGGGCTGGAGGAGTGGTGGCGGAACAGTGAAAACAACGAAAATGATGAAAACGTGGCAGAAGGGATGGTTAATAGAGTAAAAAACCAAAATATTAAATGTTTGGGGGAAATACAAAGGAAATACATGAAATGCAATGGAATGGACGAAAGAAAAATGAAGCGGGGGATAGCACGAGGCAGGACCCATGTCGCAATCGCAATCGGAGCGGGGAAGAGGGCGGAGTGACACAACACAAAACTTGCGATGCGATATGGGACAAACCTTTATATAAGTGAAAATATAACAAAAATCCTCGTTTACATAGGGAAAAACTCTTTATTATATGGACCGAGGGAAGAAATATGTGGTGGGACCCAGCAGGTCTAATCACAATCGGAGATTGGAGTGGGTGGAAATCGCAACACACATTTCAAAAGCTCCGATTGCGATTGGAGAGATGGGGCGATTAAGCGGTGGCCCTTGGATCTACACGGAAAACAACGGTGGAGATTAAATCGGGCAATCGCAATCAGGGGACGGAAGACAGGACTTGCGATTGCGATGGGAGGTCGGGACGCGATTGGGCGCAAACCGTTGATCTCAGGTCCAGATCAATGGCGGGGAATGCAATCGAAGGGGCAGTGAGATCGGGGCTGAGCCGTCGGATCTGGCGGATGGACAGATGGCTGTGATTCAATCGGGGGACGGAGGGAAGGTTTGCGATTACGATAGGAGGCCGAGCGCGATTGAGCGCTGACCATTGGATCAGCGGGGAGGTGGGCGGCTATGATTTGATTGGGAGATCTCAATCGGGGTGGCACCACTAGGACTTGCGATTGCGATCGGACGGGGGGTTGCGATTAGCGCTCCACCATCGGATCTAAACAATAGATCGACGGTGTATAACATATCGCAGGACTTGATGTTACAAACTGATCGCATCGGACTTTTTCAATATAACAAAGGAATTTTCACCTGCCCGACTCTCTGATTGCGATTGGCGCCTATGACTTAAGCGCTTGGTCCTAGCACAAGGGCATGTGTGGGAAGTGGTTAAGGGGTTTGCGGTAAGGGGCTAAGCCCTATCACAATGTTAAAAAGTGGGTTTTAGCCCATTTAAATGTGATTTAAAGGTTAGGAAGGGGAACGATAGAGGAATAAGGGGGGAAAATGGCCAACAAAGGGTAGGGGAAGAATTTAAAGGGGATTTTGGGTGGATTAAGAGGGTAAAAAGGGAAAAATAATGGGAGACAAGGGGGAATAAAAAAGAGGCTAAGTGAGGGTGAAATAAGGGGGAAAAAGGAGGCCTTTGGGCATTTCTTCACCATAGGAGAGGCTTTATAATGGAAATCAGCAGAGGGGATTCTATCAAAGGATAAAAGGCACAAGGAGGCTTCAAGGATGATGTGTTTTCAAGGGAAATGCATTACTTGAAGGCTCAAAAACATTTTAGCCCCCTATTTGCTTGTCAAAAATTTATAGGGGGGCTAATAAGATAAATGAAGGGAATGAGTGTAAATGGAAAACCTAGGTCAATGGAAACCCTAGATATTAACCATGCTCATGACTGATAATTTTTTAGGGAGGTGACCAAGGATATGGTGTATAAAAAATGAAAATGAACTGAAACTAAGGTTTCATAAGGAATAAACACTTCAAATCCTTTAATGGACACCAAATCTCTTAGAGGCAAGGTAAATTAGCGTGCACTTACTGTTTGAGAGCTCCCTGGAGAAGTTTAAGAGAATATTGAGCTTGATAGAAGTGGTACAAATCTTCACAACCCTCACTGTGCAAGCACACAACACTGTTGAGGAAATTCCCAGCGCCCAATCAAATGCATAGTGCCAGTCTGAGAATGCGTAGTGCCTGTGTTAATTTCTCTGGTTTCTTTAGGAAAACACGTAGCGTGGTTGGGTAAACACGTAGCGCCACATCAAAAACGCAATGACAGCCTAAGAACACGTAGTGCCTTGAAATTTTGGCCCAAGCTGCTCAATAAAATTAGAATTTCTCCTTTGCTGAAAACTCTTGATGACTAAAGGGAAACAACGACTTGTTTTGAGATGCTTGATAGGCTTTATAGCTTTAGTGGATTTGAAATTTAAATGTAACTCAACCACTCTCCTAATGTTCACTTTTCCTTTGGCACTGATACTCTTTTAATTTTCTGATTTTAAGAACTACAGGTTGATCAACATGGATTTTGGCTCTATTTTGATCACTTAGGCTAGACACGACTGCACTTTTTCAGCTTAGCAATCACATTTATTACATATAATAACACAAAATTACATTTGGAAAAATAGAAATAAATTACATATTTGACTTTCCTATCAAAATGACATTTTGATAGAAAATTCATTAAACTAATAATACAGCTTTGAAAGTATAATAAATACATCATGATGATATCCCTCTCCTACATGTTGCTGACCTTATCTAAATGAAGGAGTGACCTTGAAAAATGAAAAACCCTAATGACCTAATGGGACTGCTTTTTTGACCTGACCTTTGAATAATATTTTGACTTCAAATATTTCCAAGTGAACAGAGCATTTCCATAGGTGTTATTATGCTCAAGGAATCATGAGACTGAGTCATCCAATATGATATTCTGAGGGAGAAAAAGCTTATTTGACAAGGACAACCACCAGTGGAGCAATTTTATGTCATGACCTAATGGAATGATAAAAAAATTATTTAGAATGGGACACCTAAGATGCACATGAAAATGTGTTTTGATCCCTGGTGGAAGTATGAAAATAATGACACGAACATTGGCCTTATTAGGGATGCTAGCTCCTTAGAGGTGTCAACAACACCATAGACCAAGTGCCTAACCATTGGGTAAATATGGTCAAACAATCCAAAAGACTGCAGATTATTAAACTGACTCAAAAAACCATTTAAAGTGACTGGGAACTGACTCAAAAGATGACTCTAACAATAACTTAAAACTTACTGAAAAACTTTGAAAACAACCGAAAACCAAAAACTTTATAGCCTTCACTTCAAGTCGCAAGCCTAGGTGATCTTTTGAGAAAAACCTTGCAGAAAATATAAACTGGTATTTACAATGAAATTGAAACATTCTCTAAAAAGTTGCATCAAAAATAATAATTTTTCAGGAGCCTACCATTGACTAGTCCTCCTGAACAATCATGTGCATTTATTTTTTTCAGTAAATAGGCAATCTGTCCTCGATAAGCCAAGATCTTGTAAGGTACTTTCCAAAGATTTTCAAACTTCTCGTGCTTACCTTTATCTTCATTTCTTACATCGCACCGCAGCACTACATCCTCCAGCTAAAACTTATCTTCTTTGGTTTTGTGATCATAAATCTTCTTAATTTATCCTGAAGCTTAGAAGAAGTTTGAGAAACTTCCTCCCTTGTTTGCTGAAGATGAATCATTTGATTGATTCGACGTTGCATATCATATTCTTCACTATTAGCCTCCTACAATAATCTCATAACCGGGACTGTAAGTGATGTAGGAAATATTGTATCTGTACCATAAACCAATTCAAAGGGTGACATACCTATAGACTTCTTGGTGCTCACTCGGTCTGCCCACAAAGCATCGGTAAGCTTCCTATGCCAATTTTCCTTGTTCTCCTCAAAAATTTTCTTAATGATATTCACCAAGGATTTATTAGAGGAATCAGCTAATCCATTGCCCTATGGATAATATGTGGTGGAATGGCCTAATCTGATATTATACTTGTGAAAAAACTCAATCATCTTCTTTGACTCGAATGTTGCAACATTATTTGTAATAATCTTGTGAGGACAATCAAAACAAGACAAAACATTGGATTCTAAAAATTGAATGATTGCCATGTACGTAGCTTGCCTTGTAGGAATAGCCTCGATCCACTTAGTGAATTAGTCGGTGGCTGTTATAATCCATTTGTGTTGTACCGATGATGTGGGATGAATTTCCCCAATAAAATAAAGTCCCCACTATTGAAAAGGAGCATTTACTACAACAGGCTTCAGCAGAAGAGGAAGGAGCTTCCTTTTTTCTTGAAAAAATTGACATTCATGATAGTTTGTGACTATTTTGTACAAATCAGAAAATAAATTCAGCCAATAATACCCCACTCTCAACACTTTGTTAGCTGTTGTTTTCCAAAAAAAATGACCTCCACAATCTCCCCTATGGAAGTCATCCATTACCTGTTTACCCTCATCTTCAATCAAACAATTCAGAAGAACACCTCCTAGATCTTTCCAATGAAGGGCACTACCTAGAATGCAGTATTTAGAAGATTTCAATTTCAAATACCTACCTTGACTTTTTGACATTCCAAGAGGAGGACATAAGTGATGAAGAACATACACTATATTATAATACCATGGTGAAGTGAGAAACATTTCTGATACCTGTATTAGAGCGCCATCTTCTTCATCATCTGACATTACTACAATTAGGTTTATCTCTAGAGCATGAAAATTAGATTCATCCATTAGCTTGGCTAACCCCTGTCCCTTGATCAATTTGGTAGGTCTGATATCAATATCATACTCTAGCATTGCTCCTATCCACCTACCTCTCCGACCTTTAGGATTAGTCTGTGTGAGAATCTCTTTTACTGCTGCATTTGGAACATAGGTTATAGTATGTGAATGTAGAATATAGATCTGGAAATATTTCAAAGCTTTGATTAGGGCTAAATCTTGTTTCTCAATAATGTTATAGCGAAGAGAAACATCTCTAATGGCTCGACTAAAGAAAGCAATAGGTTGTTCAACCTGATCTCTTTTTTGCATCAAAACTATAGCCAAGGTGTACTCAGATGTAAATGAAAATATTATGAAATCACTAGTATAATCTAGACTAACAAAAACAGGGGTTGTGGTTAAAGAAAACTTTACCAACTTGAAAGACTTCATAGCATCAATGGTCCATTTTACATTGTTTTCCTTCTTCAACATATTAGTCATTTCTTGCAAATTCTCAACTAAATTAGAAAAAAATATATGTAATAAGTTCATCTTACTGTTGAAAGCCTATATCTCATTTTTGTTTCGCGGAAAATCTATCTTCTGAATAGCTTCTACTCTAGAACGATCAATGTGAATGCCATATTTGGAAATTATGTGACCAAGAAGTTTGCCTTCTGTTGAGGCCTCAGAAATTTGTGGCAACAAAAATGGGGATAACCACCCGGTCCGGACCTTAAAGCAGTTCCTTTTCCATTTGAGATAGTGGCTCCAACTGGGTATAATGGGACCAGTTTCCCAGATTCGGGTTTTTTATGACTGTTGGATTTCTGTCAAAAATATTTTCATAAATAATTACTAAAAACTAAAACAACTTTATTCTAGAATTCAAAACTTTGAATTAAATATAATTTAATCTAACCAAGGATATTACCAATTTTATGTGATCTAAATGATATCTATTTAATCTGTGATGATTTAGATCGTCACAAATTTAATAGGATTAATACTCTTGCAAGATTATTCTCTTGAGAAATAGTTCATCAAAATAAGATGTAAAATATATAGCATATATATGATGATCATATACAAAACAAATCAATTTCTATCTTTATATCATACAATAGTGTAACTGATATTTTAAATAGAAATAATCAACTTCATATATAATTCATGAAAGCTAGATTCATCACTAATATTCAAAATAGAATTAGCATACATGATAATAGTACCAGATATGTACTCTCCTATTCATCTGATCAGTGAAAATAGGCCACATTCAACTCTTCTACCAATAGGTATTTCAAAGAATATATAAGTGCATCAATAGTGATTAACAAAATGATATATAACTAAAAAGGTCGTGTTCCATTATTTCATCAAGGCATCCAAAAACTTACTTACAAGAAAGAATTCTTTGTAAATGTTCTCAATAAAATTTTAGACCCTTCTCTAAATGCATGAGAAGGGTTGAAATACTATACTAACTACTTACAAAAAAAATAGATTATACAAAATATCTTATGAGCTAGTATCAAACAACCCTCCTCATCTTCAGTATCTACTTGCTAAAAATTTAAATTATATAAAAACAAACTAACTAATAATCATGCCCGATGATAAGTTACTACCAGTTGTGGTTTTATGCTCACAAATGTCGGACATCGGTTGAACTTGTGAAGGTTTGCCAAACTGTGTCTTCATTTGTGCAAAAAATATAGCGTCCAGTAAAAGTGGTTGTATTCTCTGTATAGAATTCAGAAAATAGTTCAGTGTCATAATCTGACTGTGTGGTTTGACCAATAGCTGCCAGTATGCTTCCCAATCAGTTTTCTTTAGCTATATAAGTGCTTCTTCCTGGAGTTGACCTGCGTCTTTCCAACTTTGTTCTAAATCTATGATATCAGGAATAGATTTAAGATTTCCTTCTTTAATGAGCCTAGAAGTATGTAATATATGGTTAATAATTTTGACCATATTATTTGGTATAACCGTTTCTCTAGCTATGGCCAAATATGCTTGTTTCACTCATGCATCCCAATCTGTAGAAAGAATATCTTTGAAAGTCTCCTTTATCTTTGGGAGATCTAACTTTCTCCCTTCTTCTGAATCTTGTCATTCAATATAATCAGAGATTTTGGTATTGAGTCCATTGAACTCAATTATTTGATCAATGACTGTGTTTGTCAACTATTCACTGATTTCGAGGTGTGGAATTATGTTTGACATTTATACAACAAATAGGTTTTGTTGTTTTCAGAGTAAGGCACTTAATGCCGATGCTTCTTTTATGAATTCCTCTGTAGTAGGAATTCCTTCATATTTGGAAAGATCTTCTCTCAATTGTTCAATCAGTGAATTTTTTCTAGATAAGTCATTTTCATGACTTATCTTAAGAATTTCCATCTCTTGTTGTACTTTGAGGATTTGATGTTTCAATTTATAATTTAAAATGTTTCTTTATTCATTTAGCTGTTGCTGTAGTTCCACGATTTTGACATCCTTTTCTTGGACCAAAATAGATACTTATGTTGCCTTATCCATTGTTGCAGTGGTGTATGCACCAGTGAATTGAGATAGTCGAGTTAAATTTTCAATCGGATTTGATGGAGTATCTTTCCATACTACTTCCATAACTTCATTTCCCAGGGGTGTTTCAATCCTTCTTATTTTCCTCTGTTTCCTTACTATAGCTATATGAAGAGGGCTATAGAACACATCTAGTGGGGGAATATCAGTCACCTTGAGGATAATCTCAAAAGTAGGATTTGTAGGAATGATTTCTATGTCTTGGGAGATTATCTCAAGAGTTTTAATGATTTATTTTGTTGAAACTATTTGTCCCTGTAGAGTCTGAAATTATGTATTTTTCTGTGATGATGATGCATATGGAACATTTTCTAACGCATTGCTGAATGAAGTATATATTTTATCTAATTCACTTTGATTTTGTGAATCTGAATGTTCTTCTCTGATTTCTTGGCTTGCTTCAATTGTATAACTGGTAATCAAAACATCCAATGGGATCCATCTGAGTCTTTGTTCTCTGAATTCATTGAATTTATGTACTTATTCTGGATTCAGTTTCAATTTGAAAAAATTTAGTATTTCTTCAAAAGTCCCAGCAGATTGTAAAATATCTTCAAATCTGTCATTAGTGTGTACAACAGGTTTGATTTTGACTGACAGAGTAAATTTGTTAGCAATATTTTCTGGATCGAACTGCCTGGAGGGTAAAACGAGGAGCTTCAAAAGCTCAATCTTCTAACATTCTTTCAATTCATGATTAAAATTGCTAAATGTGAATGAACCACATGAAATTGGAAAACTTGGCCATAAATACTTCTTACTGTCTTTCAAAGATTTAGTGAGTCCATTACCAACAGTTTGGTAAGCAACTTCTCTTCCCATCAACTTATCTGAAACATATAAAGGAAGAATATGTGGGGGAGTATAGCTTCCAAAAGTTCTGATATATGAAAATGATTCTTCAACAAAACATCTGCCTATCATTTGAAGGTCTGCAAGGGCTTCCTTGGTGAACCTAGGGCTCACTGTGTCAAACATAAATTGGTGTAACGGTAATAAAACTCCATAACACAACCTATGAAAATGTGGTGCATAATTATGCTCCCATATTTCCTTATGAATCAAATTTATCGGGGTAGGATCTTCAGAAGTCCATTTCCATCCCATAACTGGAAATTTGGTATAAAAACAGATGGCATAAAAAATATACGCACTCATAAAAAATTGGGGAACAGATTTGGAGGAAGAAGTTCTCGTTTGGCGATATTCATTAATTGCCTTAAGTAGATTCTCAGAGAGAATAGTCGCCCAATTCATTATGAGGGAATTAACACAGGAGTCAATTAAGGGAAGTCAATTTATGGAGAACTTGGTATTATCAGGTAGACCATATAATCTGCATAGCATTGCTGCTGCAAAATTATAAGGATTGCTAATGACGCAATAGGATACATACCATTTTTCTCATATTTGAACTTG
This sequence comes from Pinus albicaulis, assembly GCA_034641835.2. Classification (NCBI taxonomy): domain Eukaryota; kingdom Viridiplantae; phylum Streptophyta; class Pinopsida; order Pinales; family Pinaceae; genus Pinus; species Pinus albicaulis. Next base: position 461,855,661 of record CM076570.1, on the reverse strand, counting down.
TTGTCTAGTTTCCTCCAACCTTGAATTTCCTTGAACGGGTCTTCGTTCTTCTTAGGAAACTTTGCAACAAACTGACTATTGTAGGTGTCTTGCGGGTTGGGCAGCTTATACATGATTTCAGATCTTCAGGTCTAAAAGAACCTAGAATCTCATCATTGTAAGTTATTAACTGTATGTCTTTTATCATTGAGTTGTCAAGAACCCACCTAATCAAGTCGGTATATGGAAGAAGAGTAGCTCTTGCTGCTATCCTATGGAGGAAAGAGCATGCAATATCTTTGAACTCTAAATTTGAGGGTGTTGCATCTTCAGTAGTTGCCATGACTTCTACTATTTCTGGCTCTTCATCTTCATGTATAGTGTAAATAACATTCCACTTAGTAGCTCCTCCATTAGCAGTGTAGATAGTATCAGGGACTATAGGCGCCATTCCTGTTTGTTCAAGTTCTGCAACAATCTGTTTGTCGCGTTTCTGAATCACTTTGAGAATGGACATATCTTGAAAGGAAATCCCTATTAAAGACAGAGTAAATGATCAAATGATGGAATATCTATTGAAACGAACTATATTGAAATAAAAATCCAAGAAACAGCTATATTATTAATTAATCATAACGAATCAATAATTGTTTACATTGGGAGGATAAAACACCATTAATATTTCCTGACATGATTTATTTTTGCGTAAAATATTTATTCAAACCTATCAAATCCATCACATAATGCCCTTTAAACCTATCTTAATGGACCATATTTACCTTTTGTTTATGTGATATACGATTTCGCGATATCGCGAAACCGCAATATCGCAGAAGTCGCAGTATCGCAAAATCGTAGAATCAGAACTTTGATAAGAATTGCTTAAAGTTGTAAAATGAAAATCTGTGATATGTGATTCGTAATGTCGCTTGAAAAACCTTAAATTGGTGATCACACAATCGGGATTTCGTTTTTTTATTGTTTTAAATTTTTAATAAGAAAAGATTTATGCAAAAATGCGATTTGCGATAAGGATGTTTTATTAATTTCTTTTTATTTTTTGTTTTTTATTTAATTAAAAGTGGTATTGTTATTTTTTTGGAATTTGATTTTTATCAAGAAGAAAAATATATTTTTAAGAAGGGTCCCTATTTCTTATTTATCAAAGGTCTAGATTATTTTGAAAATAGAAAAAGGGGGGGGGGGGGGGGGGTGGGTTGTTGCATAGCACAACACCTTCCTCCATGGCAAAAGGACTCTCCTTCAGATTTAGAGAAATTCCGAACTCTCTTCATTTCTAAAAAATAATTCTCAAATGATACAAATGCTGATCATCAGAACCAGAAAACACTATTAAATTATCTAGATACACAACTGATAAAACATCTTTCTCATTAGAAAAGGCTATATCCATCGCCCACTGGAATGTGGCCCCTACATTCTTGAGTTCAAATGGAATTTTAACATACTTAAAGGTCCCCCAAGGTGTTGTGAAAGAAGTTTTACCTTGGTCTTGTTCATGCACTAAAATCTGATTATAACCTGAATAACCGTCAAGCAGTGACATCCGAGATGCACCAACTACCCTTTTCAAAACATGGTCCATCTTAGGAAGGGGGTAAGTATCCTTTAAATATACTTTATTCAAATTACAGAAATCTATGCATAGCCTTATCTCTCCGGTATTTTTCCTACCCAGAACCAAATTTGAAATCCAATCAGAAAACATAATTGGAACAATGATACCTAATTTGTACAATCAGTTTACCTCTTTCTCAATGGATGGCAACAATCTTGGGGTTATCCTTCTCAACTTCTGTCTGAATTTTTTTTGATCCAGCTTGATGGGAATAGTGTGGTGAATAATATTCTTTTCATAGACCTTCAAATCTACATAATCCCATGCTAAAATATCAGAAAATTGAGACAACAATTTAATGTACTTATCTTTCGCCTCGGGAGATAATGTCTTAGAAAACTTAACCATCTTAGGCTTGTCTGTTGTTCCAATGTTCACATCTAACACACCCTTTTTTGTAGGAGTCAATGTTGGTTTTCTGGCCACATCATCCTGATCGAACAGATCTTCTAAACATATCAGACCTCAAGGAATAATGTTGTCTTTCACCTGCAAAACATTCATCTAATTGGCTTCTATATCTTGATCATCAGCATCACAAACATCGTCAATAAAAGAATCTTTTAATTTTCCTTCATTCTGCAAAAAGCTATTAATTTCTTTGTCATCCCAAAAAACTTTCCAGTACCTTAAATTATCTGGAACACTAGGTCTATGTTTGACATGAATTTCAAATTTATTACTGGAGTTCATCGGAATTTTGACATTACTTGCCACTCTAGCAAGCGAATATGCAATGATGTTGTAAGTTCTTGGTACTTTTGTTAATGTATACTCAGGAAAAAATTTTAATACATCCAAGACTACATTTCTATAATCTCTCATTCGCAGATGCTTTGTTTGATATTCTCCTTTCACCTTCTTTATGACAAGCTCATAATCACCATAAACATAAATTCTTTTTGCACCAAGTTTCTTCAAAATTTCAAGACCTGTGATCAATGCCTCATACTCCGCTTCATTATTAGAATAGTCAAAATCCAATTTATAAGAGAATTGTCTAACACTACTTGAAATTCATCCTGACTTACAAGCAAGACTTCGGATCCAAATACCAATACCTGCACCTTCCTTACCCAAAGCACCATTGAAATCCATGCTTCAAAGGCCCTCTTTATCTTCTAGATGTTGAAACTCAACTTTTGGTTCAAATTTACTTTGGCCAGTCACCTCATTTTTCTGTTCGGTACTGATTTTTTGTTCTTCAAGAGGCTTTCGGAAGAATCCACCATATCTCTTTCCTTATCAAGAACTTCTCTGAAACTTTCTGAAACTTCTGGAACATATTCTTCTACTACTAACTAATTATTTACATCATTCAATTCTGTTGAATCTTTGATTAAACTGAGAGGGGGGGGGGGGGGGGGGTGAATCAGTTTAATTACATGCATTAGCCTTTTAAATTTTAACCAGAGTTAATTACAGCTTTAATATGTGAACAATCTTATTTGCAGCCAATATTAATTTATTGTGACAACATACTTAAGTTGAAAGCAGCAAGAAATTAAGCAGATTGAAATAATCACATCAACACATAAGAAGCACACATAGAGACAGCAGATGTAAGTGGAAACCCATAAAGGGATAAAACCACATCTTATTATTGTTGTGATGCAAAGGCAAGCTCCAACTCACTCTCACCACTGTTTTCTGCAGGCACCAACCTACAGGAGGCTCTATCCTCAATTCTGCAAGCTACAACTTGCAACTACCAAGCTTCAACTTGATAGGGAAGCTCCAACTTCCTCAATTTAACAAACTGAATGTTTGCTGATTTACCTCTGATATCAGCTCTGTTCTGTAGCTTCTCTTTCTGCTCTTCTTTTCTTGATCTTCTCTGCTTCACTCTTCTGTATTCTGCCTTCTCTTTATTTACTCTCTCTCTCTCTTGTGCATATCAAATTGATATTATATATAGAGATTCTCACATGACTGTTTGTATTTCTCAAGGAATTTGGAGTGATCAGTCATGACTCTTTGGCTTCTGTCTTCTTATTCCTTTTTCCAACTTAATTTTAGAATTACTACAATATATACCAATTTCAGGCTATAGTGGGATTTTGTCCTTTTCTTAGGATACTTGCCTTTGCATCACAAACAATAAAAAATATTTACATTTACATTTTTCAATTATATATTTCAGTATCACTCAGCTCTTCTTCTGAACTTTGGCTTTACTAGATTTTGTCTTTTTCTACTGCTGTCGAGTGGCTGTTATATATCTTGGTTCATCTCTTTATTTATTTATCTATTCACTGGACTTGTGTGCATTACCATTTCTGTTCTCGGGTGACCTGTCAACATTCTTTGTTCATACATGAGTTTACGCATAATTGTTTGAAGTTCACATTATAATTTCAGTTCAATTTTTCTTTTGTTCCATATTTCTGCTGCTGTCTCTAGTTCTTTTGTTCCCGCATGCTCTTGTAATAAACCCAATCTTTAGGCTTTTGTAATAAACCCAATATTATTACATATATGTTTCGATTTTCTTTATGCGTACTATAACATATCAATGTATATAAAAAATCTTGAACTATATCCAAACCTTTGGATATATTAACCATTCCTTTCAAATTCCACGGGGGTTGATGACTAACTCTTGAACTGATATATGAAGCCTCCGGAATTACAGACTCATGCGTCTTATCATATAATATATATATATATATATATATATATATATATACCAATCATATCACAGCGCTCGTATTATAAATTGAACCATTCCTTAATTCCGTGGGGGTAGCAAACTCGAGCAGAGAAGCGAAGGAGACCCCCCCGGAATGCATTACACATATCTCCAGCTTATATATTATCACAGCGTTAACAGAGTTCTGAGGGGGTAGCAGACTAGGGCAGATAGCGGAGGGGGACCCCCTCGGAATAAATGACGTCATCCTCAGCTTATATATTATCTCAGGACGTGGTTATAACTCTTTTAATATATTCCATCGAACCTTATATTCAGACTTTAATACATCGAAAAACATAAACCAATTCATTTTGTATTACTCCGCCCCGGACCCACAGTTCAATAAAAAGCGTGCCACGTGTTGTTTGATCAATGGAATCGCTGCTCGTCCCGGAAGAATACCGCCCTGCATTGGGTGGTGTGGAATGGGGAAATCTTCTCTTGGAAATGGTTTTTGGAAATCCACCGGTGGTTTCGGAACAGGGTGTTAAACTATGGTTTACGCTGGCTGTACAATTCCCCGCCCATTAACTTCGGTTCATTCTCCATGATGCTGATGATTCAATTATACATATATATATAACATTTCATCGTATTTCAATGATATATATATATATATATATATATATATATATATATATATATATATATATATATATATATATATATATATATATATATATATATATATATATATATATATATATATATATTCGCCTCCGATGCGAAGTTTCCGCCATTCCATCTCTCTCGCTTATATATATATATATATATATATATATATATATATATATCAACGCTTGGTTCTGTCTCCTTTATATTCTCTGCAATAACAGCTTCTGTCACTCTGCCTCTGCCTCTGCCTCTGCGGCTGTTACTGTGATAACGGCACTGCCAGATAGATGCCTCTGTTATATTCGTTTCCGCTGCCTCTGTTATATTCGTTTCCTCTGCCAGATAGGTGCCTCTGTTATTTATCAAAATGTTCACTTTTCAATGTATTTTTATTATTCGACGTCTATCTAATTATATATATATATATATATATATATATATATATATATATATATATATATATATATATAATGCACAATTCTACCATATCAATCGAATGTCAATTGAATACAAGTGCTCTTGTTGAATTCAGATGCCTGGAATGTTATGTGTAACGCCCTACCGTATAAAAGATTCTGCCTCTGCCGCTTCTGTCACTGCATCTGTTCCCGTCTCTATTCTTGGACTAACAACAGTGATAACGCCTCTGTCTTCATTTGCTTCTTTGCTGCCTCCATTGTATTTGCTGCTTCCTTTGCCTGTTTCTGCTTCAGCACTGCCTCATTTGCCATCAATGACAACATTTCCAACAGTCTCCCCCTTTGGCATTGATGGAAATCCACTTTCTTCTTGTTTGCCTGCTCTTCCTCCTGTTTTTTTTTTTGTTCTTCCTCCCCCTTTGACATCAATGGCAAAGGGTTGCTTTCTGCATTTCATTTCTCTGAGTTACGTTTAGGCCCTCTTTTGCTAACTTTGTACCATGCTGCTCCAGAGTGATGTATTAGACTTGTTGAGGGAACAGTTTGAGGATTATCAAACTTGAATATATATTTTTTCTCTGTCTGATATAGTGAGTCGATATATGTTGTATAGTTGTGTTTCGTATGTAGTGCCTGTAATCTGTGCTAGATTGTAGACAGCAATGATGAATTTAATCCTGTGTTAACAATATAATCTGTGTTGAGGCTGCTGCTGCTATATATCTCTGCTATAATCTGTGCTAGATTGCCGATATATGTTTAATATTTTTTATTTTATTTTTTTCATGTTGAATGCTGATAATACTGAGAATGCTGATCCTGTGGACATGTTTTATGCTTCCCTTGCTTGCTGATTTCCTTTAGCAAAGATATTTTCGTTTATGCTCTCCCCCTGAGACTATGCTTTCTCTTTATATTAGAGAGTAGTATCTACAGATACTACCCCTAGTCTGTCTCTCAAGTATTCGAATGGTTCTCTAGCAAGTGGTTTAGTAAATATATCTACTATCTATTCTTTTGTTGGTACATAGTCCAATTTAACTATTTTCTGAGCCACTTGTTCTCGGAGAAAATGATATTTGATTGGTATATGTTTAGTTTTTGAATGAAGCACAAGATTTTTATCTATACTTATGGCACTTGTATTATCACATTTTATTGAGATAGGTTCATTAATGCTCACCTTCATATCTTGAAGAGTCTGCTTCATGCACATGACTTGTGTACAACAGGCTGCTGCTGCTATATATTCTGCTTCAGCTGTTGACAGAGAGATGGATGTTTCTTTCTTGCTTAACCATGCTACCAGACTTTCTCCTAGATAGAAAGCACCTCCACTTGTGCTTTTCCTGTCATCTACATAGCTGGCCCAATCTGCATCTGTGTATGCTTTTAAAGTGAAGCTTTTTCTTTTAGGATACCAAAGCCCATACTGTGTTGTTCCTTGTAGATATCTGAATATTCTTTTTACTGCAAGAAGATGATTTTGTTTGGGTGCTGCTTGATATCTAGCCACTAGTCCAACTGCTAGCATGATTTCTGGTCTTGATGCTGTCAAATATAACAGACTTCCTATCATGGATCTGTAGAGTTGTTGATCTACATCTGCAGACCCATCATCAGCACACAGCTTGCAACCTGTGGTCATGGGAGTTGACACAGGTTTGCAGTCCTCTATTTTGAATTTTTTCAGCATTTATTTTATGTATTTTTCTTGTGAAATAAATGTACCTGTGTTCTTTTACTGAATTTGTAGTCCCAAGTAGAAACTGAGCTCTCCGATCATAGACATTTCAAACTCTGTTTTCATTTCATCAGCAAACCCTTTTGCTAGATCATCTTTGTTGCTTCCAAACATAATGTCATCAACATACACTACAACAATCAAAAGTTCATTTTCATGGGCTTTTATGTATAGATTGTTGTCCACTCCACCTCTTTTAAAACCCTGTTTTTGCAAATATTTATCCAGTCTTGAGTACCAAGCATGAGGAGCCTGTTTCAGTCCATATAGGGCCTTTTTCAGTTTGCATACATAGTCTTCTTTATCTGTCAATGAGAAACCTTCTGGTTGTTCCATGTACACTTCTTCTTCTATATCGCCATTAAGAAAAGCAGATTTTACATCCATTTGATATACCTTGAAATCTTGGTAGCATGCAAATGCCAGGAACATTCTGATAGCTTCCATTCTGGCTACAGGGGCAAATGTTTCATCATAATCAAGTCCTTCTATTTGTGAGTATCCTTTGCAGACCAGCCTAGCTTTATTTCTGATTACTTGTCCTTGCTCATTCATTTTGTTTTTGAATACCCATTTTGAGCCTATAACATTTTTCTCAGCAGGTCTAGGAACTAGTTCCCAAGTATTGTTTTTCTCAATTTGGTCCAATTCTTCATTCATTGCATTTACCCAAGACTTGTCCTTGCTGGCTTCTTCAAATTTCTTTGGTTCTATTTGTGACATCATGGCTATGTATACTTCTTCTGTCTGTTCAGTTAGCCGCCTTCTTGTTTGTACTCCTACATTCTTGTCTCCTATGATTTGATCTTTTGGATGTTTCTTTTGAGTGTATCTTGAGGGGGTTTTTGAATTCAGTCCAGCATCTTCTGATGTTTTGCTTGTTTCATCATCATTTTGATCTTCTTCTTCATTGTTGTCTGATGTACTGCAGCTGTCTGTATCTCTAGTATTGTTTGGAAGTTCTTCATCAAATCTCACATCAATACATTCAATTATTTTCCGAAGCGTCTTGTTGTAGCACCTGTACCCTTTACTTTTGGATGCATATCCTAGAAAAATCCCTTCATCTGCTCTTGCATCAAATTTCCCAAGGTTTTCATCATTATTCTTTATGTAACACTTGCTACCAAAGACTCTGAAATGTTTTATTGAAGCTAGCTTTCCATGCCATAGTTCATATGGAGTCTTGTCACTGCTTGGCCTTAAGTGAGCTTTATTAAGGATATGTACTGCTGTGTGTACTGCTTCTGCCCAGAAGGTTTGAGAAATATTATTCTCTTGCATCATAGCTCTTGCTATTTGTTGTACAGACCTGTTTTGTCTCTCTGCTACTCCATTCTGCTGAGGTGTCCCTGCAATAGTAAATTGTTGCTTTATTCCATGTTCATTACATAGGTCTACAAAGTCATAATCAGTGAATTCACCTCCTCTGTCTGATCTGATGCATTTCAGCTTGCATCCTGTCTGATTTTCTGCTAATTCTTTAAATGTTTTGAATTTTTCCAGAGCTTCCGATTTATTCTTGAGAAAAGCAACCCATGTCATTCTGGAGAAATCATCTATTATCACCATAAAGTAGGACTCTCCACTTGGTGTTTTAGTTCTTGCAGGTCCACACAGATCCATGTGCACAAGTTGCAGTGGTCTTCTTGTTGATAACTCTTCTTTAGATTTAAAGGATGTGCGAGTTTGTTTCCCCAAGTGACAAGATTTGCATATTGTGTTTGAGGGCCTTTTTATTTCTGGCATATCTCTGACAGCTTTCTTCTTGCTCAGTCTAATGATATGGTCAAAGCTGAGATGTCCCAATCTATTATGCCATAACCATGACTCCTCGAGTTTGCTAAGATGGCAGGCTTCATCCTCCTCTCTCACTATGTACACATTACTCTCTGTTCGAACACCTTTGAGTAGAATTTTTCCTGTTGTTCTTGATCTAACTACACAATCTTGTGCTCTAAAGAGAACTTCACAGCCTTTATCACACATCTGACTGACACTCAATAAATTTGCTTTCAGTCCATCTACATATAATACATCTTGGGCCTTTCCTCTGCCATTGTCTATGCTGACTGATCCTTTTCCCTTGATATTTCCTGATTTATCATTTCCAAAAGTGACATTGCCCGATTTCTTTTCGTCAAGAGTTAAAAACTTTTTTTTATCTCCTGTCATGTGTTTAGAGCATCCACTGTCCAAATACCATTGACTCTTCAAATCTTGAGCAGTTAAAGCCAAGTCACATTTATTCGCCTTCTTTATCCACTGGAGGCCCCCTTTTGTTTGGTATCTTTTGTGAGGTGATGAATTATATACCTTTAGAGAACACTTGGAAGATATATGCCCAATTTGATTGTATATACAACATTTGATTATAGTTTTTGCAGAATTGTGAGCATGAACAAAATTGCTTTGACTCATAAACCTCCTTGAGGTATTGAACATCAGTCTTTGTCCATACTTTCTACATTCAATAATTCTATGGCCAAAATCCTTACAATAAAAACAATAACCATAGAAATTACTTGCATACCTGATGTAAGGTTGTCTCTTCCATGCTTGCCTCTTTTGCTGGTTTGAATCATTCCTCCTTGCATGACAATATGCAGCAATGTGTCCCTGCTTGTGGCAGATATAAAAGGTGGCATTCTTCATAGGAGGCAAGAATATCCTTTGATGGCTTCCAAATTTGATATAATCAGGAATATATGGTCCTTTATCTGTTGTCTTAGTATTTGTTACAATCTTTGTTATTAGATGTATCTTCTGGTTTCTGTCTTTCTCATTACATGTTTCTTCCTTTGTAGGAATTATTTGAGCTGCTTCATTAGTCTTCTTTTCTTTTACAAAAATTATATTTTTGTTTTCCTTTTCTTTGCCTTTACTTGATTCTCCTTCATAGCCTATCCCAAGTTTTATTAGAGGAGATCTTTGAGCATCCAAGATTTCATTCAACCTACCAGAACTTGTCATTTGAGAAGGGTATATAGAAACTTTCTGTTGAGCACTTTCTAATTTCCTTCTCAGACACATAATTTCTTCTTCCAGCTTCTCTTGTTCTCGAGTTTTATCTTTGATTTGATGAAGTAACATATCTTCTATCTTCTTGGCTTCTTCAAGCTTTACCTTTAGCTGCATGAGGGCTTCTGAATTTTGTTCTTCTTTCACACATTTGAGGAGAATCTCTTTTTGTTTTCTGCATTTTAGTTTGAGTCTGTCAATCTCCTCTAGAGCACTTCTTAGCTCCCCCTCAAGATCGACTTCCCCTTCTTCTTCTTCTTCTAGCAAGAGTCCTTCAAGATATTCTATGGCCATCAGTAAAAATTCAGAGGTTCCCTCTTCTCCTGAGGGTTCATCTGAGTCTTCAGATGCACTGCTGTCTTGCTGAGCATAGAAGGATTTTCTGCTGAATTTCTTTCCTTTTTGCCAATTCTTTGATGTGTCTTTCTCTGATTCTTGAGCTTGATTTCTTACTTTCTTGTGAGGACATTTAGCAGCATAATGTCCAACTCTTCCACAGTTAAAGCATTTAAAAGGAAGTTTACCTTTGTATCTACCTGAGCCTCTATCCAATTTCTTGACAAATTTAGCCTCTTCTTCATCAAAGCAGGAGCATATGTCTTCCTTTTCTTCTTTCTTCTTTTCTGTTTTGAATGTTGCCTCCCTTGTACTTGGCTTCTTCTGTGGGAGCCTCATCTCATATGCTGTAATATTTCGTAGTAGCTGGTTCATGGTCAAGGTCTCCCAATCAGCTGTTTCTTCTATTGCAGACACCTTGGGATTGAATCTGGATGGAAGAGATCTTAGAATATTTTGTACAATTATACCTTCTGGTATTGTTTCTCCAAGAGCTTTCATACTGTTAACAATTTCTGAAACTTTTAAGAAGAAGCTACCAACATCTTCATCATCATTCATTTTTAAATTTTCAAACTGGGCTCTATATACTTGAAGTTTGGCAGTCTTAACCTTTTTATTTCCCTCATGGATATTCTCTAGAGTGTCCCACATATCTTTGGCAGTCTTACTGTGCATTATTTTGATAAACTCAGCTTCACATAGTCCATTTAAGATTGCATTCATCGCTTTTGCATTAGCTACAAAGCTTTCTTTAGCTTCTTTCTCTGTATCAGTTGACTTTGTGACATATCCAATTTCCACAGCATCCCAAGCTTCTAATCCTAAAGACATTATATAAGCTTTCATTCTTATTTTCCAAAAGGCATAATTTGCACCTATAAAGAAAGGGGCTTTATTGGTTGAGCTTCCTTCTTGACTTGCCATCTTGAGAGCCTAGGATCTCCTTTCAGTTGTTAGACTGATATACAAGGAACTTGGCTCTGATACCAATTGTTGAATCTTTAATTAAACTGAGAGGGGGGGGTGAATCAGTTTAATACATACATTCGCCTTTTAAAATTTTCACCAAAGTTATTTACAGCTTAATATGTGAGCAATCTTATTTGTAGCCAATATTAATTTATTGTGATACCATACTTAAGTTGAAAGCAGCAAGCAATTAAGCAGATTGAAATAATCACCTCAACACATAAGAAGCACACATAGAGACAACAGATGTAAGTGGAAACCCATAAAGGGAGAAAACAACATCTTATTATTGTTGTGATGCAAAGGCAAGCTCCAACTTCCTCTCACCACTGTTTTTTGCAGGCACCAACCTACAGGAGGCTCTATCCTCAATTCTGCAAGTTACAACTTGCAAGGAAGCACCAACTCCCTTCAATTTTCTGCAGGCACCAACCTACAGGAGGCTCCAACCTCAGTCAGCTACAACTGACAGCTATCAAGCTTCAACTTGATAGGGAAGCTCCAACTTCCTCAATTTAACAAACTCAATGTTTGTTGATTTACCTCTGATATCAGCTCTGTTCTGTAGCTTCTCTTTCTGCTCTTCTTTTCTTGATCTTCTCTACTTCACTCTTCTGTATTCTGCCTTCTCTTTATTTACTCTCTCTCTCTTGTGCATATCAAATTGATATTATATATAGAGATTCTCACATGACTGTTTGTATTTCTCAAGGAATTTGGAGTGATCAGTCATGACTCTTTGGCTTCTGTCTTCTTATTCCTTTTTCCAACTTAATTTTAGAATTACTACAATATATACCAATTTCAGGCTACAATGGGATTTTGTCCTTTTCTTAGGATACTTGCCTTTGCATCACAAAAAATAAAAAATATTTACATTTACATTTTTCAATTATATATTTCAGTATCACTCAGCTCTTCTTCTGAACTTTGGCTTTACTGGATTTTGTCTTTTTCTACTGCTGTCGAGTGGCTGTTATATATCTTGGTTCATCTCTGTATTTATTTATCTGTTCACTGGACTTGTGTGCATTACCATTTCTGTTCTCGGGTGACCTGTCAACATTCTCTGTTCATACATGAGTTTATGCATAATTGTTTGAAGTTCACAGTATAATTTCAGTTCAATTTTTCTTTTGTTCCATATTTCTGCTGTTGTCTCTAGTTCTTTTGTTCCCGCATGCTCTTGTAATAAACCCAATCTTCAGGCTTTTGTAATAAACCCAATATTATTACATATATGTTTCGATTTTCTTTATGCGTACTGTAACATATCAATGTATATAAAAAATCTTGAACTATATCCAAACCTTTGGATATATTAACCATTCCTTTCAAATTCCACGGGGGTTGATGACTAACTCTTGAACCGATATACAAAGCCTCCGGAATTACAGACTCATGCGTCTTATCATATAATATATATATATATATATATATATACCAATCATATCATAGCTCTCGTATTATAAATTGAACCATTCCTTGATTCCGCGGGGGTAGAAAACTCGAGCAGAGAAGGGAAGGAGACCCCCCCGGAATGAATTACACATATCTCCAACTTATATATTATCACAGCGTTAACAGAGTTCCGAGGGGGTAGCAGACTCGGGAAGATAGCGGAGGGGGACCCCCTCGGAATAAATGATGTCATCCTCAGCTTATATATTATCTCAGGACGTGGTTATAACTCTTTTAATATATTCCGTCGAACCTTATATTCAGACTTTAATACATCGAAAAACATAAACCAATTCATTTTGTATTACTCTGCCCCGGACCCACAGTTCAATAAAAAGCATGCCACGTGTTGTTTGATCAATGGAATCGCTGCTCGTCCCAGCAATACCGCCTGCGTACCAAAAGTGGTGCGGAATGGGGAAATCTGCTCTTGGAAATCCACTGGTGGTTTCGCTACAGTGTTAAACTATGGTTTACGCCGGCTGTACAATCTCCTCGCCCATTAACTCGGGTTCCGTCCTCCATGATTCAATTATACATATATATATATATAACATTTCATCGTATTTCAATGATATATATATATATATTCGCCTCCGATGCGAAGTTTCGCTATCTGCAATTTCAGTTATATATATATATATATATATATATATATTTCAACGCTTGGTTCTGTCTCCTTTATATTCTCTGCAATAACAGCTTCTGTCACTCTGCCTCTGCCTATGCCTCTGTGGTTGTTACTGTGATAACGACACTGCTAGATAGATGCCTCTGTTATATTCATTTCCGCTGCCTCTGTTATATTCGTTTCCTCTGCCAGATAGGTGCCTCTGTTATTTATCAAAATGTTCACTTTTCAATGTATTTTTATTATTCGACTCCGCTCCATTCAATTATATATATATATATATATATATATATATATATATATATATATATATATATATATATATATATATATATATATATAATATATATATATATATATAGTTATAATGCACACTTACTCATTTTAATCGAATGTCAATTGAATACAAGTGCTCTTGTTGAATTCAGACGCCTGGAATGTTATGTGTAACGCCCGACTGTATAAAAGATTCTGCCTCTGCCGCTTCTGTCACTGCATCTGTTCCTGTCTCTATTCTTGGACTAACAGCAGTGATAACGCCTCTGTCTTCATTTGCTTCTTTGCTACCTCCATTGTATTTGCTGCTTCCTTTGACTGTTTCTGCTTCAGCACTGCCTCATTTTCCATCAATGACAACATTTCCAACATATTCACCATCATTATAAAAAATAAAATATTCTAGATCTGTATGTGCAACCTGTATTGGATGATTTATGGGCTTCTCCTTACTATTTATTATATATTTCATTTTATTTTCCCAATACAATTTCCTCAATTTCCTGAAGACAGGAATAATAGCATAAGAGAAGTCAATTTGTAAAGTACCTTTGAGTTTATCTCCCCATGATCTATACAGTAGCATGCCAAAATGAGGTGGTATATCAACCACCACCAAATCCATCAAAAAATTCTTGGCTGGGATTTGGTCCAAGGAAACCACTAAATCTTTCATGACACCAATGCAACGAACTCTACCAGAATCAAATGAATACAAATCATGATAAGGTTGGGTGATATCCATGCCCATATTTTCCATAATAGCCTTAGGCATAAAATTGTAAGAGGCGCTAGAATCAAGCATATAATTATGAAGTATGTACTCATGCAGTCTAAGGCTCAAATAAAAGGAGGTACCTCACTCTCTTCTAATTGACCATCTATAGTTGGACCAAAAATGAGTTCGGGGTTGTCATCGTCAACATTAACTGTTAGGTCCCTATATTACTAGTATAGTCCCTTATTGTTATTAGTGTAACCCCCTTATTGTTATTATTGTACCCTTGTAGCCCCCATTTTGTTATTATTGTGCCCTTAAATTATTATTGTTAGGTCAGCAAGGATTACATTGTGGCCCACTATGATTACATTATGGCCACATGGACTCCTATATATAGAAATCAGTGTTGTAAATTGTATCATCCAAGAATTATTCATTTATGTAATGTATTGGAGGTTGCCCCCTTGAAGTGGCTTATTTCTAAGGCGTTGATATCTCTTCTCTTCTATTTTTGGAGCTAGTTACACAACATTTGGTATCAGAGCTTTTGATTCTAGGGTTTTGTTGCTCCAAACAGGTCATCGTGGCATTTTAGATATAAATTTTTTTCTACGAAGTTTCAGAAGCTGAAATATTTAGGGTACGAAGCATAAATCCTGGGGAACACCGTCAAAACATTTCAAAGCTTGGTTCACAACATTTTTGGAGATATGATCTGTGGAAGTTAGGTCTTTTTGCAGGATCCTAAACAGGTCATCGTGGAATTTGCGGAATAATGTGTTTTCTACGAAGTTTCCGAAGCTGAAATTTTTAGGGTGCGAAGCTGAAATCCTAAGAAAAATCGTCAAAAAATCTCAGAGCTTGGTTTGCAATATTTTCGGAGATATGATCTGTGGAATGTAGTGCTTTTTCAGGCTCCTGAATTTCATCTCAAAGAGGTGATCATGGGACAATATTCATAACTCTCTCTCTGAGCATCGGATTGGAATCTCGTAAAAATTGGTCACAATCACACGGACTATAGTTTCATGGCTATAAATTTCAGAGCGGAAGGATGAAATAGTGACACGTGGCAAGTTGTACAAGTTCACTCTACTGAACCAGTCCATAATTAGGTCATTGTGGGAGATTGGACACAACTTTGTCTTGGAGAATCCAAATTAGGTCAGACTTGTGGCATTCGAAATATAATTCAGAGGGCTACGTTGGTACTAAAATTAAAATATTTAAGTGCTGCAATCACAGACATAATCCAATTTCAATATCGAGCCCTTCAAAAGCAAGAAAAAGATGTGTATTTTTTTTTCCGAATTTCATAAGTCTTGTTTGAAGAATCAATTTGAATTGATTCCAAGGGCATATTGTAGAATACATATCAGTATTGGGTTCTAAAATATGCCCCGTAAAAATAATTCAACACCCATTAAGCCTTCAGAAGGCTCTACTATGACTCATGAAGATGAAGAATTGCAACATGATCTATCAAAATTACAAGAACAAGTGCAAAAAATTTCTCTCTCGCAAAGAGAAACAAAAAATGAAATGGAAGTTTTGAAGAAAGGCGTGGAAGCGAAGATGGACGGTTTGAAGAAAGGCATGGAAGCTAAGATGGATGGCATGGAAGCTAAGATGGATGGCGTGGAAACTGGCATGGAAGCTAAGATGGATGACATGAAAGACAACATGGAAAACATGAAGAATGATCTAAAAGCAGACATCAAATGTTTGACAAAGTTGATACAAGAAATGTTTCCTAATGGTGAAAAGATAGTAGAGGAAACTCATGATGAGAACAAAATAAATGTTAATAGTGATTTCATAAACTCTAATGTTGGCGGGAAGAACCACCATATTCCAAAAATGGATATGAGGAAGTTTGATGGAAAGGATCCTGTAACATGGATACTAGAGATGGAGCAATATTTTGATCTCCATAACGTGCAAAACACACAAAAGGTACGCATTGCAACTTTACATTTAGAACAAAATACATTTGTATGGTATCAATGGCTTTGCTCCCGTAAAAAAATTGTCACTTGGTCAATTTTATGGAGGAAATGATAGCACATTATGAGGATACAAAGAGCAACACCTTCTTTACCCAATTGATAAATCTCAAACAAAAGGGTTTAGTGGGGCAGCACATTGAGGACTTCCAAAAATTGAATATAAGGGTAACTGATATTCCAGAGGGACACAGGATTGATCTCTTCCTAGGCACTTTAAAGGATAACATCCACCATGAAGTTCGCGTTTTGGAACCTGATTCATTGGAGAAGGCATTCAGGTTGGCAAGAAAAGTTGAATGTAAAATTATGGCGACAAGGAAGCCTACCACTCAATTCTATAAAGAAGGAAGTGTGGCTACACCTAGATTTCCACAACCTACAAGGTTGACACCACAAAAATTGGAAGAAAAAAGAGCAAAAGGGCTTTGCTACAGTTGTGATAGCAAATATACTAAAGGTCATAAGTGTGCTGAGAAGAAATTATTTTACATAGATTGTGAAGAGGAAGAAGAAAATGAACAAGAAGAGGATATACACCAGGAACCAGCCCTAGAAGAGGAAGAAATGAATCTGACCATATCATGTAATGCATTGGAAGGATTCATCACTCCTCAAAATCTCAAGATAGAAGGACATATCAAGAAGAAAATGGTAATAGTGTTGATTGATTCAGGTAGCACCCATAATTTTGTTCATTGTAAGGTAGCCAAGGAATTAAATTGTTTCCTATACCCAGCACCAGAATGTCAAGTGATGGTTGCAAATGGAGGAACTATAAATTGCTCTGGAAAATGCCATAATATCAAGCTAACCATGGGGGAATATGTATTTACTAGTCAAATGCTTTCCATTCCTATGGGAGGTGCTGATGTTGTACTAGGAGTAAAATGGTTACAATATTTGGGGACGGTAGCTTTTAATTTTCAAGAACTTTTCTTGAAATTTTTTTTCAGAAGGAAAGGAAGTCGAATTACGGGGTATTGCGGGGAAGCCAAGAAGGATAATAAGCTCTAATGTCATGACAAAGCTTTTAAGGAAAGAACAACGAGGCGTAATTGCAAAATTATGCTCACTAGAAGTTCCAACATCAAAATCATCTATTTCTGCAGATCTCCAACAAGTCTTGGACAATCATTCCAAGGTGTTTGAAACTCCCATAGGACTCCCACCTATTCGTGATCATGATCATGCTATTCATTTGATTCCAAGAATTTTTCCTCCAAACATCAGGCCTTATAGATATCCTTACTTCCAAAAGAGCGAAATTGAACGTATGATTGCAGAAATGTTAGAGGCGGGTATAATTCAACCTATTCAAAGTTCTTTCTCTGCTCCTGTAGTATTGGTACACAAGAAGGATGGATCATGGCGAATGTGTCCGGATTATAGGGAGCTCAATAAGCTCACCATTAAAGACAAATTTCCCATTCCTGTGATTGATGAATTATTGGATGAATTACATGGAGCAATTTATTTTACCAAGTTGGATCTTCGTTCAGGATATCATCAAATTAGAATGAAGACTGAAGATATTCCAAAAACAAAATTTCGAACTCATGAGGGTCATTATGAATTTTTGGTCATTCCTTTTGGCCTTACCAATGCACCTTCTACATTTCAAGGGTTGATGAATTCCATTTTCAAACCCTTCCTTAGAAAATTTGTGCTGGTATTTTTTGATGATATACTAATCTATAGCGGGTCTTGGAAGGATCATGTTGAACATGTTGACAGGGTACTCAAACTATTGCAGGAGAAAAAATTATATGCAAAAATATCCAAATGTTTCTTTGGAGTACAAGAGTTGGAATATCTGGGTCATATTGTATCTCACGAGGGTGTTAAAGTAGACCCTAACAAAATTAAATCCATTAAGGAATGGAAAGTCCCCACAACCATAAAGCAGTTGCGAGGATTTCTTGGGTTAACATGGTATTATCGCAAGTTTGTTAAGAATTATGGGAGAATAGCAGCACCTCTAACAACATTATTGAAGAAAGATGCATTTTCATGGACTCCTGAAGCAACTAAGGCCTTTAAACATCTTAAAGAGGCAATGTGCCTAGCACCGGTCTTAGCTACACCAGACTTCACAAAAACCTTTATTGTGGAATGTGATGCCTCAGGAAATGGAATTGGTGTTGTTTTAATGCAAGAAGGAAGACCCATTGCTTTTTAAAGTCGTCAAATCAAAGGAAAGTATTTACAGAAACCTATTTATGAGAAGGAAATGTTAGCAATACTGCATGCACTAAAGAAATGGAGAAATTACCTAATGGGAAGACACTTCAAGGTAAAAAATGATCATGATACTCTTAAACACTTTTTGGAACAAAGACTATCTTCAGAAGAGCAGCAAAAATGGGTCACAAAGATGTTGGGTTATGACTTTGAAATAATCTACAAAAATGAAAGCTTAATGTTGTTGCAGATGCACTCTCAAGAAAGAATGAAGAGGTGGAAGCATTGCTTTGTGCCATTTCTATTATCCAACCAGATTGGATAGCTGAAGCAAGAGATGAATGGAAGAAGGACAAAGATGTATGGATACTCATTCAAAAGTTGCAGCAAGATCCTAGTACATCTGATACATTTAGTTGGAAAAATGATTTCTTATGGTACAAAGATCGCTTATATCTTTGTAAGAATTCCCAACTAAAACAAAATATTCTTCTGGAATTGCACACTTCTCCTTTAGGAGGACACTCGGGATTTTAAAAAACTTACCACAGGGTGAAGAAAGAATTTTTTTGGGATGGCCTTAAATCTGATATTCAAAAGTTTGTGGCGGAATGTTTGGTTTGCCAGCAGAATAAAGTGGAAACAATTAAGACCCCGGGACTTCTACAACCTTTATCCATTCCAAGTCAACGTTGGGAGGAGATTTCAATGGATTTTATCACGGGTTTACCTAAGTCCGAAGGAAAGAGTGTCATCATGGTGGTAGTTGATAGACTTACCAAGTATGCACACTTTTGTGCATTATCTCATCCATTTAAAGCAAGTACGATTGCTACTACATTTATGGACAGAATTCAAAAGCTACATGGAAGCCCAAGGGTTATTGTGAGCGACAGAGATCCCATTTTTACTGGAAATTTTTGGACGGAGTTGTTTTCTTGTTTGGGTACTCAATTAGCTCATAGCTCATCTTATCATCCTCAATCTGATGGTCAAACTGAGATAGTAAATAAATTTTTGGAAGGATATCTTCGTTTTTTTGTATCTGATAAGCAAACACAATGGGTCAAGTGGTTACCTCTTGCTAAATGGTGGTATAACACTTCCTTCCATACTGCAGCAAAAATGACCCCATTTATGGCACTTTATGGATATCATCCACCATCCATCACATCATCTTTAAGAGAAAATTCGAAGGTTCAAGCAGTGGAAGATCACATCGAGCATCAACAAGAAGTTCTCCAACTCTTAAAGGATAACCTGAATTTGGCACAAAATCGAATGAAACAACATGCATATCAACATCGCAGCGAGAGAAGTTTTGATGTAGGAGATTGGGTATTTTTACGGCTACAACCATACAAACAAATGTCCCTCAAGCAAGCAAAGAAGGATAATAAATTATCGCCAAAGTACTATGGTCCTTACGAGGTGTTGCAAAAGATTGGTACTATGGCATACAAATTGGATCTTCCTGCTTCTTCGCGAGTACATCCAGTTTTCCATGTTTCATGCTTAAAGAAGGTTATAGGTCAAAATCTTCCAGTTCAAACAATATTTCTAGAACTTGATGAGGACGGAAAAATCATATTGAAACCTGAAGTGGTCACAGAAATAACAACTCGACAACTACGAAATCGATCAATTTCATAGTATCTCATCAAGTGGAAGAACTTACCCACTGAAGATTCTACATGGGAGGATGAGAAGTTTATACGGAAGCACATAGAGCTACTCAAGCGTTGAGGAAAACACTTTTTTGAAGGAGAGGGTCATGTTAGGTCCCTATATTACTAGTATAGTCCCTTATTGTTATTAGTGTAACCCCCTTATTGTTATTATTGTACCCTTGTAACCCCCATTTTGTTATTATTGTGCCCTTAAATTATTATTTTTAGGTCGGCTAGGATTACATTATGGCCACATGGACTCCTATATATAGAAAGGAGGTTTTGTAAATTGTATCATCCAAGAATTGTTCATTTATGTAATGTATTGGAAAAAGGATCAACTAGCAACATTTTAGACACCTGATGTTTGTAATAACTATTCTTCACTAATTTTGTCAAAGGAATGGAGATTTTCAATTTAGCTATTTCATTTTCTAAATTAAAAGTTGTGACTTTATCTACCTCTTTGACAACAGGATCATTTGTTATATTTTCCTTTTTCTGAGTGTCATTCTCTTAGTAGATGAGCTTTTTGATGGTTGATTGATGTTGCCATGACTCTGCTCTGCATGTTGTTTACCCTTTCTCTGATTATTAGGAAGATCATTCTTTGACTGGACATATTTTATTTTCTGAATAGGATTGACAGGTACATCTCTGCTCCTTAAAGAATATTGTTTCTGCTGTGCACTCAAAGCATTCATATACCCACATTGGTAATCATCTAGTTCTATCTCCAAATCATCATCATTTTCCAAAATATAGTCCTAATCTTTTGGAGAATCCAAATTTTTAGTATACTCTTCATATTCATATAAGAACATGGGAAAGCCATCTAATGTAAAGAAATGATTTTTCTCAACCACTGGATCTTCATCTTCCTCTTCTTCCACTCTTTGGACATAATTTTGCTGCAACAGGGTCTAAATCTATTGTTGTTGCTATGTTGTTTAGTCAAGTGCTTTCTGATCTCTCTTCTTGATTCTAAACTGAGGTTGCTACCCTCTTAAATTTGTATTTGGGATCTGTGGTTCCGGTCTCTCTGAAATAGACAATCAGTCAACCATTCTCTCCATATTTCAGAGTAATGAATCCATTTTTATCTCGGAAGTAGATTTCTCCTCTTTAATGGTCACCCTCTTTTCTGATTTCATCCTTGCTCTCTTTGCTAGAAAAATTGATTCCAGAATTATAGCATTCTTTTTCATATTTGCTAAAGTTGTAGGATCACGTTCACGAAACTAATATGCCATATCAACATCAAATCCATCCAGAAAATTGACCAAAACCATACCCTCGGGTGGTTTCATATGTGCAGGAAGAGCATTGTACATTGCATTAAATCTCACACAATAATATTGCACCGACTCACCAACATTCCTTTTGATATTCTCATATTCAGACAAGATTTGAAGGGGAATATTCTTTTCTTCCCATATTTCTACAAACTCATGATACAAAACTTCTAATGTGTCAATAGTGGCTATTGGTAGAGCTTTGAAACATTTTCTTACTTCCCCTACCAGACTTTGCGCAAGCAACCTCATCTTCACATCCTCAATATCAATTTCGTGAAGATCAAAGAAGTCACTCATTTTATCTACGTGATTTTCCGCTTCATAGGCTGAGTATTGTCAAACAAATGGATTTTAGTTTGGTAATCTACGGGCGTAGCACCCAAGTTCTAAGGGAGAACAAGGGAGGCATATCTTGCATCCATGATGACTGGAGGTGGAGGATTTATAATAGGGTTTATAACAGGGATTTCAGTACTCGATTTAATCAAAGGAGGACTTGTCCTTGACTGAGTAGTGTGAATAGTAGATGAGGAAGGAGGTGGGGGAAAAGGAATATTCTAAGTTATAGTATATGAAGTGATAGTAGAAGAAATTGAGATATGAGGTTTGCTTGTCGCCCAAGCATTTACTTGCGAAGAATAGTTTTGCAGATCTTTAAGAACCTAGAAAATTTATGTTCCTGATTCTGACCCTAATAGAGAGTGTGAAAATAGATCTTCAAGTGGACTGTGAAAGGGAATGGAGGAATCAACAATTTTTTCGTCAATCCAACTCAAATATTTTCTCGGGAATAGACTTTGCTCAAAATTTATATCAAATTCAATTTCTTGCAAATTCTCTAACCCTTTGGAAAACAAATGAGCTATAGGAATAGAAATTCTTTCTGATTGATTTCCAACTGAACTAGAAATCTCAACAATAGCTTTAGTGATCTGAAAATGAAAGTATTTTTTTTCTGTTCAAAGTATTCATTTCCATTAAAATAAGTGTGCAAAGTGTTTGGATAGTCTTGCAAGTGAAACAAAGTGTTTTTGATAACTGTTTATCAATTTTGGTGTGATGGAGTGCTATTTTAATTTACTATTTAACAACTTTAATCTGAATAACATAGAAAAATAACTTCATCGTAAACTAATAACTTCATCGTAAAACACAAAGACTACAACAACATGATAGAGGTAGTTCACCCTCTTTGGCTACATCTGCCAGGTCCATACTTTTCTTCCAATGGAATTTCCTTGATATATTATGATGTTAAAATTGATAATACAAGAGGAAAATTCCCAACAGACAAAACCAACTCGTGAAAATGAATTCATAAATACGTAAATAAGCTAATAATGACTCGATTTCACCTAAAATGCTAAAGTGTAGCTCCAATGCAGCCCATTTCCTTCAAGGCCCCGATGGCTTCCCAAGCTTAGGCTTCCCAAGCTTCTCTAAAGTAAAAATGGCTGAAAGACACCTTGGATGGCTCTGAAACCTATTCCCATGGCTCTATAATTTTGAGAATACTCGAAATATAAAAAAAAAAATCGCTCCAAAAGGTTCAGTAATCTGAAAGTTATGACCAACTGAAATTTTTTCCAATTTGGCCTAAGGAAACTCCACTAAACATGGAGTAACTATAGTTAGCTCTGCTACATATGGAATAAGCGCCTAAAAAGGCAGTATCCACTCCAATTCATCCACATGGTTTGGGTGGAAATAAGTGTTAATGGGTCGGCGGTCACATGGACCGTCCGAACCCATCAGATTAAACCGTTGGCCCAACGGTTTTCAAACCGTGGCATAAAAGTTATTGCATAACCACCGCCGCATATCCATGTGAACAACCACTTTAACCACACTATAATGTAACCTTCAAGTGGCTATAGCCCATGGTTTGGGACCTGTGGTCTTATACATAGGGGGTTGGCCCTTAGGGGCTGCCCCCCTTTCCACCCCAACGTGACCTTTCATAAAGTTCAAATATGTATTATGGTCTTAATATAATAAGAACCACCATGTGGGAGGGCAGGTCGGGCCAGTGGGTTGGCGGCCACTTGACCTGGGGTCGATTCCTGCCAACACACAATATACTTTGCCATTGTAATTTCTTCGGACCTGGGGCCACGTGGCGGCCTCCAGGCCTGCCACGTGGTAGTGGTTGATTGGCCAGAAACAGAGAGTTATAAAAATCCTCC
Source organism: Pinus albicaulis (assembly GCA_034641835.2). Classification (NCBI taxonomy): domain Eukaryota; kingdom Viridiplantae; phylum Streptophyta; class Pinopsida; order Pinales; family Pinaceae; genus Pinus; species Pinus albicaulis. The sequence continues at coordinate 461,831,808 of CM076570.1, read as the reverse complement.
AATCTGTGAATGCCAAGTGTCAAGCCATGATTGGTTGTTGAAGGAAGATTCCATGGAATATTTTGTGGAATATTCCTAGAATATTCTATGGAATATTCTTTTTTTAATATTTTTTTAATCAAAGTCAACCCTGGTCAAACTGGTCTTTTGCATGAAATTGTGAATTTTCAAACTTGAATAACTTTCACATACAATGTTAGATTTGAGTGTCCTTCCTGGAATCAGGATCGTATCGACGAGGCCTATCCTGTCATTTTGGATTCAAAAAATTCTAAGCAATTCCAATTTTGAGCATTTTCTTCACTTAGGACACCTCCCAAATGGGAAGCTTTCGGAACCAGAAAAGCTCTCTGATTATAGAAAATGAATATGAGGAGACAAATTCTCCACTCTTCCAACCTTGAACCACTGAAATATTCTTGACTTCATCAAATTAATCTTCTCATAAAACGATAAATTGTTCCTTGAATTCACTGACCGACTGTTGCTAAAATTGACTGAGTCATAATGAAATTTTTTGACATTTGCTGAACAACAACTATATTTTGCAGAATACATATTTTTTCTACAATGATCAAACTTCAAAGAAGACTAAACATAAGATTCACCTTGCCAACTGTCCACATGGTGAATTTTTGCCGAATGAGCCATGTACTTGTGCCGAATCCTGACCAAGTTTTCTCACCATACCAATCTGCCATTCTGAAACCAGAAATGACCCTTGTTGAACTGTGTGCCCTCTTTTCTTGCATTCCTTTCCATCTCATGGATTCTTTCACTGCTTTGCAACGACACTTTGTTCTCTGCATCGATCAACACGAAAGGTACCTTGTGCAACATATTTTCATCTTCTTTCAAAGACGAACTGTTATCAGAGTGAAACATATCATCATTTATATCAGTAATATCATAAAAAAGAAAATGTACAAAATATTGTTGTTTAACCATCAACAAAGTTATATTTTCACTTGCATTAACTAGCCTTTTCAATTCACCTGCATGGACTAAAGAAGATTCTAGCTTCTTCTTATGTGCTCTCACAATGTACTCTTTTCGATCCTTGAACAAGTGATACTTGTTATCATGGCGATGGAAGATTTCCTTTCTGTCATATAAATATGGACTACCAAACACAACACCTGTAATGTTAAGTGGTACTACATCCAGTTCAACCCAATCAACATAATGAGCTGTTATGGCGAAGCGCAAGATGCACTTTCTTGGGACTTGTAATTTTGCATCCTTGCATATCCACCCAAGTGTATAAGGCTTTCGATGTGGAATTGTCTCAAGTTTCAGCTGTTTGACCAAGTCTTCTGAGATGAGATTAGCTTGAGACCCACTATCAAAAAGTTTGTCTATATTTGTGTGGTTTGAGATTATCCTCACATGAAATAGCTCTATCCTCCTCTTTTCATTTTGAGTTTCTTTGTGACAGTTTAATGTGCTATAACTGGGATTTGTTTCTTGTACATCCTCTTCCCCTTTATTTTCTTTAATACCATGGCAATACTTTTAGTCTCATCACCTGATTCAGACCCTAAGTCTTGTTCAATAGTTGCAATATTTTTTCCCTTTTCTTTGGTTTTGTCTTTGTTTTTATATTTCTCTGGTTTCAGCTCTGGATGAAGCTTCAAATAGTGGTCTTCATCGTAGATTTTTTTTTAACAGTTCTTGCAAAATAATTTCCCTTTTTCCTTTCTAGATTTTGCAATCCTTTTTCCTCCTTTTCTTTTAAAATCACTACCCTCATTCACATCAAAAGTGTTTTTCCATCTAGCCTCTAAATGCGTAGCTTGTACACAAACTTCACCTAGACTAGTAGGATTGAACATAAGCATAGTATGTATAAGGTAATTATGCAAACCACCTATATATTTCAACAAAGCATCTTGACTTTGTAATTCTTCTTGTAACAACAATGCTCTTCTCCTAAACTCTTTAGTGTATTCTCGAACACTTTGTCCCTTAAGCTGTCTAAAGTTTTTCCAATTCATTATAGCCTTTTGTAGATGAGAAAGAGGATAAAATTTCTTATTAATTGCGGAAATAAATTCAATCCATGATAAAGTAATCTTACCATGTTTCTTGATTTCATCCTTGGTCTTGGCTTCCCACCATACCAATGTTGCTCCATCCATTCTCAGCGAGGCTAGTTGTATCTTGGTGTCATCATCATAAAGGTTTTGAATCCTTAAATAAAATTCCAACTGTATGATCCAATTGTCTAGTTTCTCTGCATTGACTTCACCGTTAAACATAGGAAATTAAAATTTGACATCAAGCTTTAAAAAAGGATTTTTATCAGTGTTTTTCAACTTATGTGACTGATTTACCGAAGTCGATGAAGACGATGTAGAGGAAGAGGATGATGGTGGAGATGGTGGATCACCATTTCCTCCATGTCCTTTCTTAGAATGATCATTACTCTTCTTTCCTCCTGAGGAATCCTCTCCTTCTTTTTTGTTTTTAGAACCTTCTCCAGCAATCCTATCATTTCTTTCTTGATAGAGGATCCTTACCATTTCATTCATATCCAAGAAAGCTTTCCAGAATACTCGTTCTTCTTCCTTTGGATCCATCTCTTTAGGAGCTTCTCCTTCTCTTGAAGACATGCTTGAAGCTGCTTCTAGCGCTCTTGGAGGTGGTTCTCTAACCCTTCTTGTTTGTGGATTAGATTGTGCACTAACCAAGTTTCCTTCACCTCTCTTGAGTTTTAGCCTAGTAAGCATCAAAACTTGCAAACAAATGACTTAATCTTTGCACAAAACAAATGCTGAGTAAAAACTCTAGCTTCTAAGGCTCTAATCCTGAGCTCTAATACCAACTGATCTGAAAATGAAAGTATTTGTTTTGTTGTTCAAAGTATTCATTTCCATTAAAATAAGTGTGCAAAGTGTTTGGATAGTCTTGCAAGTGAAACAAAGTGTTTTTGATAACTGTTTACGAATTTTGGTCTGAGGGAGTTTTGTTTTAATTTATTGTTTAACAAATTTAATCTTAATAACATCAGAATAACTTCACCATAAACACACAGCAACATGATGAGGCAGTTCACCCCTCCTGGGCTACATCTGTCGAGTCCAAGGCTCCCAATGGGCATGTCCTTGATATATCATTATGCTAAAATTGGTAATACAGTGAGAAAAATGACTAAAAATACCAAACCAGCTGTGAAAATGAATTCAGAACACAGAAAGAAGCTAATAATGACTCTGATTTCACCTAAAACAGTGAAGTGTAGTCCAATGCAACTTCGTTTCCCTCAAGGCCCTGATGGCTTCCCAAGATTTTCTGAAGTAAAAATGGTTTAAAGACACCTCTTATGGCTCTATAACCTATTCCAATGGCTACATAATGTTGAGAATACTCGAAATCAAAAAAAAAATCGCTCCAGAAGGTTCAGTAATCTGAAAGTTATGACCAACTGATGTTTTTTCCAATTTGGCATAAGGAAACTCCACTAAACTTGGAGTAACTGCAATTAGCTCCGCTACATATGGCATAAGCGCCTAAAAAGTTGGACTCCACTCCAAGTTATCCACACGGTTTGGGTGGAAATAAGTGTTAATGGGTTAGCGGTCACATGGACCGTCCGAACCCGTCAGATTAAACCGTTGGCCCAATGGTTTTCAAACCGTGGCATAAACGTTATTGCATAACCACCGCCGCATATCCATGTGAACAACTACTTTAACCACACTGTAACGTAAACTCTGGGTGGCTATAGCCCATGTTTTGGGACCTGTGGTCTTATGCATAGGGGGCTAGCCCTTAGGGGCTAGCCCCCTTTCCGCCCCAACGTGACCTTTCATAAAGTTCAAATATGTATTGTGGTCTTAATATAATAAGAACCACCATGCGGGTGGGCTGGTCGGGTCGGTGGGTTGGCAACCACCCGACCTGGGGTCGATTCCTACCAACACAAAGATATTTTTCCATTGTAATTTCTTCAGACCTGGGGCCACGTGGTGGCCTCCGGGCCTGCCACATGGCAGTTGTTGATTGGCTCAAAACCAATAGTTATAAAAATCCTCCAATCTATGAATGCCAAGTGTCGAGCCATGATTGGTTGTTGAAGGAATATTCCATGGAAAATTTTGTGGAATGTTCCCAAAATATTATGTTTAATATTCCTTTTTTAATATTTTTTTAATCAAAGTCAACCCTGGTCAAACTGGTCTTTTGCATGAAATTGTGAATTTTCAAAGTTGAATAAATTTCACATACAGTGTTGGATTTGAGTGTCATTCACGGCATCAGGATCGTATCGACGAGGCCTATCCTGTCGGTCTGGTTTCAACCAATTCTGAGCAATTCCAATTTTGAGCATTTTCTTCACTTAGGACATGATCACCTGATCATTTAGCTTTTCTTCCAATGTTTTGAGGATCACTAACAATGGTGGGAGGATTCGGATCGGGGTTTGATCTAGTGTATCTTTGGGAAGCCAGTATGTCCAATTTCCAAGACAAATATGCACTTTACAAATTTTCAATTTAGCCCTTGAATAAATTCTAAATCTATCATCCACAAGTTTAATAATTTCAATGAAAATTTATTACTGGGGTTGATCCAATCTTACTCTTTTTCTTCCCTAGTATGGTCACCAAAATGTTATCACTCAAATTGAACCTTAGGCTGAAAGAGGAAATTTTGAGGTAACATCAAGCCACGCATAGCCAAGTAGCTAGCCCTACTAGGCCAGGAGAGGGCTCTCTTCGTATATATCACATTCTAGATGACTGAGGGATAAAGATTTTAGGCTAGGTATATTAGCTTAGGTTTTCTTTATTTTTATTGTGTAGCGTTTTGCTAGATCAAGAGGAGTCAAATAGCTAGGGCAAGGAAATTAGGTCAAAATTTGCAGGGGTTCTAAGGGGAAAGGTAGTAAGAAGGTTTGAGATTCAAATGATGATTATGGTGAGGTGAAAATACTAGTGAGGATTTAGGAAGAAAATCTTAAATTAATTCTCCCTAAACTTAAGAAAATAAACGAACTATGCAAAATTTCCCAAAACAGAGCATGAAACATGATTTATTCCTTTCAACTTGAAATTAAGCATATCATAGACATGTAAATGGCTTATGAGCTAATAATACATTCATACAAATGATCAAAAAGAATAAACTATGTAAAACATTGCATACCACATGGGTCCCAAATAAATAGCTGCAAATTTATCATTAATGTCCAAGCCAAACTGATAAAAATATGTCTCTTGAGATGCCAAAGTTCCAAGTGAGTACAACCATTACAATGACTGATAAAATACATGAAATAGACCTCCCTAGCGTCAAGGAGTCGAATTCATGAGATAGGGATCAGTTTCACCTACTCCCAAATAAGAATCTGAAGACTATGAAAACTCAACTATTTCCCTCTAAAAGAGAGGAAACTGATTCATTTGACATCTAGAAGACTTATCTGATGCATATACCCTAGATGAAAGTCAAAAATGACATTTACATTCACCATGACCATTTACATCAGCAATTTTCTCATTTTCCCAAGTAAAAAGTCAAAAAGTCAACATTTTGCTGCAAATGATGAAAACTGCATTTTCCTGGCAAACGTGCAGCGCCATGACAAAACAAATAGTATGTTTTGAGGCAACTTTTGGAGGCCTTACCAATTTCCAAGTTAGCTCCATGATATCTCATTGCAAATATCTCTGATTCTTGTTTCCAAATATGCCTCCAGTTTCCAAAATGGTGTCCATCTACCCTGTCAAAAACATGTTCTCCCATGACTGGTAAACGCGCAGCACCAAGGTGAAAAAAGAGGCAGAACCATGAAAATTTGGTGGTTTTTTGTACTTTTGAGGGACCAATTCTCCTCCAAATTTTATGAAACTTGCTAGGGTTGATGTCTTCATCACTCTGAACATGATGGTGGTGACCATTTTTCAATTTTATGACCGAAAAAATAGCCCAGCGCCAGTGTCGCTACGCGTTTGGCAGAATTTTTGTTTGCCAAAATTTTCCCAAAAACAAAAATTTGCACTAAAGTGCCAAATGTGCCAAAATTTGTCCAAAATTGTAAGGTGAATTTCTGATAAATGGTTAGAGGCAAGAAGATACACCTCAAAAAGTATGTCTAACATCTCCTTCTCTTTTTTCTCGGTCAAAGCTTGAATTTTTGCATGGGCTCGTTTAAGCTTGGCCCTTGCAATCTTGTTTCTCATGGCATAGTGCTTTGCCATTTTCGTCTGAATATCATTTTCTTTATTCGTCTTCTCTAGTAAGCTCTCGATATGGAAATTGGCTCTATCAAGCCATGACTCTCTATCCCTGCTAATCTCTATGGCAAGAAACTCACCTGGAGTGAGTTTCTCTGCCAACTCACCTTCTCTTTGTCTCTCACGGGCTAGAGCTCTCTTTAGTCTTATTTTCCTTGGTCTCTATCTCAGTGGTTGATCCTCCTCACCATCAATCTCACCAAATATATCCAAGGTCTCCTCCAATAAGTCCTTAGCCTTCCCTGCCTCTTTTTGAGCTTTGATGGTCCTGACCTCACTGATGATCTGCTTGGTCTTCAACTGTTGATTTTATTGCTCAAGAAAGTCAATCACATACTATGCTCTGTCAATATTAGCTTGAAGCTCACTAATATTTGCCTCCTTTATTCTAATCACTGCACTAGTGACTCTATCCTCATCCTCCTCACCAATTTCAATCAACTGAAACTCCTGCTCAGTTTCATGTTTGTCCTCTTGCTCATCAACGATAGGCTCTGTAGCCTTTTCCTTGCCCTTGTCTACCTGTTTTGCTGATGAAGAAGGCATGGCCCCTTTCACACCATGTGAAGCAAACACATGCATGTGGCCTCTCTGATAGGTCTTGGGAAATGGCTCAAAATCAGTCACATTAGCCCAAGTTTCCTCAATGTCCCTTTCAATGCTTGATGCTCCAGTATCATGATGTGATGATGAAGGGTTATAGAAAGGTGAAGAAGTAGGATCAACATGAGGTGAATGGATTTTACTGGGTGATGATGTATGAGCAGCAGGCTGAGATGGAGAAGTGGATATGAGAGGACGAGATGATGAAGGGATATTATTCTCATGATGACTATGTGGGGTAGTAAAAACTTCATTTTCAATGAATATGTCCAATGGGATGTTCTCTTTCTCAAGCTGATGCATGACTATCATCTTGAGGAGGGAGTGATGAAACATACTCTGCATTTGATAATAATGATCCCTCTTTTGCACAATGTATTCCATCTTTTCAATGTTGCGGGAGAGATAGTAAGGTACGTGAAGCATTTTGACTCTAGTGAAGTGCATGAGGAGTCAGATATCGTATGAGTAGAGTCAAGAAAACCTCACCTCACAACTGAAGTACTTCATGATTATTTTCATCATGGGAACATATTGGTCAATGAGATGAGAGAAAGTGAAAATTGACTAATTGTCATCCTTGTATCTAGGTTTGAGGTATGGTTCATAATAGCTTAGATCAAGGTTTCCTTGTTTAAACCACTTCTCTCCCACACTAGGGATCCCTGTAGCAGTTGAAATGGCATTGGTGGACATATCAAAAGTGACCCCAACAAGAGTGACCTGCCTATCATGAATATTTGTGATGAACAACCTTGTCAAAACAGGGTAATACTGAATCTGCTGCACTTTCTCACAAAACTCGAAACAACCAACATGTTTAAAACATGACATTGTAAGATGAGAATAAATGAGCTCTTTTGTGGTTATGGGTTCATATGTATTAATTTTCCCTCCTTTTTGGTCACTTCTCCTTGTTATTTGTGCCTCAATAACACATCTATCCTCCTCTTCAGACATTTTAAATTTTGACATAGGAAACCCTAGGGTAAATATTGGAATGAGATGAAGGGAGAAGGAGATGAGATGGCTAGCTTAGGTAAATAAAGGGAATGAGTGTAAATTTAAAACCTAGTTCAATGAAAACCCTAGAGATTAACCATGCTCATGACTGATATCTGTTTAGGGAGGTGAACAAGGACATGGTGTATAAAAAATGAAAATGACCTAAAACTAGGGTTTCATAAGGAATAAACAATTCAAATCATTTAATGTACACCAAATCTCTTCGAGGAAAGGTAAATTAGTGTGCACTTATTGTTTGAGAGATCCCTAGAGAATTTTATGAGAAGATTGAGCTTGATAGAAGTGGTACAAATCTTCAAAACCCTCACTGTGCAAGTGTGCAAAGCTTCTGGGCAAACATGCAATGCCCAATCAAATGCACTGCGCCAGTCTGAGAACATGCAGCACCTGTGTTAATTGCTCTGGTTTCTCCAGGAAAACATGCAGCATGGCTGGGTAAACACGCATCACCACATCAAACGCACAGTGCTAGGCTGAGAACGCACAACACCTTGAAATTTCGGCCCAAACTGCTCAATAAAATCAGAATTTCTCCTTTGCTGAAAACTCTTGATGACTAAAGGGAAACAATGACTTGTTTTGAGATGCTTGATAGGCTTTATAGCTTTAGTGGATTTGAAATTTCAATTTAAATCACTCACTATCGTAATGTTCACTTTTTCTTTGGCATTGATACTCTTTTATTTTTCTAATTTTAAGCACTGCAGGTTGATCAACATGGAGTTTGGCTCTTTTTTGCTCACTTAGGCCAGACACGATTGCACTTTGACAGCTTTGGGATTGTATTTATTAGATATAATAACATAAAATTACATTTGGAAAAATAGAAATAAATTGCATATTTGACTTTTCTATCAAAATTACATTTTGATATAAAAGTCATTAAATTAATAATACAACTTTGAAAGTATAATAAAAGCATCACGATGATATCCCTCTCATATATGATGTTATCCTTATCTGAATGAAGGAGTGACCTTGAAAAATGGAAAACCCTAATGAACTAATGGGACTTCTTTTTTTATCTGATTTGAATAATATTTTTACTTTAAATATTTCCAAGTGAACAGAGTGTTTCCATAGGTGTTATTATGCTCAAGGAATCATGAGAATGAGTCAGCCAATATGATCTTCTGAGGGAGAAAAAACGTATTTGACAAGGACAACCACCAGTGGAATAATTTTATGCCATGACCTAATGGAATGATAAAAAAATTATTCAGAATGGGACACCTAATATGCACATGAAAATGTGTTCTGATCCTTGGTGGAAGTATGCAAATACTGACACTAACAGAATCTACCTAAAGGAGGAAGAAAGATAGGATGTGGAATAGTGATTGGGTGACTGATCTAGTGGATCAAATGTATGCTCAAAAAGGAATTTTTTTCAGAATGGTGTGGAACCTAAATGAATGCATAGATCCTATCATTCAAAATCCAGCGCAATTCATTTTGCACAAAACTAACACAATATGCTCCCAGAAACACATTTTTTTTGTTTTCCCAAACAAGAAAATTTTGGCAAAAATATGTGCACGTTTCCCAGCCAGCAGCTTATAGAACTGACTGGATCTGTTGACTATGGAGGTTGATTGGGCCTCAAGAGCCAATGGAAATGTTAAAACTGGCATTTTTGTATTGGAATGATTGGGAAAATGTTTACTGGTTAGAAGCGATGGTGATGCAGACCAACCGGGGGCTGCCACATGGCACCTTACTGGACCAAAAAAATTGGTTTTAGGGTTGGGTTGACACCATTGAGGATTGAACATGAGACCTACATAGCATAAAACATGGGCCTAACCAATACACTGCACATAATACTTGTTATATATGGTCGAAAAAACATTACAAATTTTTTATATATGGCACATTTGGCATGGGGGCTCGGGCTAGGGCCTAGCCCCTGGCCACCCTAGCACCACATAACTGGGGGCCACGGGTCAGGGGCTAGACCCTAGCCCACCACCATGGCCATAACCATAACTCTTACTGCCCGTATGAACACAGGTTTACCGCTAGCATTAATAAATACTACAACCGTCATTGGAAATCGTAATGACCAACGCTATCCCCATGAGAACGCTAAAACCGCGTGGTCACCAAACTGTCATCTGCTAACCATCGTGGCCAAACTATCTACCCAAACCATCTTCCCAAACCTCCAACTATAACTATGTCATGTGTCTAGACCAGTGGTTAAGCCGAGATTGCCAGCGAAGCGGGGCCATCCCTTGGCCATATGAAGGCCCACCCAACCAAGTGCGCACACAGATTTCAGGGCTTATTGGCCAAAATAATGGTTCTACAATTTTTCCCGCCGAGTGGGAATCATCCCAGGTTTGGAGGGAAATTTCCACATTCAAGGTGCACGTGCTAGGTTTGTATCGAATTGTGGGGAGTTCAACTGCAAAATTTGTGAAAAGAGAGAAAGAGGCATAATTTTCTCATTTTTTGGTCTTTTTGGGAGCATAAAGAGGTTAGACATGAATTTTCAATAGCTTTGAAGATGTTGGAGTAGATTTTGAAGCACTTTGAGCACTCTAAATCATTTTAATCATGATTTTATGAATATAATGAAAGAGGGTTAAGCATTGGAAGATGGACTAGTAGACGTAGCCTAGGAGGGGTGAATTCCTTCATCACCTATTGTTTTCTGGTTACTGTTATGCCTTTATTTCTTTGTTATTTTATACAATTTATGAGTTAAATTCATGTTTAAATGTGTTAAATAATTTAACTTAAGTACCTTAAAGCCTCATTCTATTCACTTGCAATTTACATAAACCTCAAGCAACTTCAAATAAATATCAGTTTGGTATCAAAGCTTATGTTTTCTTGTTGTTTTGAGGGTTTAATTTGTTTGCAAGTGTATGTGATGCTTACAAGGTTGAAGCTCAACAGAGGAGAAGGGAAGCTTATGGTTGCAATTCCTCATGTTAGGTCAAGGACAAGGAGAGTAAATTTGCAACAATCTCCACCACAAATTCTACCTCAAATTGTAGTTGAAGCTTTAGCAGGTGTGTTACATGAACGAGAGACTGAAAATATGTCAGAGGATGAAAAATCCTTTAGGAAAGAATTCTTTGATATGACAAGAATGTTGAAACTTCTCTGTTTGAGCGAGGTTCCCTTGGGTAGATATTCGTAATTTTTTTTTATATATTTTTGTTATGCGCTTTGTGTGAAAGAGTTAGAGGGAATTTACGGCAGGTCAAAGTCCCTGTTTGATGTAAATGGGTTTTAAGGGAGAACTATGGGCCTCAAAACATTGTTTGAGATGATAGTATTTGCTCGCTAAGTTAATATAAATATTGATAGATCGAGTCAAGTAATGTTATGAAATCGGCTCCAAAAATAGAAGAAAAGAGAGATCAACGCCTTATAAATAAACCACTTCGAGGGGGAAACCTCCTTTACATTACATAAATGAACAATTCTTGGATGATATAAATGACTAAAACCTACTTCTATATATAGGAGTCCATGGGATCACAATATAATCCTAGCCGACCTAACAATAATAATGTAAGGGCACAATAATAACAATATTGGGGTTACTAGGGTACAATAATAACAATAAAGGGGTTACACTAACAAAAATAAGGGACTATACTAGTGATATAGGGACCTAACATGCCCTCTCTTTCAAAAAAGTGTTGTCATCAATGCTTGAGTAGCTCCGGATGCTTCCGTATAAAATTCTCATCCTCTCATGTAGAATCTTCAATGGGTAAATTTTTCCACTTGATGAGATACTCTGAAATTGATCGATTTCATAGTTGTCGAGTTATTTTTTCTGTGACTTCTTCAGGTTCCAATATGATTTTTCCTTCCTCATCAATTTCTGGCAATATTTTTTGAACTAGAAGTTTGTACACTATAACCTTCTTTAAGCATGAAACATGGATAACTGGATGCACTCGCAAAGAAGCAGGAAGCTCCAATTTGTATGTCATAATACCAATATTTTGCAACACCTTGTAAATACCACAGTACTTTAGCGATAAATTATTATCCTTCTTAGCTTGCTTGAGGGACATTTGTTTGTATGGTTGTAGCCTTAAAAATACACAATCTCCTACATCAAAAATTCTCTCGTTGTGATGTTGATCTGCCTGTTGTTTCATTTGATTTTGTGCCAAATTTAGGTTATCCTTTAAGAGTTGGAGAACTTCTTGTTGATGCTCGATGTTATCTTCCACTGCTTGAACCTTAGAATTTTCTCTTAAAGAAGATGTGATGGACGATGGATGGTATCCATAAAGTGCCATAAATGGGGTCATTTTTTCCACAGTATGGAAAGAATTGTTATACCACAATTCAGCGAGAGGTAACCACTTGACCCATTATGTTTTCTTATCAGATACAAATCAATGAAGATCACCTTCCAAACATGTATTTACTATCTCTATTTTACCATCGGATTGAGGATGATAAGATGAGATATGAGCTAGTTGAGTACCCAAATAAGAAAATAATTCCGTCCAAAAATTTCCAGTAAAAATGGGATCTTTGTCACTTACAATAATCTGTGGGTTTCCATGTAGCATTTGAATTGTTTCCATAAACGCAGTAGCAACTATACTTTCTTTAAATGGATGAGATAACGCACAAAAGTGTGCATACTTGGTAAGTCTATCAACTACCACCATGATGACACTCTTTCCTTTGGACTTAGGTAAACATGTGATAAAATCCATTGAAATCTCCTCCCAATGTTGACTTGGAATGGATAAAGGTTGTGTTGGAGCATAAAAAGGTATCTTTTAAACACCTAATTAGCCTACATTAATTATCAATTCGGGAGCGGATTTTTATTTCAAGAGTGTACTCTATCTGAGGCTGCAATTAACTAAGAGTAATGTTATGAAGATGTAGTACAAAATTCTTGATACAAGAGTAAACATATGCTTGTAAAGAAATATAATTACAGTAACATAAATGGAAAGGCTCTGAAATCCTAACTACATCAATCTGCAAAACATCAATGAGGGATACAGTAGCAATAACTCCTTCCCTTAGAAATCGATGCAACTGAAATCAAACTAAGACAAGATAACCAATCTGGGAACCTGGAAGCAGTAACCAATGTCCTCTACAGTTGGTGGTCCTGTTCTTTAAGCAATAAAAATGAAATCAAACTCAAGCTACTTGCTAATGAAAATAACTGAAAAGAACTTCTTCTAATAACAGAAATTGGAAAGGAACAACAACTTGTAATTCCTATGCGTACAGAGCAACTGAATCTACGAATAAGAAATGAACAATAAACAGGAATGGAACAACGAACATGAATTGAACAGCAATTCTAAACTTAACGAAATCAGGAAACTAATATTAATACTTCAACCCTGTCGACAGCCAATACTACGAAACAGTGAATCATAAAGAATCATAAACCAATAGAACAACAACTAGAACAAAGCTTTATAAAGATCACAAGATAAATAAAGCAGCAAATATGATTCTTTCAAATGATAGAATAGCAGTACAATTTGTTAATGCTCACAACGAATCCGAATTCAATCCAACAAAAATCAATCAACTCTGTAATCGTAATGAATTTAAACACAACTTCACACAACAGTAAGCAAAGGTTAGAAATACAAACAACAGAGTAATTCCACCAGGGCCGGGCCCTTAGCACCAGTGAAACACTGCTGGGTTACTTCAGAACTTGAGAGATGAAATGAAACACATCTTTTATATTAATCGAGCATAAAGTATTACAGAGAACGCTCTCTAAAGCTGAGATTCAATAAAATACAATATTACAAAGTAAATGTTTTTAATCAAGAATCTCCGATCTCTTTAATCACTAAAGGCATTGCCTTATATATCAAACTCTGATGGACAAGATGAGGAATAAGATGAGGCTTTGAATAGCAATCCCTCAGCATCGAAGGATCCTGAGGGATTCGCTTCCCTTCTTTTAGTTATCTCATGATTTACTTTGATCGAAGCCGAGCTGTCCCCTTCCTTTTCTTAGCGATGCGTTCAGATTTCCTTGTCTTTGGCAGGATTTGGTCTAACGCTGGAGGAACAACAGTTGCATTTATCTCAGCCTCACCTTTGGTATAGCTGTTCACTTCGCCTAATTCCTATTTTTATCAACAAAAAGAAATCTTTAGTCATCTTTTTACAATAAAGATAAATCTTTCCAATTCTACCATAATTCTTGTAATAAATTGTCTTTCTAAGGTAAAAAGGATTATGTCTAAAGTAAAAGAATGAGAAAATACACAGTGATTTCATACCTTTTCCACTGCTCAACATGCCCCCTTGCTTACCCTTTTTCATGTCCTCATGAAAACTATATTTCACTTGCAGAGTAGTTAAAGAATAAGTCGGATAAGGTTTTTCATTAAAAGGCCTAAAACCATGCAGTGCAGCTAATGCTTTGAAGACATGCTCTGTTTGTCCTTCGGGTAGTTCATAAATTGCTTTGTAGTCTGTAGTAGGATACCATGCAATGGGGCTTCAAAACCTACACCCTAGCCAGAATGGTCCTTATTTCAAAATGAGATTACTATAGGAAACCAAGCAGTCTGCAGCTAGCCCAAAGTTTTTATAGTTAAATGGTTCTCTACTTTGCACATTTCGATTGGAAATTCCCCATCGGACCTTAGCTACTATGTAAGCCTGGTTTCTAATAGATAAGAAATAATCTATCCCATTCAAGATAATCTATTTATGGATAGGCCCCAATGCTTGGATAACACCTTCCTTTGTCATCAAATTTTTCTGCCTAGCCCATAATTAAAATGGGTCCTGAGGTTCACTCCTAACCCACAAATCTAATTCATTTTCCTGCCTTTGAAAAACATTATAGGCTTTAAGCCATTTTAACTGATTAACAACAAAGGAAATAAACGCCTGGTATTGGATATCACCCACAAAAACGCTAGGATTCGTCTCACTATCACTTTCCAATATTAGATTATGCAAATAAAACTCACACAAGAGGCGCTGCACCTTTACCCCATAGAGTTTGCAACATGTTACAAAATAATCTATAGTTTTTAGCTCTATATATTTTCCTGCCCTAACTGCCTTAATCTTTAGTTGTAAACATCTTTCTAATAAAAATAAAGCATAGTTCTTGGCAGGGCATCTACAAGCTAAGACATCGGTGTACAATGAGCAGAGAGTGTCCATTCGATTCTGGGGTAATTTTAATTGATTCATTACCTTTTCATCCTTCTCATCTGCTTTTAGACACTTCTCGTGGGCTTCAGCCTTTGCTTCATGGATGGTCTTCATCTGCTGCTGCAACTCCTGATATCTCCTCCTAGGGACAGTGTCTTCTTCCAACTTTTCCGTTTCCAATTGAGCCTATGCCAACTCCTCTTGGAGTCTGGCTAATGTAGGGTCACTAAAAGTATTCTGAATACTAGCTTGCCTGTTTTCACTTGAAGTGGGTCCCTCTGGGACAACTTATGTTGGAATAGCTGCTTGTTGTTTTGTATCTCCATAATTAGGCTTAGCCATAGCTTCTGCAACTTGGGGGTTCATCTTAGTGGCCACTTTCCTCTTTTTCGAAGCTTGCTTGGTGGCTATGCTTCTTCTCTTTGGGGCTCGCTTGGGAATTTGTTTCATTCTAAGAACCCTAATGGTTTTCCTGAGTTGTTCCATGAGTCTCTGAAGCTTCATTCATTCCCTTCAAAGCCTTTCAATCTCAGTTACTTTCTTCCTTTTTCTTAATGGAACGGTTGTTCCTTTTTCTGGACCTATTTTCTCAAGAGGGTTTTGGTCCTCATCATCCATGCCTTCAGTTGGGATCTCTTCTCTGTTTTCTTCTTAGGGTTCTTCTTCATCACTTCCTTCTTCTGCACTCATTTGTTTCTCACCACTGGTGTGGTGCCTTATTTCTTCTTCATCCGAGTAGCGAATTTCTCCTTCAATTTCCTATTCTTCATTAGTACGAGGACTTCCTCCTTCCAATTGTGGAGGTTGTTCATCCTCCGAGCTAGGAAATTCCAAGGGCTAGAAACTGCTACCCGGAAGTCCTAATATTGTTCCTCTACTTTGTTTTGAACAGAGGGACTGTCTATGAATTGATGGCTCAGCTGTTAAGCTAGCCATTCTCTTCCGTTTTGGGGCAGGTAAAGATAACCCTCCATCAATGGAGAATATCAACTCTTCCTAGCTACTCTGTTGTTGGGTGAGACTACGAATCACTATTAATCTGATTAGACAATGGTGGCTTACCACCATATCTGCGTGCTGATATTTTCTTATACTACAGGCAATATCATGTAGTAAGGAATTTTAAAATGCAGGCAAATTTACAGTGCATTTCTATTTTAATACTGCCAATAACTTAAGGTGGTGAGGTCTTACCACATCTTTCCTCCCGTCGCATGTTATATAGGCCTGCACTATCTTGGCCAATTCCATCCATGGTTCTCCCAATGATGTTGGTTGAACTCCTTTGCCTTTGATGACCAATTTCTGTCCGTCATCCTAAAAAATCTTCATGGCTTCTTGAAGCCTGACCTTCTTTTGAGTCCATATGGTTCCTTGGGCTGGTAGACCAGACACCTCTGCAATTATTTCATCTATTACGAATATCTGTATTCCTCTGACCATGGAGTATCCTTCCCACAAGTTCTGTAAAAACTCGGTAGCCACTGTTTCATGGGGTTGTTGCATCCTCGTGAAATATGTAATCCATCCCAATTTTTCCAAAATCTCTCGTGTAGCATTAGAAACAACTAGAACTTTCGGCTCACTACGAATTGGTTGTCCTCCCATCGTCTCTGCACACTGTTACTTCTTCCCAAACACATAGTGATTTTAATGGAATAGCACAGCATGGTGAACAGCAATAATTTCGTTAATTTTTTGTTATTCCCTAGAATGTAGGGATTTGGTTCGCATACAGGTCAAAAAATATCGGGATTTGATCTGCATGCAGACATCCACACCCCCCTGGGATGATAGGTCGTCCTCGACCGTCAATTAAGAGAGGCAAGTGCTACGCAACAGTTGTACAGCAGGAAAAAGCGGGCATAATTATGATACAATCAATCAAATTATAGCTTTTAATGAAATCAATGCATGTGATAAATCGTAAATAGATATAGAAACGTTTGTAATGATTCAAAGATAAGGAGAAGGGACAGCTTAAGATAAACATA
This sequence comes from Pinus albicaulis, assembly GCA_034641835.2. Classification (NCBI taxonomy): domain Eukaryota; kingdom Viridiplantae; phylum Streptophyta; class Pinopsida; order Pinales; family Pinaceae; genus Pinus; species Pinus albicaulis. The sequence goes on along the minus strand of CM076570.1, from coordinate 461,814,788 downwards.
AGTACAGATGCGTTTATTACCCACTCAAACTAATGTGATCGATTTATGATGATTTTCATGTATAATAGGTTCGAAATCAAAGATTAGGGATTCATAATTTCATTTGATATTTAAGTAGAGATATAGGAAGAAGGGTTTAATGTTACTATTGATGTGTATAAATGTGACTCCAATACCATCAGCAGAGCTCTATTGCCCACAGGTGTCCATAACCTTAAAAAAGTTACTTTCTCACCCTTGGAACCATTGTCCTTTATTTATGCTGAGGAAGTGCTTGTTAAATGTCATAACAGAGGCCATTGTGCTGGCTTGGTGACAAGATAAATCACAATGCCATTCACTGGGAAGAAGTGAAAAGTGGGCAGGCCGGCTCGTGATGAGACCTCCTATTCCAAGGAGTTCTTAATTTTTTTTTAGTTGTCCATTGGACCATATCCCTGGTGTGGTGGCCATAATGGGAATTCCACTTCACTTACCTCCTTATGATCATGGTAGGCTGGCTCTTGATGAGACTCCCTATCGTCCGTCTGCCAAATCATAAAATTATTAGTGAAATGTGTAAATATTTTTATTTTTCATATAGCACTTTCCTACTTATATATAAAGGATGGCTCAGCACTCCTTAAGAGTAGGGATGGTGGAATAAGTCTGAACATCTCAATAGAAAAGAATATGCCCTTATTCCTACTCCATAAGTAAAAATCAAAGAAAGTTATAAAATATGGGAAAGAACCAACATGATAAGGATAATCGATCATATTAATTCTAGTGATAGTAAGACAGCAAAGTCATGTTATTGATTATGTCCCTTTTCCCTTTTTCTTATCATTACCAAACAACTTTCTTAAGAATGATGATTTTTTTTTATTTCCTGATTGTAGTAAGCTTTAATTTGTATGATTGTTTCTAAATAGTATCAGAAATCCTCAAAATGTTGATCTAAAAAAAAAAAAATCCAATCAAAAGGTGTTGTTCCTTTAAAAAGAACAGCAGAAATAATCTGCAGAAATGTTGTTTCTTTCGAAAGGAACAGCAAAAATCTACGAAAATAATGTTCCTTTCGAAAGGAACAACAAAAACACTCTCAGCAAAGCTACTGTTCCTTTTGAAAGAAACAACAAAAGTGTTGTTCCTTTAGGAAGGAACAACAAAAACTCAAAATAAACGAAAAAAACAGAATTTTGAAAAAAAAATGAATTCCATGAAACAAATAATCAAAATAAATGAAAAATATTTATGTACAAAATTTAAAAAAGAAATGATTTAATAAATGGGTGCCGAGGAGGAATTATCCCCTTCAGCCAGAATTTTCATGGTAGAATCTTCTCGTAATTGTTGGTAGAAGGATTATCGAGTAAGCAGTTTATGATAAAATCGTACTCGATGACCGTTTACTTTGAAGGAATGTCCAGATCCATCGATGGTGGTTAATGTAATAGTGTCATTGTCATGCACTTTTTGTATTTCATAGGGTTCGAGCCATCATGTCTGGAGTTTCCCTGGAAAATCTTGAAACCTAGAGTCATATAGGAGTGCCCAGTCTCCTTCGTGGAAGATATTTTCTTTGATAAGGGCGTCATGCCATTTTTCTCTCTGTTGTTGAGTTAACACTGTGTGCTAAAGAGCAAAGAGCCTAATTTAATCTAACTCATTAATTTTCTACAGTCTTTTGGCTTGGGCTTCATTTAAATCTAGACCCACCTTTTGAGCTATTCTTAATGTATGAATTTCAAATTCTATTGGAAAGATGGGTTCTTTTCCAAATACCAATTGATATGATGAATATCCCGTAGTGGGTCTCCATGTTGTTTGGTATGCCCAGAATGCTTCTGGAAATCTGTAGGCCCAATCACGTCTGTGTGAGGAAACAGTTTTTGTTAATATAGATTCAATCACTTTGTTCATGCTCTCTACTTGGCCATTGGCCTGTGGGTGGTATGGGGTTGTAATATTGTGCTAAATGTGGTAATTTTGTAGTGTTTCAGCTAGTTTATTACCTACAAACTGCTGTCCTCCATTTGTGATTATATCCCTTGGGAGGCCATATCACACAAAGATTTGGAAAAGAAATTGTATTACAGAGTCCTCTGTAGCTTTTGAAAGTGCCTCTGCTTCAACCCATTTAGTGACATACTCAGTTGCAACTAGGATGTATGTTTTTTGGTTTGATGGGGGGCTAATAGGGCCAACAAAATCGAGCACCCAGCGTTCAAATGGTTCAATTACTAATTGAGGATTCAAAGGCATTTCATCAGACTGCCCAGGGAGACCTGCCCTTTGGCAGCTATCACAGGCCTGCACAAATTTTTTGGCATCTTTAAAGATGGTAGGCCAGTAATAACCTATTCATAAAACCTTATGGGTATTTCTACGATCTGCAAAATTCCCACCACATGGCCCATCATGGCATGCTTTCAAAATATCAAATACCTCGTCCTCCCGGACGCATCTCCTTATTTGCATATCTGTCCATGTATGAAATAGTTAGCCCCCAATCTAAGAGAATCGGGTACTACGTTGTATTATCTGCTTTCGTTCATTAAGGGATAGATATTTAGGTAGTTTACCTATTGCCAAATAATTTGCTATATCAGCATACCATAGGGTTCTGATAATAACAACAAACAAATGTTCATCTGGAAAGTGGTCTTCAACTGCTTCTATATCTGTTGCCTTTGGCATTCTTGACAGAAAATCAGCTACAGGGTTCTCTTTTCCAAGCCGATATTTGATTGTAATGTCGAATTCCTGCAATAAAATCAACCATCTTGTCACTCTCCCATTTGTAACAGGTTTATTTTCTAAAAATTTAATGGCAGAGTGATCAATATATAGTATTACAGGATACCCAATTGTATAATGTCTAAACTTATTTACAACATGTACTACAGCTAAAAATTCCTTCTCAATCACAGTATAATTTAATTTAGCAGGGGATAGATTTTTGCTAATATAATAGATTTCATATGGTTTCTTGTCTTCCTCCTGCCCAAGCACTGCTCCAATTTTTGTATCTGAGGCATCGGATGAAATTTGGAATGGAAAATTCCAATTTGGCCCCCTCAGCACTGGGGCTGTTGAAACAAGATTTTTCAGATCATTGAAGGCATTGTCACATTTAGATGTCCAATTAAAATAAACATTTCCAGTTAGTGCATATAAACGTACAACTATTCGAGAATAATGTTCTATAAATCTCCTATAATAACCAGAAAATCCAAGAAAGCTACATACCTCTGTTTGTGTGGTGGGTGTGGGTATTAACAAAATTATATAAATTTTAGCTGGGTCCACCTGAATTCCAGCTGCTGAAATATAGTGCCCTAAGATAACTCCTTCAGTCATCATCATATGACACTTTTCATGGCTTAAACAAAGCCTAGTGTCAATACATCTTTGCAACACTTTTTCTAAATTTTCTAATGCTGGCTCAAAATCATCCCTGTAAGGTGTGAAGTCATCCATATATACTTCGAGCCCTTCATTTATTAAATCTGAAAAGATGATGAGAATGGCACTTTGGAATGTAGCAGGGGCATTGCATAGGCCAAAGGGTAAGACTCGGTAGGAAAATGTCCCCCATGGACAGGTAAAAGTAGTTTTTTCTTGGTCTTCAGGGGCAATCTGGATTTGATTGTACCCACTGAAGCCATCGAGGAAGGAAAAAAATTTCTTTCCTGCCAATGTGTCTAATACCTGGTCAATTAAAGGAAGGAGAAAGTGGTCTTTCTGGGTTTGCCTTGTTAAGTTCACGGTAATCTACACATATTCTCCACTTTCCGTTCTTCTTTGGTACCACTACTAATGGAGAGACCCACTTGCTAACAGATATTGGGTAGATGAAATTAACATCCAATAGCTTTTGTAATCCAGCTTTCACAATATCTTTAAGGTGAGGGTTTAGTCTTCTTTGGGGTTGGTGAATGGGTCTCACATATTTTTCAATATAGATGTGGTGTGTACACAATTGGGGGTCAATTCCCTTCATGTCTGGGTAATCCCATGCAAAGGCTGCTTTGTATTTCCACAATAATTGGACCAACTTCTCTTCTTGTTCAGCAGTCAACTTTTTGTTAATGTTTAGAGTTTTTCCCGGCTTAATTTCTACAATCTTACTATCGTACACAGAAGTAGTGGGTATTACTTGATCAGGAATGTCTTTCATAGGATCTTCTTCTTCCTTATTATCAAATTTTGCCTTGATCATGTGACATTGTAGATGGGATCTGATTTGTGATCTATTAATAAAAATATTGATGATATCATCCTCTGTTTGATCTTTAAAATCAAGAGCATCTTCTATAGTTAGAGGTGATCCCATATTCTCCATAAGATATGATACAGTTTGTTTTCTTGTTTTTATTATTGATAGGCTTGGCTAGGCTGGGGGATATAAAGCTAAATTCTTGACATAGTTTCCCCTTGTTATTGTCTTGTTGCCTTGTCAGCATCCAATATAAGCGTCGGCAGTTGCCAACCAAGGTCTACCTAAGATTAACGGGTGTCCATCTAGCCGGTTCTTTGGATTGATAACCAAGAAGTCAGCAAGGTATTCCCAAGAATCTATAGATACCATTACATCTTGTAGTGTACCCTCTGGTTTGACTACCGATTGGTCAGCCAATTCCAATAAGGTTGTTGTTGGTTATAGCGATGTAATTCCAAGTTTTTGACAGGTGGTGGTTGTTAGGATATTGATTGCTGCTCCCAAATCAACTAAGGCATTTGGAAACAATTTCCCATGGATTTGCACTGTCACTATGGGATTTCCTGGGTCTTCATATTTTAGAAATGTTTCCATTCCTGATAATAGGCCAGATAAAGTACCAACTATTTGGATAGTTCGATTGGTGGTTGTTCTCCTCTTTGGCTTCTTTACGCATAATTCCTTAATGGTTTTTGCATATATAGGGATGTCTTAGATAGCTTGGAGGAGAGGGATTTTTATACAATTTTTTTTTAATTCTCCTAGAAGATCAAAATCAAGATGTTCTAATGGGCGTGGTATGATTAATCATTCTAGAAATGGTGGAGAGGAAGTTGTTACTTGTTCTTGATTTTTTTGTTGAACCTCCTTCTCTTTTTGTAATGTTTGTTCTACAGGTAACGAATTTTCAATATGAACATTATTGTTTCTCTCTGTTTCTACTATGCGCCTGGACCTTAATTGAAGGTCATTACACTCCCTCAGTTTAGTTTCTAATTCTGGGGGTTCCATTATTTGGACAGATTGAACTGGCCTATTGTTTGGGTTTGGGTTAGGCTGGGCTGGGAGTTGTGGTCTTAAGTTGGTCTGGGGGTTTATATAGGGAGCTGGCAGTGTAGGTTGAGAGAGAGGGATTGTTCCAGCTGGTTGATTTGTAGGTCTTTTCCAGTTTGACTACCAGGCCTGACTTTGCGAAGTAGAGGGGGACCATTGTGTTGGATAGTTATTATTTTTCCAAAATGGTGGGCATAAAGGAAAACTAGGCCAATTAGTTTGATTTGTTTGGTTCGGCCAAGATGATGTAGGGAATGGCTGTTGTGACCAATTGGGGAAAGGTGGTTGATTTTGCAACATTCCACTATATTTCTGAGAATTGTATTGAGGAGGCTCAAAAGAAGAAAATGGATCAGTTGGCATACCTGATTGTCATGGCTGCCATTGTTGGCACTGATTAAGTAGACATACCACTTCTGATTCTTCTTCTGCCTCCTTATAAACTAGTTTTAGGCCAGCAAGTGAGGGACATCCTTCTGTAGAGTGATATTTCGTGCAAATGGCGCAAAATTTGATTACATCCAGTGGGCACTGTTTGTGGCTGTGTTTCTTCCTGCATTTAGGATAGAGTATCGCCAAATTTTTCTCTGCTTCTGCTTGCTTTTTTTGGCTTGCATAATGTCGAACTGCGTTATTAGAGTCCCTAGTATATCTGTTTTAAAATCTTCCAGCAGGTTTCCAATCTCTGCACGAGTTACACCTTCATTGGAGGTCTTGTTGTCCCTTGTAATTATATCATGTTCTACTGATTTTAGCCTCGTGTTGCCCCTCGAACTCCTGATACACAAATCAATAATGTTAGCATAGCTTTCCTAATATATATCACCTTTTCCCATAATATTCAATGTTTCCACCCATTGATATTTCATTCCCCTAATTAATGTAATTTTTAGCACATTATCAGGTAACGGTAAGGATGCATAAGGAGATCTATGAAGGTTGTATTGAAACCGTTCCACATATTCTTCCAGGGTTTCATTTGCTTTTGTTATCATTTGGAATATTTCATCTTTCAATTTCTGAGACCTACAATAATCTTGATATTTCTTTAAAAATGCAGCTTTCATCTGATCCCATTCAGTTATGACACCCCCACCTAAACCCATAAACCATCATAAGGCTTATCCTTTTAATGTGGAAGGAAATAGATTTAATTTTTGGGGATCGGTGGTATAATCATACCCCCTGCATAACACATCAAATTCAAACAAAAATGCATCTGGATATTTTGATGTTAAGCCATGAAATGTGGGAATATGTTGAAGGGTAATGGCTTTCATAGGTGCATTGATTGCAATATGTACTATAGGATATTGCAACGTAAAGGTTTGCTAGGGTGTCTGATGGTTTTGGTTTTTGTTCTGGGCCATTTGATCAAGGATGTGCCAATATCCTTCTGGGATCTCAAGAGAATTCCTAGGCTGACTAGAAGGGGCAGGAATGGCCTTGAAAACACTTCCCTGGTCTGGAACAATAAGTATTCCTTGCTGACCTACTATTTGAGGTGATTCAGGACCTTGGTTTTGAATGAGTTTAACAACACTTTCCTTATCTAGACTGCTTATTGTTTGGACTATTTTGATAGGAGATGTTGGTTCTTCTATTTCTCCTGTTTCCCCTTCTCCTTCTCAAAGATTACTAGAATTCCCTTCTTGAGGGGAAATTATGCAGGGATTCTCAATTTCTTGGGAATCTTGCTCAATTCCCACTGTTTGACTATGTATCTCAGCAAAGGCTTCAGATGGTGACTCTGTGGTCTGAAGGGAACTAGTAGTCTGTCTAGAGATAACTTTCCTAGGTCCTACTGATGATTGAGATTTAGTTCTTTTAAGGATTTCGTCAATAAAAGTTGTCCGCCCAAGGGTCACCGGTCCCTTAGGTTTTTCAATTTTAGGAGGAATTTTGTTTTTCTTAGCTGGTTTATTCATTCAAGAAAACACGCCTTAATTCCTACCTAAAGAAAGAAGCTTACCTAATTCTACTATGAAGCGGGCTGTGAGCAAGCGTGTTTCTTGCCCAGTGTGCAAGTTCTTACCTTATGTCTTTAATACCCAATTCTTCGCAAGCAGAAGAAAATCAATTGTGCATCACTCTTTCGAAATGGCATACACTCTCCCCGACAACGGCGCCAAAATGTTGGGGCATAAAAAGGTATCCTTTAAACACCTAATTAGCCTACATTAATTATCAATCTGGGAGCGAATTTTTATTTCAAGAGTGTACTCTATCTGAGGCTGCAATTAAATAAGAGTAATGCTATGAAGATGTAGTACATAATTCTTGATACAATAGTAAACGGATGCTTGTAAAGAAATCTAATTACAGTAACATAAATGGAAATGATCTGAAATCCTAACTACATCAATCTGCAAAACATCAATCAAGGATACAGTAGCAATAACTCCTTCCCTTAGAAATCGATGCAACTGAAATCACACTAAGACAAGATAACCAATCTGGGAACTTGGAAGCAGTAACCAATGTCCTCTACAGTTGGTGGTCCTGTTCTTTAAGCAATCAAAATGAAATCAAACTCAAGCTACTTGCTAATGAAAATAACTGAAAAGAAATTCTTCTAATAACAGAAATTGGAAAGGAACAACAACTTGTAATTCCTATGCGTACACAGAAACTGAATCTACGAATCAGAAATGAACAATAAACAGGAATGGAACAGAAAACATGAATTGAACAACAATTCTAAACTTAACGCAATCAAGCAACTAATCTTAATACTTCAACCCTGTCGACAGCCAATACTACGAAATAGTCAATCATAAAGAATCATAAAACAATAGAACAACAGCTAGAACAAAGCTTTATAAAGATAGCAAGATAAATAAAACAACAAATATGATTCTTGCAAATGATAGAATAGCAGTGCAATTCGTTAATGCTCACAACGAATCCGAATTCAATCCAACAGCAATCAATCAACTTTGTAATCGTAATGAATTTAAACACAACTTCACACAACAATAAGCAAAGGTTAGAAATACAAACAGAAAAGTAATTCCACCAAGGCCGGGCCCTTAGCACCAGTGAAACACTACTAGGTTACTTCATAACTTGAGAGATGAAATGAAACTCATCTTTTATATTAATCGAGCATAAAGTATTACAGAGACCACTCTCTAAAGCCGAGAGTCAATAAAATCCAATACTACAAAGGAAATGTTTTTAATCAAGAATCTTTGATCTATTTAATCACTAAAGGCATTGCCTTATATATCAGACTGTGATAGACAAGACGAGGAATAATATGAGGCTTTGAATAGTGATCCCTCAGGATCGAAGGATCCTGAGGTATTCACTTCTCTTCTTTTAGTTATTTCATGATTTACTTTGATCGAAGCCGATCTGTCCCCTACCTTTTCTTAGCGATGCGTTCAAATTTCCTTTTCTTTGGCAGGATTTGGTCCAACGCTGGAGGAACAACAGTTGCATTTATCTCAGCCTCACCTTTGGTATAGTTTTTCACTTTTCCTAATTCTTGTTTTTATCAACAAAAAGCAATCTTTAGTCATATTTTTACAATAAACATAAATCTTTCCAATTCTACCATAATTCTTGTAATAAATCGTCTTTCTAAGGTAAAAATGATTATGTCTAAAGTAAAAGAATGAGAAAATACACAGTGATTTCATACCTTTTCTACTACTCAACAGGTTGTAGAAGACCCAGTGTCTTAATTGTCTCAACTTTATTTTGCTGGGAAACCAAACATTCCACCACACACTTTTGAATATCAGATTTAAGGCCATCCCAAAAAAATTATTTCTTCACCCTGTGGTAAGTTTTTAAAAATCCTTAGTGTCCTCCTAAAGGAGACGTGTGAAATTCCAAAAGAATATTTTGTTTTAGTTGGGAATTTTTGCAAATATATAAGTGATCCTTGTACCATAAGGAATAATTTTTAAAACTAAATGTTTCATATGTACTAGGATCTTACTGCAACTTTTGAATGAGTTTCTACACTTCTTCTTCCTTCTTCCATTCATCCCTTGCTTCGGTATCCAATCTGGTTGGATAATAGAAATGCCACAAAGCAATGCTTCCACCTCTTCATCCTTTCTTGAGAGTGCATCTGAAACAACATTTAGCTTCCATTTTTTGTAGATTATTTCAAATTCATAACCCAACATCTTTGTGACACATTTTTATTGCTCTTCTGAATATATTATTTGTTCCACAAAGTGTTTAAGACTATCATGATCAGTTTTCACCTTGAAGTGTCTTCCCATTAGGTAAGGTCGCAATTTATTTAGTGCATGTAGTATTTCCACATTTCCTTCTCATAAATAGCTTTCTGTAAATACTTTCCTTTGTTTGAATGAATTTCAAAAGAAATGGGTCTTCCTTCTTGCATTAAAACAACACCAATTCCATTTCCTGAGGCATCACATTCCACAATAAAGGTTTTTTTAAGTCTCGTGTACCTAAGACCGGTGCTAGTCACATTAACTCTTTAAGATGTTCAAAGGCCTTAGTTGCTTTAGGATTCCATGAAAATGAATCTTTCTTCAATAATTTTTCTAGAGGTGCTGCTATTCTCCCATAATTCTTAGCAAAATTGCGATAATATCCTGCTAACCTAATAAATCCTCACAACTGCTTTATGGTTGTGGGTACTTTCCATTCCTTAATGGCTTTAATTTTTTAAAGGTCTACCTTAACACCCTCATAAGATATAATATGACTAAGATATTCCACCTCTTATACTCCAAAGAAACATTTAGATGTTTTTGCATATAATTATTTCTCCTCCAATAGTTTGAGCACCCTGTCAACATGTTGAAAATGATCCTTCCAAGACCTGTTGTAGATTAGTATGTCATCAAAAATTTCTATGAAAGGTTTGAAAATGGAATTCATCAGCCCTTGAAATGTAGAAGGTGCATTGGTAAGGCAAAAAGGCGTGAACAAAAATTCATAATGACCCTCATGAGTTTGAAATGTTGTTTTTGGAATATTTTCAGTCTTCAAACTAATTTGATGATATCCTGAACGAAGATCCAATTGGGTAAAATAAATTGCTCCATGTAATTCATCCAATAATTCATTAATCACGAGAATGGGAAATTTATCTTTCATAGTGATCTTATTGAGCTCCTTATAATCCGGACACATGCACCATGATCTAACCTTATTGTGCACCAATACTACTGGAGTAGAGAAAGAGCTTTGACTAGTTTGAATTATGCCAACCTCTAACAATTCTGCAATCATACGTTAAATTTCGCTCTTTTGGGCATAAGGATATCTGTAAGGTCTGATGTTTAGAGGAACACTTCCTGGAATCAAATGAATAGCATGACCATTCTCACAAAGTGGTGGGAGTCCTTTGGGAGTTTCAAACACCTTACAATGATTGTCCATGACTTTTTGGAGATCTGGAGAAATAGACGATTTTGATGTTGGAACTTCTAGTGAGCATAATTTTGCAATTACACCTCGTTGTTCTTTATTCATAATATTTGTCATGAAATTAGAGCTTATTATCTTTCCCCACTTCCTTGCGATAGCTCGTGATTCGATTTCCATTCCTTCAAAAAAAGTGTCAAGAAAAGTTCTTGAAAATTAAAAGCGACCGTCCCCAAAGATTGTAACCATTGTACTCCTAGTACAACATTAGCACCTCCCATTGGAATGAAAAGCATTGTACTATTCAATACATATTCCCCCATGGTTAGCTTGATATTATGGCATTTTCCAAAGCAATTTGTAGTTCCTCCATTTTCAACCATCAGTTGACATTCTGGTGCTGGGTATAGGAAACAATTCAATTCCTTGGCTACCTTACAATGGATAAAATTATGGGTACTACCCGAATCAATCAAAACTATTACCTTTTTCTTCTTGATATGTCCTTCTATCTTGAGAGTTTGAGGAGTGGTAATTCTTGCCAATGAATTACATGATATGGTCGGACTAATTTCTTCTTCTCCTAAGGTTGGTTCCTGGTGTATATCCTCTTATTTTGAAGTTTCTTTTTCATTTTATTTCTCCTCTTCACAATATATGTAAAATAATTTATTCTCAACACACTTATGACCTTTAGTATATTTTCTATCACAACTGTAGCAAATCCCTTTTGCTCTTTTTTCTTCCAATTTTTGTGGTGTCAACCTTGTAGGTTGTGGAAGTCTAGGAGTAGAAACGCTTCCATATTTATATATGTGAGTGGTAGGCTTCCTTGTCTCCATAATTTCACATTCAATTTTTCTTTCCAACCTAAATGTCTTCTCCAATGAATCAAGTTCCCAAACACGACCTTCACGTTGGATGTTATCCTTTAAAGTCCCTATGAAGACATCAAGCCTATGTTCCTCTGGAATATCAGTTACCCTTATATTAAATTTTTGGAAGCCCTCAAGATGCTATCCCATTGAACCCTTTTGTTTGATATTTATCAATTGGCTAAAGAAGGTGTTGCTATTTGTATCCTCATAATTTTCTATCATTTCCTCCGTAAAAATTTATCAAGTGACAATTTTTTTACGGGATCAAAGCCATCGATACCATAAAAATGCATTTTGTTCTAAATATAAAGTTGCAATGCGTACCTTTTGTGTGGTTTGCACATTATTGAGATCAAAATATTTCTCCTTCTATAGTATCCATGTCACTGGATCCTTGCCATAAAAATTCCTCATATCCATCTTTAGAATATGGTGGTTCTTCCATCCAACATTAGAGTTTATGAAATCACGATTAACAATTATTTTTTTCTCATCATGAGTTTCCTCTACTATCTTCTCACCATTAGGAAACATTTCTTGTATCAACTTTGTCAAAAATTCCATGTCTACTTTTAGATCATTCTTCATGGTTTCCATGTTGTCTTTCATTTTTTCTTCCATGGAATCCATCTTAGCTTCCATGCCAGCTTCCATGCCATCCATCTTAGCTTCCATGTCTTTCTTCAGACCATCCATATTAGCTTCCATGCCCTTCTTCAAACCATCCATCTTAGCTTTCACACCTTTCTTCAAAACTTCCATTTCATTTTTTGTTTCTCTTTGCGAGAGCGAAATTTGGTGCACTTGCTCTTGTAATTTTAATATGTCATGTTGTGCTTATTACTCTTCATGAGTCATAATAGAGCCTTCTGAAGGCTTAATGGGTGTTGACTTATTTTTAGGTGGCATTTTAGAACCCAATACTGATATCTATGCTTAAATATGCCCCTAGAATCACTTCAAACTGATTTTTCACACAAGACTTATGCAATTCGAAGAAAAAACATACACACCTTTTTCTTCCTTTTGAGGAGATCGATATTGAAACTAAATTATCTATGTGGTTTTGGATCTTCAATATATAAAATTAGGCCCTACTGTAGCCCTCTGAATCTTCTTTCTAATTCCATAGGTCAAACCTAATTTGGATTATTCAAGGTCAAGTTATGCCCAATCTACCACAATGACCTAATTATGGACTGGTTCAGTAGAGCGAACTTGTACAACATGTCACGTGTCATTGTTTTCTCCTTCAGCTCTGAAATTGATACACGGGAAACTAAATTCCATGCACTTGCAGCCACTTTTTACAAAATGCCAATCTGATGCTCAGAGAGAGGGTTATGAAGATTTTCCCACCGTCACCTCTTTGAGATGAAATTCAGGAGCTTGAAAAATCTATAACCTCCACAGATCATATCTCTGAAAATATTGTGAACCAATATCTAAAATTTTTAAAGGAAGTTCCTCAGGATTGTGGCTTTGCTCTATAAAAATTTCATCTTCTAAACCTTCGTAGAAAAAATTTATAGCGCAAATTCCACGATGACCTGTTTTAGGTGAAATTGGGAGCCTGAAAAAACCCTAACTTCCACAGATCATATCCCCAAAAATATTTTGCACCAAGATCTAAGATTTTTACACGACATTCCTTAGGATTCCATATTCGCTCTATAAAAAATTCAGCTTCTAATCCTTCGTAGAAAAAAAATTATAGCGATAATTCCACAATGACCTATTTTGAGTAGTGAAACCCTAGAATCCAAAGCTCTAATACCAAATGTTATGAAACCAGTTCCAAAAATAGAAGAAAAGAGAGATCAACGACTTAGAAATAAGCCACTTCGAGGGGGAAACCTCATTTACATTACATAAATTAATAATTCTTGGATGGTACAAATGACAAAAACCTACTTCTATATATAGGAGTCCATGGGATCACAACATAATCCTAGCCGACCTAACAATAATAATGTAAGGGCGCAATAATAACAATATTGGGGTTACAAGGGTACAACAATAACAATAAGGGGGTTACACTAACAACAATAAGGGACTATACTAGTAATATAGGGACCTAAAAAGTAAAGAGGTGAAGAATATCATTCTTATGTGAAAAATGTTTTGAAAGGATTTTGGTCTAAGTCTAGGTTTTGTGTAGAAAGGCTCTTATTGACTCTGTGTGCAGAGACCTAGTCTTGGTTGTGTGCAGACTCCATTGGTTGTGTGCGCAGAAGGGTAATTGTAAGGGAAGTCCAAATGTATTGAATTGTTGAATCTATTGATGCAAAGAATGTTTTGGCATAATCAAATATGCTATGTGATTGATATGTTATCTATTTGATTACTGCAAAAATATTTTATTTATTTATTTAAGATCGCTTTTAGTTATGTTTATTACCAAATGCATCTACGCGAAATGAATGAAGTGTATGAAGTGTATCATGAATATATTTGTTTAAAGTGTATATGTTATTTCACGCAACTATACACACTGTATGTTGGAATAATCTGCAAAGATATGTGATTATGTTATATGTTTATGTGCACTTTCCTGTATCTGTGATGAAGTTCATCTGATAGTTTGTTTATATGTTATGTACACATGTTCTTATATAATCTATGATAAGTTCTGTATAAGTCTGTTTAGGGCCACCACATCAATTTCTTCCTTAGGGTGTGGAAAATTGGTTCCAACACCCCCCCATACTGCTTCGAGTAACACTTTGACCTGCGCAAGCAGGTCATTGCCAAAAGGGCCAGTAGTTGGAGGGTTTTTTGGCTGCACAATAAATTCAAACATGGGTCAGGAGCCCTCAAGAAAAAAAATGGTTCTGCTGCCGAGACCAGGATTATTTTGAGGGAGACTTGATGTATTGGCATCCTATGCAGAATGAAATGCAAGATTGGCTGGATATAAATATCACTGAATTTACTATCCAAGAGAATAGGAGTTCTAAATTATCTACTGAAGATTGGATTCAAAATTATATTTACACCAAATTTCACGAGATATTATTTACTTCCTTTGCAACTGAGCTACATGAGTGGTTGTCTTGATTGACAAAATTTAATACCCGCACGAAGGAAAATGCAGTCACTTAGTGGACTCCAGAATTGGTACAACAATTAGAAAACACAAGCCATATAATCACCCATGTGATAGATCATCAGATCGATCATGTTTTGGCAATATTTGTAACTGATTTTTCCATTTATCCGTTTGTGTCCTATTCTGAAGAATAAAGAAGGTTTTTCTAGGCTCACAGAGGTAATTTTATGCGCTCTTTGAAGTTGTGTATTAAGATGTTATTGCATGAACAGGCTTCTCTATGTCAACATATTGTGTGAATGTCCCTAAGAGGCCCGACTACGTGCATTGGAAGAATTTACCGCACAAATATAGCAGAAGGGTTTATTTATAGCCCTCTCAAGGTTAGATCTGATAGTGAAGATGAACCAAAAACTGGTAGCTCAAATGAATCTGTGCACTCTAAAGAAGAAAAAGTTTCACAGGATCAGAATAATCATGGATTTTTTACCATAGTTCGGATCCCATCCACTCCACTTCCACACTCATCTCATAAGTCATCCACTCAACCTCCACCTTCACCTCCCCCAGGAGTACGACCGCATCTATGAATTTTCCTACTTTCAGAGGTATTGGAAATGAAGATACAAATAAATTTTGGTTTGTCACTGATGTTGTATGGAGAGAATAGTAGGTTAATAGTGATGATGTCAACAAAGCATTGTTAGCCACATATTTCTAAGATCGCACACTGGACTGGTATATAATATATGTATCAGTGAACCTTAATGCGACTATGAATGATCTGAAGGATGCATTAAAAGAACAATTCAAAAAGCCTAAGTTATATGCACAGTGTGCCACAGAGTTGAAAGAGATTCACGAGGAAGTGAATGAATCTGTCTGGGATATATATCAGAGATTGAAGCGCACTATCAGATATGGTGGATTAACTATCGATGATACCCAAAAAATAGTGGTTTATTGCTCTATTTCTCCCGCATCTGTGACATCCCTTGAGTCAACAGAAGATTTCCACGCAGGTTGAAGCTGTATAAATTGTGATGAAACTAGAATTTGCATCGGTACCTGCTATGATTGGAACTCAACATATTCAGAGTTAGTTATAAGCAATGTGTTTGGAGATTCAGAATTTGTGAAAATATAAGGGCAAGGAGGTATGCGTAGAGGTATGGTTCATACGATGTAAGGTTGCTAGGAATCATAAGGATCAATGTCTAGTATTCAATGATTATCTTCACGCTGGAGGACCAAGCCTTTTAAAGAGAACAATGGGACCAAGTCGGACACCTATGGTATGGTGCGTGATATGTTAGACTATGGGTTTGCATGCAACAGTTTTTTGTCCAAGTATTGGAAAATACATGCCTGAGATGAAGCTGTTATTTTGTATATTCTGCTCGTCACTGGGACACAATGAACAACATTATGGGAGTTTTCATTGGATGATTGACAAATTTGAGCTATATAAAATGCAATCCTACCCTACCTCATTAGCATCCACATCTCAATGTGGTGGATTCCATACCAAAGGAAGAGTAAGAGGAGGAGGATCAGCTCGTCAAGGAAGGGGAGTGGTCATTTGCTTCAATTGCGGAGATGTTGGTTACTATGCGTGATAGTCCAAATCTTGCACGACAATCATGAAGATGTTGTAGGCATTTTGATCATGTAATAGAATATTTTCCTATTTTAATTTCTAATATGCAGGAGAAGAAGATGCAGAATCTGACACTGAACATTCAGATGGTCAGGGCAGAGCTGCGCAGAGAAGATCCTAGCAAGAATGTTGTCACTAGGAGCAGTGCAACTATTGGTGAGGACAAGGGCAAGAAGCTGGATGCTGATCTTTGTATTTGAAAGGCACCTGAGAAAAATGATGTATTTGATTTTCAATGTGAAAAATAAACTTTTGTAGAAGGAAAGAAGCAAGCACATCAACATTAGGAAGACCTATGAATGAGGTAGGAGTAGGTGAAGAAACGAATCCATTCTTACTAGCTTGCATTAAGTCACTATGCAACAATAAGGAAGCCAAGAATCTTCAAGCATTGATAGATAACTGCGTAGAAAATAACAACCTCAGATGGAATAGAAAGTTGTCAACAAGATCTATAAGAAAAATATCAAAAAATAAACGGATGAGAGATGTGTTTGACTGCTCAAAACGATGCTTATGAGATGGATCAGGTCATTCTGGATCTAGGATATGATGCAAATGTCTTACCTAAGAAAAACTGGCAGCCCATGGGAGATACTAGGTTGGAATGGTCTGCTATTCAACTATGCATGAAGAACCAACAGAAAATCATTCCATTAGGAAAATTACCGTAGGTTGTAGTCAATATTGAAGGTGTTATGATGCTTGCAGATTTCAAAGTAATACAAATTGTGGATGATACTAATCCTTATCCTGCGTTTTTGGGATTGGATTGGGAAATTGATATGGAAGGAATTATAAATCTTAAGAGGGGATGTATGGTGTTTGGGAACAATGGAACCAGGGTTCTAGTTCCCTTAGATCCTACACAAGGTGCAAGATATACAGAATTGTGGCGTGCAAATGATGGTCTTGAACATATCTATAAGATGATTGCGCGAGATTATGATTGGATCAATCCAACACTTGATGGAAGGCTTAATTGGGAAAAATACAGTTCCTACTTCTCAGATTCAGCTAAGAGTTGGAGAATTGGTAGAACCGATTACATGAAGTACCTACGCTGCGCTGCAATCGAGTGACCAAATCTCTTTGTTGCATATCATCAGAGGTACGAGAATCACCTTATTATGATGGTTTAACTAATGTGAACATGTCATTAGGAGAAATTGAAAGAATGGTTCTAGAAGGAGAGAGATTCCATGCATTGGATATAGCATTGCGCGCTACTCCATCATGATGGCAGGAGACTCACCATGGAAACATAGGCAATTGGGAGGAATTTGCATTGAATGATGAGATTGCGCTTTGAGTGTCCAACTACCAGAATGCAAGAAATTTATTCCGGAAAGGGTGATCCACGCAGACATTTGGCTAAATGGATTTAAGTATGGGGCACAGAGCCGAGACCTAAATGGCTACACATGTTCATTCACACGTTGGGGAAGGTGTCTACTAATTGGTATGTGGAAACAAAGTTGCACAGAGGAACCAATGAATGGTATGCGCTGACTGAAAGTTTCATTTTGACTTTCAACCTTGAGAGTGGATTTGATTTCTTGGGAAAATTGCTACAAGGTATCCAATAAGTCATCTTTTATACTTCCAAGCCAATGATAGAGTGTGCTTCACCAGCATGGGATGCACAGATGAGGGATATTTTCAATTGCACTAATCTCACAGTAGAAGAAACTGAAGAAGATCCAAGAAATATCACAATCCCAGAATCTGAGGGACAACACACAGTTGTTGGGCCTTAAATTACATCGTTGGATTCAACAAATCCTCTGAAGGCATGACAAGTAAACATTGGATCTGAAGAAAAACTGAAGTTGGCAAAGATTAGATATTATTGGTATGATGAGACAGTGGGAAAGGTTTTTGAGTTGCTGACTGAGTATCAGGACCTGTTTCATACAAATATTTCTGAGTTAAAAGGAATAATTAGAGAGTTTTGGGTCATGAATATCACTTTGAAACATGATATGTGACCTGTGAATCAATGCCCATATATATTGAATCCAAATTATAAGAATAAAGTTAAGGAAGAGTTAGATAAAATGGTTGTTGCAGGCATTATAGAACTAGTGGAAGAATCCGATTAGGTAAGTCCTATGGTGGTGAAGGATAAGCATACTAAAGGAGAGATAAGGATTTATGTGGACCTATGCAAACTGAATCATGCCTACGTACATGATCTGTTCCCAACTCCATTCTCTGATGAGATCCTTGAAAATGTAGGAGGACAGGTAACTTATTCATTTATAGATGGGTTCTTAGGATATCATCATATTAGAATTTCCCCAGAGGATAGAAGTAAAACAACCTTTCCAACATAAGGGGGTTGTTTTCAATATATATTCATGCCATTTGGATTGAATAATGCACCTGTTATCTTCTCATGCATATTAGTAGTTACATTCAAGGAGTATATCCATAAATTCTCAGAAGTATACTTTAATGATTGGATGGTCTTTGGGTTGTTGAAAAATCATGTATCAAGTCTATGCCTAATGTTGGATACTTGTAGGAATTATCAGATCTCACTCAATTTTAAGAAGTGAAAATCTTGCGTTCCATTCAGGATATTGCTGACACATTGTCTTCCAACAAGGGTTGATGGTAGATCTCGTGAAGATCGCAATGATTGTTAATTTGGAAGTGGCTGTGAATGTCAAACAACTACGCTCAATATTAGGGCATACTGGATATTATCACAAATTCATTCAGGGTTATGCATTGATAACTGTGCCCATGGAGAAATTACTCAAGAAGGATGCAACATTCTATTGGAATGAGGAATTTCATAATATATTTCAATTGTTGAAGGAGAATATGGTCACTGCACCCATATTGATCTTTCCAAATTAGTCAAAGGTGTTTCATGTGCATTTGGATGCTTCCAGCGTTGCACTTGTTGTTATATTAGCATAGCCAAGAGCTGGAGATATTGATCACCCTATTTCCTA
The DNA here is from genome assembly GCA_034641835.2 of Pinus albicaulis. Taxonomy (NCBI): domain Eukaryota; kingdom Viridiplantae; phylum Streptophyta; class Pinopsida; order Pinales; family Pinaceae; genus Pinus; species Pinus albicaulis. Next base: position 461,795,605 of record CM076570.1, on the reverse strand, counting down.
TACAATTTGAAAGCTATCAAGCGCTGAGCATAATTACTCAACCAAAGAGAGAGAAGGATTGGAGATGGTGTATGCACTACATAAATTACACTACTATCTGTTAGGAGGACACTTCAAGATGTTTACTAACCACTCTGCTTTGAAGTACCTGGTTAATAAGCCTTTGTTGGGGGCGAAGATCTGGAGTTGGTTTTTGTTGTTTTAGGAGTATGATTTTGAAGTTATTTTAAATCCTGGGACATTGAATTCTAGGCCATACCATCTATCATGCATTGAGAATGGATAAGAGTCGACTATTTTAGAGGATGGTTTATCCAATACACAATTATTTCCAATAAAGGTGGTTGATGATTATTTTCCTGAGATCATTCATTTCTTGACTACTGGACGTGGGCCCCGGGATTACACAATACAACAGAAGAAAGAGCTGGTGGTGCACACAACTGACTTTACTACCATTATTGGTCAATTGTACAAGATGGGTGAAGATGAAGTCTTGTGAAAATATAACCTTGGAATTTGAGAGGTGAAAAATCTTAGCTAAAGCTCATGGAGGGGTTTCGGTCACTATGTAGGAAAGGAAACCACATAGAAGATTTTGCGAGCTGGTTTATGGTGGCCGACGTTGCACAATATGCATATGCACACTGGCGCATGCGATGTATGCCAGAGAACAGGGAAGACATTGCGTAGAGATGGGATAACCTTGCATCCACAAATGGTGTTACAAGCATTTGATAAATGGGCCATAGATTTTTTTTGACCTATTGACCTATTGAAGCTAAGAAGACATTTCATAATCATTGTGACAGACTATGTAACCCACTAGGATGAAGCTAAGCTAGTGAAGGATTGTAGTGTAGACACAACTACGTACTTCATTTTTGAAAACATATTGACTCAATTAGGATGCCCTAATATCTTGATGAGTGATAAAGGTACGCTCTTTGTGAATGAAACCATTGAAGCTCTGACAAAATAATTCTAGATTCATCATCAGAAGAGCACTCCATGTCACCCATAGGTGAATGGTGTAGTAGAAGCTTTCAATAATATATTGGAGAATGCACTCACTAATATTTTCAATGCTAATTGGAATGATTTGGATGTGTGCATACCTTCGATTCTTTGGGCATATAGAAATACATGCAAGAAGCTAACAGGAAAGACACCGTTTAGGATGGTATATGGGCAAGAAGCTATGATGCAAATGGAGTACAGTGTTCCCAGTCTACACATTGCATCATTCACAAATATGGCAGAAGAGGATATTATGGAGGAATGGTTGTCACAGTTGGTCGCGCTAGAAGAGGATTTCTTTATTGAAAATTTCCATCAGCAAGTGTAGAAGGCATGCGAAAAGGCATGGCATGATAGGCATATTAGAAAGAAGATATTTAAGGAAGAAGATTTTATCTTGTTGTATGACAACAAGTTTGTGCACCTCCCAGGGAAGTTCAAGATGCATTGTCTAAGACCATATCTTGTTAATGAGATCACTAATGAAGGTGTGGTGTGCCTGGCCACATTGAGCGGAGAATATCTTCCCAGATATGTTAATGGAAGTTGATTAAAGCCGTACAGGGATGACCCGCTCCCTACGCACACCAAATGACTATATGGCTGGAGAATTGGATTTGCACAGAAGTGATGGTGGATGTGTAGACAATTTTGACGCGCGCGTGGTAGTTACGCGTGGAGGTTGATTGGGTCGCAGAAGTGATAGAATATAATCGTTGGAATAGTAAATCTGGGAAATGTAGTTTTATTACCATTTGGAGGAGCATCTAAGTTGCATTTAATGAGGATATTTTAGCAAATTTGGAACCGTTTTATCATTTATGGCGATAAATTAATGCACAAGGAACCATTTGAGACATGCCTAAGCTATAAATATGACCAAAGGGGTCGCATTAGTTCCCTTTGACTTCTGTGTGAATTGTGTGCATTAATCACTCTGATTTATGATGTCTACTTATTCTCTATGTCTAAACTTGATCCGGTGTTTGAGGAGGAGTTGCTTTGTAGAGGTTTGGGACAGATTATTCCACCCAGTATTATAGCCACTTGATCTGGAGAGGATCCTACTGCGCAGGCCGCTGAGACCCCTATGCCAGCTAATACAAAGAAGGGATAGACCTCACAGTCCCATAGATCCCCATGAGATAAGACCCCAAAATTGTGCTCCACTGCAATTGAGTGTCAAAAGAACCCCATGGCATAGTTTCCTGAGATGATTATGGAGGAGGAATATGTGGTGGAAATTTCCCCATCTCATGTTTTCCAACCTATGTCGCACCCCACAAGGTTTCAATGCAGGTCCCAATGGACCTAGGCAAAGTGCAGGCATACATTAACATGCTGCTAATCCTAGAGAATGTCGTAATGGAAGGTGATATTTTCACCAAAGTGCCACTGTTGAAAATGGAGGAATGGGACCTCACCAATACCAGCAAATTTCTAGAGCTTGCACTTGAAAGATATTTAGGCTAAGTTTTTGATGAGGGGTTTATTGTGCGCATTGAGCCGAATCACTAGGTGTTGGCCCTGCACAAGGTAGGGCTGTTAAATTTTCTACAATCCCACATTTCAGGCATAACCCGGTCAACAACATTTTTGTGTGGTAGTTGCTCGCACTCGTTCATGATGAGTCTTTTTGGCTGGGAGAGAGCATCCCTATCGACATTGCACTGATCCATCAGATCAAAGGCTTGCCTAGTCAAGGCGTGAACCCCGTGGTAGATTTTGGTGGCAAAGGCTAGCAGAAGAGAGTCGCAAAGAAGATTAAAAATGACTATCAGGTCACACACCACAGTCATGGGTTTGTGGTGAGTGAAATTAATGACATGGTTGTCCACTTTGGAACCCTCATCCTTGCATGTAAAATGATGAGGAAGTGTATGCCAAAAGAATTTCCAGGCCAAGTTATTTCACTCGCTGGGAAATGTGAGAAGAGAATCCAATATAATTGGGCCCAATATCTTTGCAGAGAGTTTTTTTAGAATGTGCGCGAGGAAAAAGAAGAAGGAAAGCATGTTTACTATGCTTGGCTCTTTGTTTTTACAATGTTCATAGGTTGGAGGACGCTGGAAGAGACGCAATTTCTTGAAATTGAGACTGAGATGGGTGAAGTTATGTGGTACGCCATGCTCTAAAATTCGTCAATCCCCATGTGTGTAACAAAGAATAAAAAAATTTGGGTCCTTTTTTATGCTTCTATCTAAGAAGCCATTCAATCGAAGTTGTGGTTTTCTCCAACCTTGTATGAGAAATACAAGTTGATCGTTGGATTTAAAGAGACATTTCACAACATTCATATCCATGCAAAAGGTGTTGTGGAGGGCATATGGTACGAGTTTCCATGTCTGGTTACTAAAGATGATTTAGTGTGCATTACTCCAAAGTGGCCGCCAGCTTGGTTGGAGGCATGCACTACAGAGGGTGCCTCTACATCCATTCCAAAGACGCCCACCAAGCCCTGAACAGGTACACAAATGACAAACAAAAGCACTGGAGCAGAGACCACGCCGACCACAACTAGTGAGATCATTTATTTGGAGAAGGAATCTATGCCTCAAAATAATTGTGTCAGACCTAAGGAGACCGAGGCTCAGACTACTAAGCAAGTTGAAGAGCAGACCGCGAAAGGAACCAAGTGGGGCTCTCAGGCCACAAGAGGTCCAATAAATAAGCGCAAATATTTTAAAGCCACCGGATAGGAAGATATGACATTAACTGAGGATGACCTTAATGAAATAGCAGACACTTTCATGTCTACGACAAAGGATATATGGACCAACCTAGAGGTGTAGTACAAGGTTGTGCTCGATGGCATGCAGACCGACATTCAGGAGTTAAAGGTTCAAGCGAGCATATCACGGGTGAGCCAGATTCAAGCAAGTGTGCCTACTACCCATATGCAGCTGATCAACACCATGCTACCTTCAACGAGGGATATTTTCCTCATCTAGATCCCCAATCCTGCCATCTACATAGAATCATCGATTTTGCATGAACAACTCAGAGCCTGTAGTAAAATAAATGTCTATTCGGCTATGTTTCCCATAGGAAAGCTTCACATGGTCCATACCATGATCGTGGACGATTTTTGGTTCAGAGAATATCGAGCCTACCACACTTCCACTAAGGCGCAGTAGCACACATTTGACCTTTAGCAAAAGCATCAGTCAGTTGAATAAGCACGTCACGTAACAGAGGCTCGACGTGCTACCTTAGAAGTAAAATTTGACCAAGTTTGTAGCAATGTGCCAATGGTCCCTGCTTAGTCACCCCATTTGAAAAATTGGAAGGGTTGGCTGCTACGCTCAAGGCATCATGTGAGGAGATTCAGAACTATCATAGCAGAATTTGAGCACCATATTGTAGATCTGCATATGAACCTACAGTCGGAAACCCCTCTAGAAGTCAGAGCTCGATGTGCTGTAGAGGTAAAGGTAGCAACAGACAACATCACCACCGTAGTTACAGAATGTGGCCAATTATTAGATGAGGCCATGGGTGTCTAGAATTCGGTTTAGAATGACTCGATGGTGAAATATAAGCACAATGAATTACGCATCAAGGAGCAGTATTTTGCAGATATAATGATGGCGGAACCCACCTTAGTTATCGTACATCACCTTGCCCACCTATAGGTGGGTCAAGTTATTCAGAAAAATGTAGAGGACCTGTGTCACCATGAGAACTTACTAGAAGCGAGAATGTATCTATGGGCCGAGGAAGCCCTTAAACTATCTCAGACATTAGATGGAGCCTTGAAGAACCTTCAAGAGGCCCAACGCAGCATTGAACTCGTAGTTGAAGGACTGAAAATGGAGAAGCTGGTGAATGAAGCGCATGGAGCTATTGCATAGAGTGTTGAGGTGGTATTTACATTGAAGACCTATGTTTCCAAACTCAAAGAAAATATGAAGTAACCCATCGCACAGTGACTCAGGATGAGTCGCGAGTTTGTGTTGGGGGCTTGTTGGAGCAGGGTTCGTTGGGGTAAATTCTGGTAAAGTTTTTGTATATAGTTTTGTTATGCACGCTGCACAGAAGAGTCAAAGGGACTTTGGGGTGGGTCAAAGACACTATTCTATGTAAATGGATTTTAAGAAATAACTATGGGCCTCAAACCATGGTTTGAGACCATAGTATCTACGCGCTAAATTGATATAAATACAAATAGAGTGAGTCAAGTAAAGAGGTGAAGAATATCATGCTTATGTGAAAAATGTTTTTTAAGGATTTTGATCTAAATTTGGGTTTTAGGTGGAAAGGCTCATGATGGATGTGTGCACGGAGACCTATTCCTAGTTGTGTGTGCAGAAGGTTAATTGTAAGGGAAGTTTTAATGTATTGAACTATTGAATCTATTAATGCAAAGAATATTTTTGCGAAATCTAATGTATATGTTCTCTATCTGATTATTGTGAACATGTTTTGTTTATTTCCTTAAGATTGCTTTTACTTCTGTTTATGACCAAATGCATTTGCACGAATGAATGAAGTATTTGAATTATATCATGAATAGACCTGCTTAAAGTGTATCTGTTATTGCATGCAACTATACACATTGTATGTTAGAATAATCTGCAAATATCTGTGACTTTGTTATCTATTTATGCACACTTTCCTGTATCCGTGATGAATTTAATCTAATATTTTGTTGATCTATTGTGCACACATCTGCTTATATAATTTGTGATAAGTTTTTTATAAGTCTGTTTAGGGCCACTACATCAATTTCTTCCCCAAGGTGTGGAAACCTGGTTCCAACACCCCCCCATACTACTTCAGGTGAGACTTTGATCTGCTTAAGCAGGTCATTGCCGAAACGGCTAGTAGTTGGAGGGTTTGTTGGTTGCATAATAAATATTAACCTGGGTCAGGGCCCCAAGCCAACATTCTCTATGAGGAGATCAGCAAGACGATGAAAGGTGAGAGCTCCAATATTTGAAAGGGAGATAAGTATTTCAAAGGAGAAGGAGGAGATGGAGACAAGACTCTAAAAGGTAAAGGGAATTGTGAAAAACCACCTTTGACACCACCATTCTCCTCACCACCATCCTCACAACCAGCTTCACCATCATCTTCTTCCACAACAAGCCCTTCACAAACACTTCCACATTCTCCAAAAAGTCATTGTAAAACTTCATTTTTTAAGCTTGACATTAAGTTTTATTTTCCTATGTATGATGGAGACGTAGATTCTAAAATATTAGACAATTGGGTACATCGGCTTGAAGTGTATTGCAGGATATAAAGAATCAAGGATGATAACACCGAGATTAAACTTGCTTCATTAAGATTGAAAAGTGCAACACTTATTTGGTGGGAAGTCAAAACTCAAGAGGACATGAAGAAACATGGTAAGGTCTTAACCTCTTCAATTTATTTTGTTGTTGCCTTGAGAAGACAATTTTATCCATTAGAATACATGCAAAAGGCTATAATGAATTGGAAAAACTTTAGGCAAGGTAAAGGAGAAAGTGTTCAAAGCTATACTCAATAGTTTAGGAGAAGAGCACTAATTTTGGGTGTATATTTGACATCTCAAGAAAATTCGTTAAAATACATTGGAGGTTTGCGTAGTTACCTAAGAAATACTATTCCCATGTTTAATAATTCAAATTTAGATGAAGTATGTGTACAAGTCACACATCTAGAGGCAATAGGGAAACATGTTTCAGAGGATACAAGTGAGGATACATTTTAGTATGGAGAAAAAGGAAAGATTAAGTTCAAGGGTAATGGTAAGAAGAATTCATCCATCAATACGGAGAAAGAAAAACTCACATGCAAACACTATTACAAAGATGGGCATGATGAAGATCATTGATCGAAACTACATCCAGAGATGAGACCCACCAATCTCAAAAACAAGGAGAAGAATGTAGTTGCAACAATAACACATGGTTTAGGTTATGATTCTGGAGATGAAACAAATATCACCACAATGGGTTTGAAAGGTAAGGACATTGCAAGTACTCGTTCTTCAATTTCTCTCAATAGTATTCAAACCACCAATTGTAACCGCCAACTGTAACCGTTTCATGTAGCCAGACCCTCGGTTAAGCTAAGACCACCAGCGGAGGGGGACCAGCCCATGGCCTTATGAAGGCCCACGTGATCAGTTGCACATGCAGATTTCAGGGATTATTGGCCAAACTAATGGTCCTACAATTTTTCCCACCAAGTAGGAATTGTGCCAGTTTTGGAGGGGAGTTTCCATATTTGGGGCACCCGTGCTAGGTTTTGGCTGAATTGTGGGGAGTTTAGTTGTAGAATTTGGGAAAAGAGAGAAAGAGGCATAGATTTCTTAGTTTTTGGTCTTTATGGGAGTATAAAGAGGCTATAGAGGAATTTTGATAGCTCTGAAGCTATTGGAGCAAGTTTTGAAGCTATTTGAGCATTGTAAACCATTGTAATCACCATTTTATGAGCATAATGAAAGAGGGTCAGGAACTGGAACTTGGACGAGGAGACGTAGCTTAGGAGAGGTGAACTCCTTCATCACTTGTTTGTGGTTACTGTTATAGCTTTATTTCTTTGTTATTTTCTGCAGTTTATGAGTTAAATTCATCTTTAAATGTGTTAAAGAATTTAACTTAATTACCTTAAAGGCTCATTGTATTCACTTGAAATTTAAATAAACCTCAAGAAATTTCAAGTACATATCAATGACGGAGGAAAGGAATAAAAATCCAGGGACCAATTTTCCCTTGGGCTCATGCAGAATAGTGCAGAAAATAAAATATCAGCATAAGAGGCCTAGTGGATCAGTGACAAGGTATGGGAGTCATATTGGTGTCAAGGGTTTGTGTCATGGTCATGGTACTTGTCAATTGAAGATCCAAAAGAAGAATTACTTTCGAGTTTTCTTCTCCAAGAGGGAGAGGCTTTGGCCCTAGATTGAAGACCCAAAATTATGTGTCTCTTGTGTTTTGATAATTGACTTGATGAAATACATAATAAGCTAATGAGGATAAGATCTAAGTAATAGAAGCATAAGAAGTATAACACAAGAAGTTATCAAGTAAGAGAATTGAATTAAACTCTACCTTACTAAATAATCAACATGATATCAAATCAAAGGTTCAAAAAGGGTTATTTGACAATAAGACACTCAAGTACCAAGAGATCAAGGATCAATTTTTCTAGAAGGCTAAATTCAAAAATATACATTGAAGAATCAATCTTTAGATTCTAAAGAAGTAGTTTGCAGAAATTGGAAAGTCATATCAAGAAGATCAAGGAAACTATGTAGAATCCATCACCATCAAAAAATATTTGGTGTTGAAATAAAATCAACATTTTTGGAGTCACCATCAAGCCACTCTTGATCATAATCATCATCAAGGATTCAAGGTGATTTAGCTCTCTTAAAGAAGCCAATCTAAGATGGATCTCGTATTTTCTTCTACATCATCATCAACATGGAATTTGATAGAATAAGAAATCATATAATCAATTAAGTATCTTAATGTCTACATCGAAATCTGACAAAATGACTTTTTGCAAAGAAAGAAACAAATTGTCTAGGACTACGAAATTTCCTGCTTGGAAGAAAATGACATATTTAAATTTGATTGAAAAATAAGTTATGGATTACATTAAAGGGTTAGTGACTAAACCCTCAAAGGAATACACTCAAGCTTATTACATAAAGGGATACATAAGATCCCATGGGATTCTTACAGAATCTATAAAGGACTGTCTTATCCCCTCTGTATCTAAACTAAAATATTCAAAAGAAATATGTGAGAAATCAGTGGAGCTATTCTCTGTAAGTACTGCAAGAGAAGTAATATCTATAAGAAAATAATTATACAAGTTTAATATGTCAATATAGGAAGGAATAAATTCATATTTTATGAATATTTCTAAAATAAAAGATCAACTGCAAGAACTGTGAGAAGTAATGTCTGATAGAGAAATGACTACAGTGGGATTGAATTATCTACTGAAGGGATGGGAAAACTTCACTTAAATCATATATGGGAAGAAATAAGTAACAACATTCCAGGATCTATGGTCTCTATGTAAGATATAAGAGAGGAGGTTAAAAGATCAAACTGATATAGGATCAAATGAAGAGAATAAAGCCTATGTTTCCATGTGAAGAAGAAAGGAAATATTTGGTAAGTTTGGTCCTCATAATAAAAGATGAAACATGGATAAGATATGATGCTATGGATATAATTAACTTGGGCACTACAAGAAGGATTTTCCCAAATCTAATAAATACAAAAGGAAAAACGAAGAAGCCCATGTCGTCAGAGAAATGAAAGAACAAGATTCAAAGAAACCTAAGAAATAAGAAGTGAAAGAGCTCTATTATGATTTATATCATATTCCACTTTAATAGGTAACTTTCGGTTGTAAAATAGTATGATACATCACGTTAGAATTGGCATCATGGTGGAAGCATGAGTATTTTCCGTGGCAGGATGTCTGAACACATTCATGTGAAATCTATGCTATGAGATAAAAGTGGCTCCCAGGAAACTCACTGAAAACAAAATTTATGGAAGGCAGTCATCTAATATTAAGGGTAATCATTCAATAATAAATATGGAAATAGGTATTAACATTTTCTAATGGAGTCATCTTTTGACTCACTAGTTATAAAGAAAGCAATAGGTTTCCTCGAGAATTTTAACTTACAGAATTATGGGATCAGGATATGATGACATATTGGTAAAGAAGGTCAAGGGAATGAAATTATTCACTCCAAGGAAAACTACTGCAAAATGACTCAAAGGAAGGAAATTAGGTGCATATATATTTATGATGATACCCAATGATATATAAATAGGTCATATGGTTGCAGGTAGAAGAAGTATGATAAAATAAAGCAGAAACTCTTCTGATGCACAAGTTTTCAATAGACATATTCCACACCTGATGAAATCAACATAATATGACCTCATATGGAATATGAGGTGATTATATATTATCAATGAGCTACACATTAGAATTTCCTAGGAATGAAATGAAATTGTGTGGATAAAGAAAGAAAAAGGAAGATATCGTGAAAAAGTTCAATCATGAAAAGACGCAGTCAACATCCAAAGAAGCCAAAAAGAATTGACTAGAAAATTTCTTGGGAATATATTAATACTTTGATAAGAAGTCTGGAAAAGATGAAGACTCTTTTAAATACATATATTTTGGAGATTTTTCAACATATATGAAGGATGTTGATGCCTACAATAAGGATGTCATGGTGAGATATCATCATTGAGGTATATTTTGATTTAAGTATTCATATTTATAATTGAATAACATCTGATGAGCATATGCAAGGCTTCCAAATGTAAGTAGATGTCTTCCATAGGTTGATAACCGTATGGGATAATGAAATATCCTTCGAAGATATATGGTTCAAAATAAATCAGCATAACATGAAGCTAGACCAGATGAGAAGATTGATGGATCATTTTTTTATGAAGACATGACTCATGGATGAAAGTGATAGATGATATATGCCCTAATGAAGAGATCCCAAAGATGAAGACTTTTCAACATCGAAGAAATTTATGAAATCGAAGAGAGGAGTTCTTACATTGAAGAAACTTATGACCTCTGCAAGAAAACCCTCCTTGATGTTGTTAGCCTTTGAAGAAAACGACTACCTATGATTTTTAGAACTAGGTTCGGTTTCAAGACCTACTGTTCCCCCCCTTGCAACTAGCTCTATAGAAAAAATAGGTATAATAAGTTGTGTTGTACCAAGAGTTTGATTCTCCTTATGAAATTAGACATCCTTTTCTGCCGAGGTATCATATTATGAACGATCTAGCATATGTGTGACATCCTTCTCCACATGCTTAAAAATTCTGTTGCAGTACCCTTCATGCCTTCTTTTGTATTCATTGAGGTTTCATTCTTGAACACATATCTCTTATAATAACAATTTTTTTAGTTGCCATTTCACTATGAACATTATCATATTTTTGAATATTTGTTTCTTGGTTCATTAACTTCCAATAAGCCTTTAGACCAGGTTCTAGTAAAACATTCAACAGTAATGGAACAAGATCACCCATGGCCACAACAACTCCTGCTTGAGATGTAGCTTGTGTAGATAGTTCAATTTCCCTCACAAATGCATCCAAATTATTTATCCTCTTTGTAAAAGCAGAAGCAGCTTCAACCCTCTTGTTGGCATCTTCCCTGGAAGTTACAATGTTGAATGGGAATGGCCCTCACTTCCTTCTATAAATCCAACTTCACTAGAGAAAATAACATCATGTCTACAATCAGAACTTAGAGCCTCCATTTCCATGTGCTTTTCTTGTAAGTTGTAAAGCAGCATTAGATGCAATCTTGGTTGCTATTGTTGCAGCCTTAGCAACCGATGTAGCAGTAGTTGTTGCCACAGCTGTAGAGGCAAGCTTATCTTTACAGTTCGAAACTAATTCAGAATTATTTTGAGATGCTAACTTACTCCAAATTCCCTTGGTGTGCCTAACCACAGTAGCTACAATAGAAGAATAGTATTCAACATGTTAGTCATCAGTATTTTGCATCTTTTGTTGATGACTAAATTCCTAGCTGAGTTTTCTAGAAGCTAATCTCCATATGTCAATTTGTCCTCTAGAAAAACCCTCAAACAATTTTTTGTCTTTTCCCCCTCTCTTGCATATTAATATGGAAGTGGTCTTCAGGTTTCAGTCCTGTCCTAAATCAGCAAACCTTCCTTGTGCATAATTGTCACAAGCCTTGTATCTCTGATATCAGTTTTCCCCTGCTTTCACACAGCTCACTGTCCAGCATAAATCAAGTTGTTTACTCCTCTCTCATCATTTACTTTTCCATATAATGACCTAACAATATCTCAGAAATCTCTCAGAAGTTATGACAAAGTCTCTAGGTCTAGGTGGTGGTGTTTAGGGAAAATACCTTGAGAAAAGCTATCTCTAGTCAAAACCCCTGTCTTCAATATCAGTCAGCCATCATTTATTATTATCTGGAAAAAAAACCCTTTGTTTATCTGTAGGTCATACACCATCAAAGTGGTCATTGTGTTTTGTTTCAGCAAAGATCAGAAATGTTCAATTCAAGAAAAAGCAGAATTTTTAGGTCTTATGTCTAAAGAAAGAAGATCAACTGAAATTTCAGGCATTATCATCATGACACTACAAGAAGGAACTCCAATGATCAAAGCTATTTTAACAATTCATCTCTGCAGGGGTGCTAGTATGAAATGGCTCAAATCAGTGTTGGGCAAGATAAACTACAGGAAAAGACTTCAAATTGTAGCAGTTCACTGTTGGAAATCAAAAGAGAATGCAGTTTGCAAAGAAAGGAAACTCACTGGACTAGATCCCACAAAGTCAAAGCACCAAAAAGGTCAAAAAGTCCCCCAATGGCAAAAAGATACAAAGATCATAAGATGACTGCCTCTAGCAACTCAAAATGGAATTTTTGCATTCATTTCCAAACAGGTGGGCCAGCTCTGAAAATCATTCTTATGCAACCAACACATTTTTCAAGAAGCTGTCCCTACAAAGAAAAATGAAAATCACCTTCTTTAGGTTGCAAAAGGCAAATTTTGCTTTTACACAAAAAAATGAAACATACTAATGTATGAGGTGTTCTATCTTTTCATCAAGAATTTGATTATGCAACAGGATCTAAAATTTGTTTGAAGGCCAAACTTCAAGGTTAAACAGAGATAAAAGTAAACAATACAGTTTACAAGGGCCTCTTTCAATTGTAAGCAGAAGGCTTTTCAATAATGAACAGAGAAAGAAAAAGACCTAGATTCAAAGGTCTCCTTCAATAATACACAGAGTACCCACTCAGCTTGAGATGCCTCCTTTAGTAATAAAGAAATGGGCATGAGCATTTTTGTTTTCAAATGGTCTCCTTCATAACAAGTAGAGGGCCCACAGATAGCCTGTTTAAAGACAAACCCTAAATTGATGAGCAGGACAAAGACACTGTTGTTTGAAAGACTTCCTTCACTAATAAGCTGAGGGCCCAGAATTTGGTGTAAAAATAGCACCTCCTTCATGTACAAGCAGAGGGTGCAAGGAGAAATTTGGAAAATAAGCACATAGGCGAGACAAATCATGTGTCCCGCCCAAGACAAGTTTCGCTTCAAACAGTGTTCCTGACCAAACGGAGATGAAATTTACAAAATTGAGAGATTTTTTTGTCCCTCATATCTTCAAGAATAAAAACCTCCTTTGGTTTCTACACAGGTATCATGGTTTGTGAGAAACGTCAAAAATTTAGATGTCACGGGAGAATTTCTCCACTAGGATTCATCATTTTGACTAGTGATGGGACAGTCAGATTTTGAACAACCAAATTGACTCCAAATGAAAAAATTCAAATTTTTATGTTAATTATACTTCCATATCTTTCCGATGAGCCATCTCGGGCCAAATTCTGACAATAGGAAGGCATCAAAAAATAGCCTGCAATCAACGCTATGTTTTTCTGCACCAGCATTCACCATTTTTTACCAGTGATGGGACAGTCAGCTTTTGAACACCAAAATGGACACCAAATGAAAAAAATCAAGAATATTCTGAAATTATACTTCTCTATATTTCCAACAAGCCATCTCGGGCCCAATTCCGAAAGGCATCCAAAAGTGGCTTACAAACAACACTATGCATTTCTGCACCAGGATTCACCAGTTTTGACCAGTGTTGGGAGAATGAATTTTTGAACAACCAAATGGACTCCAAATGAAAAAATTAAAGTTTTTCTGGAAAGTAGACTTCCACAGATTTCCAACAAGCCATCTCGCGCCCAATTCTGACACCGAGAAGGCCTTCAAAATTAGGTGCAAAGTTGCGTGACACTCCTGGAAAAGCGCGCGACGCTCCTGTGCACAAAATTTACAAAGGACAACAAAGGTGTGAGGCGCTCCTGTAGCAGCGCGCGGCGCTCCTGTAGCATCAGTCACAAAATTGCCAAAAAACCTTCAAAAAATATTTTTAGGGCTTCTCAAACAATCAAACAAGGGCTACCATCGTTCTACAAGGTATTTTGTTTACTTCCTTGCTAAATTCAAGCTGTTAAGTGATGGGTTTATGATGATGTCAAAAGGACTAAAAACTGCCCTCAATATAGTGCTAAAAGCATAAACCAGCAAGTCAAAATATACACAGTAGTAGAGGTTTTTCAAATTTTTTGAGGTGCCCTAATTGAGAGAGGGCAAAGTTAACCTTTATCAGCAAAATGTAATGGAGAAGCAGTGGTAAAGAGGGTTAAGTGTTCTGTTTTAAAACCGAGTTTGTTGTGGCTATGATTTCCCAAGACTGACATAGTAAAAATGGTGGGTTTTCATTGATACCAAAGGACTTTATAAACTGCCACAAACAGTGTTCAAAGGTAGAGACAGTGTTTTAAGGGAAAAAACACAATGTTTGAAAAGTGAAGCAGTAGGCCTAATTTCATGAACAACGATCATTGAATAAATGTTTCTGTCACTGTCAAAGGTCACCTTTATATAGTGAAGAGCAAAGTCAGAGACGCCTCTTTGTCCTTAAAACAGACTTTAGGGTGTGACGCTGTTGTTACATTTTGAAGGTGTTTTGTCAAAATCTGTGTGAGAAAGCAGTGAACATAAGGAGCTGGGTTTTATGTTTGAGACTTGGAATTGCCATGGTTTTGTTTGCCCAAAACCTGATATAGTGAAACTGGTGGATTTGTATTTCTATCAAAAGAACATGTAAGCTACCCTCCAAACAATATTGAAAGGTGCAAAACAGTGTCCAACAAGTTTTTTACCCACAGTCAGAGAGAAGCTCAAATAGCACAGGTAACAACAAGTGAGCAATAGAAGGACAAGAGGAGGAAAGAGGGATATTGAATTTATAGTTAAGCCTTTTTTCCCAGTAAAAGACAGTCACGCTCAAAGGTATATCTGCAATCCTTCATAGGGCTCAGAGAAGATTTTCCTTCCATAGTGCAGATATCAAAAGGGAAAACAATTTTCTCTCTAATAAGAAACAATCAAAGTTTTACTTTCTCAAAAGGTTTGTTTCATTTCAAGAAGGTGTCAGGCTTATAAAGGAAATGCTCTTTTCCACTATGAAATTTATCCAGACAAAAGAGTATCAGGTTATGTTTAAAGGATAAAGGTTCAAGTTTGTTTAAAAGCAGAGACTGTTTCGAAACACCTTTCAAAAAGCCTCACCAAACGAGTATGAAAGGGACTTTGACTTTTCCATGTTTAAAATGGAAGTAAGGATCGTGGCCATATCTTTTTGCAAATTTCCAAAGCACAAACAACTCCTTTGCTTTTCACTCTACCAAAGAAAGAAGAGCACAGGGTTTAAAGGGAGAAGCAGTAGGTCAGTTTTCAGACAGCAGTGGTCATTATATCAGCTTCTTTGACCTTTCAAAGGTTTCTTCTCGATGTTGAAAAGACAAAATAGTGTCTTCACTTTCCATTCATAAAACATAGCCAGTCAGTAAAGCTACCATTTGCATTCGGAGATGTTGTCAATCTGAGGTAGGAGAAGCAGTAGAGTATAAAGAGGGCAGTATTTTGCTTAAGGAGGAGTTTATTGTTGTTGAATGCTATAGGATTTTTTTGTGACTACATCAAAAACAAATAATTTCTGTCCCCTTATCCTATTACACAGTAACCTTGGACTGTGTGTGAACTTTGTTTGACCGTGTTTATGTTGTTGAATGCATTGGTTGAGTGACCTAAAAAGAGATCAATGTTTTTGAATTAGAAAGGCTTTTTGTTTTTCTTTCCTCTAAAAAAGACAAGGCTGTCCTATTGCCTCAAAACACCAAAGCTGGGTGCCCTTACACAGGAAAGTCACTTTGACTGTGTTTATCCTTGTGGATTGTGTAATTCATTGTGAGTATTGGTTGATTGATATGCAAAGGTTGGAAAGTGAATTTTTCTAAAGGAGCAAGGGTTTTATATCAAAGGAGGGCATCACACACAACAATTGAAACCATGGTTGCCTTGATCAAAACAGTGACTGACAGAGTAGGTAGAAGTTTGTTTAAGCAGCAAGAAGATGATGAACAAGGCCATGACAGTGATGGGCAAGGGAAACCAAGAGATGATACACGGCAGCCTCCTGATGAGGGCAAGCAAATACAAAGCATGGATCGCGAAGGGCATTCTCCAAAGCATGTGCTATCTGCCTCTCCTAGGCAAGGGGCCATGACTTCTTCACCAAAGCCAGAATACCAAACATGAGACAAGGCTGCCCAAGAGAAGCTAAAGGAGGCTAAAGGGAAGCGCCCGGCACGGAAAGTGAGAAAAGACACTTCAGGACTTCATATTTTGGCTTCCGCTTTAGGACATGTTTCCAAGGACCCTTGAGGGTCATACACGCCAATCTTGGGCAAATTTTGACATACTTTGGTTTTTTGGCATTTTTAAGTTTTTTGTCAAAACTCATGAAATTCTCCATTTCATTTTGGGGATTCGTCAAAGGAGGAGGATGGTATCATTGGATGCCATAATTTCATGAGCACACCCTCAGCGATTTTTAGAACATTTGGAGATCATTTGCTTCCCCGAAATGGCGAAAAAAATTTTTGCCGATGTGGCATGGTCCAATTTTGGTATTTTTGCGAGGTGAAGATTTTGGACTTCTGGGCATCGGATTGCATAAATTTCGTTGCAAAAGTAGACACTCATAGCTTTCAACGAAACTATCATGAGCCTACGTTTAAAACCTTTTAGGGGCGCAAATGTTTCGAGGCAAGAGACCTTTTCATTAAATTTGAAATATTTTTGTAATTTTTGAACCTCTAAAATCTACTTTTTCCAAATGTGCGTTTAGCTATTTTTGCACATGAAAAATGATGCAAAGTCAATTTAATTCCCTTTTTTAGCATTTTTTTAGATATTTTATGGGATATTTTGTTCCTTGGGATTTGCAAAGCCTCAAGGACAAGTTTAGATATTTTGATTAGGCCAATAGGAGAGCAAGTTGAACCATGAGGTTTTCCTCACTTGAGCCTATATATTCCAAAGGCTTTCATTGCAAAACGAGGCTGAACTTGAGAAGAGAAGCAATATATGGTCTTATGAGCTTTGGAAGAAAATACTTGTGTTATGCTTTTGGATTGCCTCTTGGATGTTCTTGGATGGATGATGAAGGATTGTTGATGGATTCCATGACTTGGTAGAATGGTATAGTGTCTCTTGCTTTGTTGTTGTCTTTAGTTTCCATTCTGTGATGCCTTGTTTTAACATATGAGTACGATGTAGAGAATAATTTGGGGCTTTTCCATGGAGGCACCTCAAATTTCCTGTTTCTTCATAGCTTCTTTGTTTTCTTCTTCCTAAGTAACCTTAAAGAATTCTTGACTGCTCTTTAATATTTAGGATATTGTTGCTTGTTTCATTCATGGTTTTATACATGCTGAGTATGACTTACGGTACGCCCTACTTACCTATGGCTAGCTATAGTTATATCCATGAAATTTCTCTTTGACTGATTAGATTATCATTTTGTTTGAACCAAGGAGGCCTAGTTTCGATCTAGCCCTTTGCCTAAAAACCATGCAAATCTTGTTGTTCAAAGAGCCCAATAACTTGAAGTACTGTGTTTAGGCGTTCCGGCATAGTAAGTTAAGTTTTTTGTCTTCCTTAAGTGTTTTTTTTTTTTCCCCAAAGTACGATAACCATTTTAAAGTCCATATCCTCTTATGTAACTTCTGTGGCTTGAATGTTTGTTCTATGTATACGATTAGTTTATAGTTACCATTTTATATGATTAAATGATTTGCCTAGCATGTTTTATGTTATCTGGTGTAGCTTGATTATGTGGCTCTTTGTTGTTCACAAACTTGATGTCCATTTACTCCATTTTGCCCAGAGATACTTTCTACCTTGAATCAAATCAACCCTTCAACAGCCTTGTATCGTCATATAATAGCTTTCTTGACCTTTTGACCCCATAGCCCAGTTAATATAACATCTTGTTACCTATTTTATATCTTTGATTAGTTTCATCCCTCACAACCTAAAAAAAAACCAAAACCAAAAACTTACTTCATAACTAGCCTAAAATCAGAACACAATAAGAAAACACACAGATATCCCTTGCACATATAGAGAGAGCCCTCTCTTAGTCCAGGAAGGCTAGGTCCTCGGGCTCCAAAGACTAGTTTGATGTTACATCGTCATTTTTCTTACCAATCGGCTGAATCACGGGACCCTAACATAATGGCAATCACGGTGGGACTCTGAGTAATAAACAAGCTTAGTTTCCTTAAAATATTCTAGCAGCCTTAAGAATACTATCTGATTGACTTATCCCACCGCTCACTAACATAGTGGCAATCACGGTGGGACCTTCCGAGTTAGTGGCAATCTAAGTACTCCTTAGTAACTCCTAAAGTCTCAATAAAGCTTAGAAAACTTAAGTGTTGTTTGAAGAGTAGAAGCTAGCTCTTTCACCATCTTAGAAAAATGATGATTCAGCTATAGGACACTCTTCCAAACCTTAGGATTACATAAAAAACTCAAAAAACCCCAAAAACTCCCTTATATTGGTTTTTTTCAGTACTGGTGGTGGACGATACACACATATCTCAAAACAACCAAGTTCCACCTGGCGACTCCACTAGCCTCCAGTAGGCCTTACTATTTTACCAAAATCTAGATTACTGTCTGATTGACCTATCCCATCGCTAACTAACATAGCGAGAGATGGTGGGACACTGAGTACATGACAGTCTAGAAAACTCTTATAGACTCTTTAGTCCTTCAGATACTTAAACAAGAAAGCAGTCCATAAGATCATTTAGAGTAAACTCTTTTTGTCATCACCACCCTAGCAACGTGATGAAACAAATTTAGAATACTTTAACAAACCATAGGCTGCACATAAAACTGAAACTTAAAAACATTTTCCGGATTAGTTCTTGGTGGTGGACCATGACTATATCTTCAAAAAAACAACCAAGTTCCACTGGCGGCTCACTAGTCCATCATGATTTTATTATCCTTCACCTTAGTAGAACTTTAGAGGCCATCCATCCAAAACGTGCCAATATCGCTCTAAACTCTGTGGGCCACGAAATCGGCTTGTAGAATCAACACCAAATCCCATCCAGACCCAAATCCCCCTATCATAGTAGATGACCCAGAGAAGATTTTGTGGCAAGATTCTGAAACTGACAATCTAGCTACTGATAGATCCATCCGTAAAACAAGATCAGTACCTGAACATCTCACTATCTTACCAGATTCACCTTTTGAATTAGAGTCAGCAAAAAATATTTTTAGAAGCAAGTCACATAGTAAGATAAACTTTGACGATCTTGAACCCCTGGACCCGCCACAGAGTCCTAGTAGAGAAACCTCACCTTCCACACCCCCCGACTTTAAGCTTCTCCATCACTTTGCTCTTACCATCCCAGATCTGCTCAAAACCAGATCGCTAGTCCAAGTACATCTGCCACACCTATCCAAACCACCTCAGCCAATCCCACAAGCCCTCATCTTGTACATCATCCATTAGCTCCCGTCATGGCAGCCTGGTACGCACCTTTGGTGTTTCCACTACCTTTGGCTCCCCAACCAGATCTCTATCAAGACAAAATCCCACACTTTACCGGAGAAGAGACTGCCACAGCTCAACAGCATGTAGGTAGGATTGGCGATGCTTTTGAATACTTGGAAGTACAAGACGAGACCGTCAGAATGAGAATATTCGCCCAAAGCCTGGGTGGAGAACCCAAAACATGGTTTAAGAGCTTGCCTCCAAATAGCATCCACAACATCCCGAGGCTATTATTAGTCACAAAAACAGAGTGAGTACACAGAAAGAACCTGTTCGATTAAATACGCAATATGTGATCTAAAACGGGAAAATGGGGAAAGTGTCCAGGCTTACTGCACTAGGTTCAATAGTGTGTATAACGCCCTCCCACCTCACTTCAAACCCCCACTTGGTTCAGCCTTGGCAAAGTTCCTCGAAGGTTTTGATCCAGACATGACTTATCAGCTAAGAGACAATGACCCCCCTACCCTAGAGGAAATGCAACAAATAGCCATAAAAAAAGAAGCCAACTTAGCAGAAAAAAGAGCTTGGACTAGATTAGAAACTAGGACTAGATTAGAAAGAAAAGTCCCATATAGAGATGAGGTCTCCACTTCATCTCATTCCCTAGATCCTAGAATAGATGGCCTTGTCAAATCCATGACAAAGATGTGGGAAAAAATGAGTGAAAAAGTGCCTCCTAGGGACAAACAACCAAACCCTCAAAATCGAAACCAAGGCTTTAGAAAAGATCAGTCTCAAAATAAACCAAGAGGAAATGATCAGCAAATCAGACCATCCTTCAGTGAGAATTATGTTGATAAAGAGGATAAGGATACTGAACCTTCGATGTCAGAAAAATCATTTGGACCTCATAGTTAAAATGGCAGTAAGTTTCTAGGCGTAAAACAGAAATTCATGCTCAGTGGGGTAGCTTAACATTGAAGATGCCCAAGATCTGCCATGAATTTTCAGTATTCTTGACTCTGAGTAGTATATTAAAAATGGCATCCAAGACTAACAAGAAAGAGTATGCAATACATGTCACTTCTGACTTTTAACTCCTTAAAAAACATATAGATAACAACAAAATTATGACAGAAAATTAGTGAAGCAAAGATAAAGCTGTTCAAGCAGTTCTTAACTGAATATATAATGCCTCTTGGCTTTCTGGCATGTTTTATTATTGAGCAAATTCTCAAACAGAATCATTAAAATTAGAAGAGCATGAAAAGATCATGTGAAAAAGGCAAAACAAAATACATAAACTTTACAAAATCACCTTTTTCAATTTGAAGAAATTTCAAAATAAAAATTACCATACCCCTTACTGAGCTAATAACTGTAGATAGGTATAGATCTCAAATCTTCAAAGTTTTTGATATAGGAAACGAGGCAGATACTCTAAATCTAACTGATGACAAACCTGAGCTCTTATTCGGCTCCAAAATAGAAGGTGAATCCCAAGAAGAAACTGTTTCTCCTTTCTATGTGAGTTTGAACATACGGGACAAGATATTACATAATGCCATGTTAGATTCTAGTGCCTCCCATAACCTCATGCCGAAAGAAATCATGGAAAACCTGGGACTAGAGGTAACTCAACCTTACCAAAACCTGTATTCTTTTGACTCAAGCTAGGTCAAATGTTTAGGTCTAATAAAGAACCTAGGTTTTGCCTTAACACAACTACCAGCGAAAAACTTAGTCATGGACGTAGTAGTGGCCGATATCCCTCCTAAGTATGGAATGCTACTATCAAGGGCATGGGCTGCCAAAATACAAGGTAATCTTCAAATGGATATGTCATTCGCTACCATCCCAGTTTTCAACCAAACTCGAAGATTATACCGAGAGACTCACATGAAATACATGGTTAGCAACCGGGATAAGCCAAAAAATACTCCCATTTATTCCATTCATTCCAATTTAGATTATTTTATCTTATAAAATGAAGGTGATATAAACAAGCAGATAATGGAAAAGGAAGAAGTTCTCAAACCATCAGAAACGCATTTTCCGTTACTAGATGCAGAAACTAATAACCAAAACTTCTCTGATCTTTCTCTTGTTAATCCTGCATATCATAGGTCAAAAAATAGACTTGTAAATCAATTTGAAGAAAAGAAATCTGTTATTCCAATATGCATGACAGGTGACATTACTTATGTTAATGATTCTCCAAGGTTTGATCAATATGTTGATGATTATGATTTCCAAACAGAAGCTAACTTTGCAGAAGACTGAGTTTTTGATTTTTGGGAGGAAGCTCAGTTTCATAAACTTGAGAAAAGTGAGCAGCCATTACCGGTCATCTATGACACTCATGAGGAGAGCCTCGATAGTTTAGAAGTAAGTGAAGAGTCTTGAACTCTTTGCCCTACTTCACTTCAGTCTGTCAGAGATAACATTCACATAATTGGAGATCAACAATTTTTCAACTTTGATGATGAGGTTGAGGAGGATGATGAAATTCTCGAGCATGTTGTAAATGAAAAGCCTTTGCCTGAAATGGTTGAGGAAATAATTTTGGTCAGGGAATCTTCCTTAACTCCAGATTTTCAGCCACCAAGTTCCATTGAGTTACAAAATGCAGATGAAGAAATAGAGGTTGATAAACAAATGAGATTTGTCACACTATCCTTTCAAGATAATTTACTGTCAAAGTGTATCCTTGCCCATCATCCTGATGACCTTCACACAGTTTTCAGCCCGCCCTATCAAAACACATTAGCTTGGCAAGAGAACTACACTGCAATGTATGATGAGTCTGATAGTTCAAGTGATCATGAGCAAGGGGAAGAGTTGCTTTACCAAGGGGGTCCCAAATATAGTCAAGTGGAAGAAAGAGTAGTCTTGAATGAATCCTATATCTCAAAACCTCTAGATAAGGTATTATTCCAAGATCCATTTGCTATTTTCCTTGAGAAGTCTGAAAGAATAATGGGTTCTATCATAAACAAGTTGCTACCAAGAATGAGAAAAATCTTAAGCACTGCTATCCAAAAACAAACCAAATGGGAGTGGCCTTTTCATTATTTCCGCATCATGAAAAAACTAAACCAGAATTCCCCATGTGATCATCTACTTGACTGGTTGCATTGGAAAACAGAGTTCACCAAAAAAATGTCTATTGTGTATAGCTTAGATTAGGATAGATAGACAGCATGTGAAAAATAAGCTCAGCCTTGTGAGCATCTTTTTAGTTTTAGTTTGTTTGAAGAAAAAGTTAAAAAAGCAGAAAATACAAAAATAGTAAACAGTAGAAAGAGAGGGCAGTTTCTAAAAAGCAGTGGTAAAGCCCCATGTTCCAAAAAATAGTCTTCGGAAAGCGAGCAAGTCTAAATGCCGCTACTAATACTTCAATGTCTTGTTCAGCTATCTAGCCTAATCATAGCTGAACATGTTTAAATTTAATTTCTGATAAGTTAGTGAGTGAAAAATATGGTCAGCATTATGTAAGATTGACTTATCACAGAGAGTAGATTAGGAGAAGATACTGGTTCCACACGCCCAAAACAGAACCAAAGAGAGAAGCGAGGGATGAAAAAACACATTGTACATCTTAGCCCCGCTTTTCTAGATTTCCTTTTTGCAAAATAATATTTGTGTGCAGTTTTTCCTTTCATGCCACAAACAAATGACAAATCAGACTGTTCAAACCTGATTTGATCATTTTAAATTTTGTGTTTTAGATTAGAGAACAAAATCCTGTCAAACAGCTTAATCTTGACAGTTGATCTAGCATATGTAGAGTAATGAAGGAGTTCACCAGTTTAATCTGAACTCCTAGCAGATATAAGTGTAGAATTAGATAGGTTCATTTTTCAAAAAGAAAAATATATGTTGTCAAAAGGCTGCTAGTTCAAATGCGCCAAAGAGAAGAAAAAATGTTAGGAAAGATAGTGGGGTAGGTAGAAATATCATCAATGCTAATCATGCTATCACTTTTCAGAAGCAGCATCAAAGAAGGATGAAATTCACCCCAATGGGTAAGGCACTGGTCTTCATAAGCCAAAGATCTGAGATTCTGGACACCTCCTAAAAAGGAGCTGCCCTCCCCTAATGGAACCACTGTTAGTCATCAGTATTTTGCATCTGTTGTTGATGACTAAATTCCTAGCTGAGTTTTCTAGAAGCTGATCTCCATATGTCAATTTGTCCTCTAGAAAAACCCTCAAACAAATTTTTGTCTTTTCCCCCTCTCTTGCATATTAATATGGAAGTGGTCTTCAGGTTTCAGTCCTGTCCTAAATCAGCAAACCTTCCTTGTACATAATTTTCATAGGCCTTGTACCTCTGATATCAGTTTTCCTCTGCTTTCACACAGCTCACTGTCCAGCATAAATCAAGTTTTTTACTCCTCTCTCATCATTTATTTTGCCATATAATGACCTAACAATATCTCAGAAATCTCTCAGAAGTTATGACAAAGTCTCTAGGTCTAGGTGGTGGTGTTTAGGGCAAATACCTTAAGAAAAGCTATCTCTAGTCAAAACCCCTGTCTTCAATATCAGTCGGCCATCATTTATTATTATCTGGAAAAACAACCCTTTGTTTATTTGTAGGTCATACACCATCAAAGTGGTTGTTGTGTTTTGTTTCAGCAAAGATCAGAAATGTTCAATTCAAGAAAAAGCAGAATTTTTAGGTCTTATGTCTAAAGAAAGAATATCAACTGAAATTTCAGGCATTATCATCATGACACTACAAGAAGGAACTCCAATGATTAAAGATATTTTAACAATGCATCTCTGCAGGGGTGCTAGTATGAAATGGCTCAAATCAGTGTTGGGCAAGATAAACTACAGGAAAAGACTTCAAATTGTAGTAGTTCACTGTTGGAAATCAAAAGCGAATGCAGTTTGCAAAGAAAGGAAACTCACTGGACTAAATCCCACAAAGTCAAAGCACCAAAAAGGTCAAAAAGTCCCCCAATGGCAAAAAGATACAAAGATCAAAAGATCACTGCCTCCAGCAACTCAAAATGGAATTTTTGCATTCATTTCCAAACAGGTGGGCCAGCTCTAAAAATCAGTCTTATGCAACCAACACAGTTTTCAAGAAGCTGTCCCTACAAAGAAAAATGAAAATCACCTTCTTTAGGTTGCAAAAGGCAAAGTTTTCTTTTACAAAAAAAACTAAAACATACTAATGTACGAGGTGTTCTATCTTTTCATCAAGAAGTTGATTATGAAACAGGATCTAAAATTTGTTTGAAGGCCGAACTTCAAGGTTAAACAAAGATAAAAGTAAACAATACAATTTACAAGGGCCTCTTTCAATTGTAAGCAGAAGGCTTTTCAATAATGAACAGAGAAATAAAAAGACCTATATTCAAAGGTCTCCTTCAATCATACACAGAGTACCCACTCAGATTGAGATGCCTCCTTCAGTAATAGAGAAAGGGGCATGAGCATTTCTGTTTTGAAATGGTCTCCTTCATAACAAGTAGAGGGCCCACAGATAGCCTGTTTAAAGACAAACCCTAAATTGATGAGCAGGACAAAGACACTATTGTTTGAAAGACTTCCTTCACTAATAAGTTGAGGGCCTATAATTTGGTGTAAAAATAGCACCTCCTTCATGTACAAGCAGAGGGTGCAAAGAGAAATTTGGAAAATAAGCACATAGGCGAGACAAATCATGTGTCCCGCCCAAGACCAGTTTCGCTTCAAACAGTGTTCCTGACCAAACGGAGATGAAATTTACAAATGTGAGAGAGTTTTTTGTCCCTCATATTTTCAATAAGAAAAACCTCCTTCGGTTTCTACACAGGTATCATGGTTTGTGAGAAATGTGAAAAATTTAGATGTCACAGGAGAATTTCTCCACTAGGATTCATCATTTTGACTAGTGATGGGACAGTCCGATTTTGAACAACCAAATTAACTCCAAATGAAAAAATGAAAAGTTTTATGGAAATTATACTTCCATAGCTTTCTTATGAGCCATCTCGGGCCAAATTCCAACAATAGGAAGGCATCCAAAAATAGCCTGCAATCAACGCTATGTTTTTCTGCACCAGCATTCACCATTTTTTACCAGTGATGGGACAGTCAGACTTTGAACACCAAAATGGACACCAAATTAAACAAATAAAGCATATTTGGAGATTAGACTTCTCTAGCTTTCCAACGAGCCATCTCGGGCCCAATTCCGACACAGGGAAGGACTCCAAAAGTGGCTTACAAACAACACTAGGCATTTCTGCACCAGGATTCACCAGTTTTGACCAGTGTTGGGAGAATGAATTTTTGAACAATCAAATGGACTCCAAATGAACAAATTCAAGTTTTTCTGGAAATTATACTTCCACAGATTTCCAACGAGCCATCGCGCACCCAATTACGACACTGGGAAGGCCTTCAAAATTAGGTGAAAAGTTGCGCGACACTCCTGGAAAAGCGCGCGACGCTCCTATGCACAAAATTTACAAAGGGCAACAAAGGTGCGCGGCGCTCCTGTAGCAGCGCGCGGCGCTCCTGTAGCATCAGTCACAAAATTGCCTAAAAACCTTCAAAAACTATTTTTAGGGCTTCTCAAACAATCAAACAAGTGCTGCCGTCGTTCTACAAGGTATTTTGTTTACTTCCTTGCTGAATTCAAGCTGTTAAGTGATGGGTTTATGATGATGTCAAAAGGACTAAAAACTGCCCTCAATATAGTGCTAAAATCATAAACTAGCAAGTCAAAATATACACAGTAGTAGAGGTTTTTCAAATTTTTGGAGGTGCCCTAACTGAGATAGGGCAAAGTTAACCTTTATCAGCAAAATGTAATGGAGAAGCAGTGGTAAAGAGGGTTAAGTGTTCTGTTTTAAAACCGAGTTTGTTGTGGCTATGATTTCCCAAGACTGACATAGTAAAAATGGTGGGTTTTCATTGATACCAAAGGACTTTATAAACTGCCACAAACAGTGTTCAAAGGTAGAGACAGTGTTTTAAGGGAAAAAACACAGTGTTTGAAAAGTGAAGCAGTAAGCCTAATTTCATGAACAACGATCATTGAATAAATGTTTTTGTCACTATCAAAGGTCACCTTTATATAGTGAAGAGAAAAGTCAGAGCTGCCTCTTTGTCCTTAAAACAGACTTTAGGGTGTGAAGCTGTTGTTACATTTTGAAGGTGTTTTGTCAAAATCTGTGTGAGAAAGCAGTGAACATAAGGAGCTGGGTTTTATGTTTGAGACTTGGAATTGCCATGGTTTTGTTTGCCCAAAACCTAATATAGTGAAATTGGTGGATTTGTATTGCTATCAAAAGAACATGTAAACTGCCCTCCAAACAATATTGAAAGGTGCAAAATAGTGTCCAACAAGTTTTTTACCCACAGTCAGAGAGAAGCTCAAATAGCATAGGTAACAAGAAGTGAGCAACAAAAGGACAAGAGGAGGAAAGAGGGATATTGAATTTATAGTTAAGCCTTTTTTCCCAGTAAAAGACAGTCACGCTCAAAGGTATATCTGCAATCCTTCATAGGGCTCAGAGAATATTTTCCTTCCACAGTGCGGATATCAAAAGGGAAAACAATTTTCTCTCTAATAAGAAACAATCAAAGTTTTACTTTCTCAAAAGGTTTGTTTCATTTCAAGAAGGTGTCAGGCTTATAAAGGAAATGCTCTTTTCCACTATGACATTTATCCAGACAAAAGAGTATTAGGTTATGTTTAAAGGATAAAGGTTCAAGTTTGTTTAAAAGTAGAGACTGTTTCGAAACACCTTTCAAAAAACCTCACCAAACGAGTATGAAAGGGACTTTGACTTTTCCATGTTTAAAATGGAAGTAAGGATTGTGGCCATATCTTTTTGCAAATTTCCAAAGCACAAACAAATCCTCTGCTATTCACTCTACCAAAGAAAGAAGAGCACAGGGTTTAAAGGGAGAAGCAGTAGGTCATTCTTCAGACAACAATGGTCATTATATCAGCTTCTTTGACCTTTCAAAGGTTTCTTCTGGGTGTTGAAAAGACAAAACAGTGTCTTGACTTTCCATTCATAAAACATATCCAGTCAGTAAAGCTACCATTTGCATTCGGATATGTTGTCAATCTGAGGTAGGAGAAGCAGTAGAGTATAAAGAAGGTAGTATTTTGTTTAAGGAGGAGTTTATTGTTGTTGAATGCTACAGGATTTTTTTGTGACTACATCAAAAACAAATAATTTCTGTCCCCTTATCCTATACACAGTAACCTTGGACTGTGTGTGCACTTTGTTTGACTGTGTTTATGTTGTTGAATGCATTGGTTGAGTGACCTAAAAAGAGATCAGTGTTTTTGAATTAGAAAGGATTTTTGTTTTGCTTTCCTCTAAAAAAGACAAGGCTGTCCTATTGCCTCAAAACACCAAAGGTGGGTGCCCTTACACAGTAAAGTCACTTTGACTATGTTTATCCTTGTGGATTGTTTAATTCATTGTGAGTATTGGCTGATTGATATGGAAAGGTTGGAAAGGGAAGTTTTCTGAAGGAGCAAGGGTTTTATATCAAAGGAGGCCATCACACACAACAATTGAAACCATTGTTGCCTTGATCAAAACAGTGACTCACAGAGTAGGTAGAAGTTTGTTTAAGGAGAAAGAAGATGATGAACAAGGCCATGACAGTGATGGGCAAGGGAAACCAAGAGATGATACACAGCAGCCTCCTAATGAGGGCAAGAAAATACAAAGCATGGATTGTGAAGGGCATTCTCCAAAGCATGTGCTATCTGCCTCTCCTAGGCAAGGGGCCATGACTTCTTCACCAAAGCCAGAATGCCAAACATGAGACAAGGCTGCCCAAGAGAAGCTAAAGGGGGCTAAAGGGAAGCGCCCAGCACGGAAAGTCAGAAAAGACACTTCAGGACTTCATATTTTGGCTTCCGCTTCAGGACATGTTGCCAAGGACCCTTGAGGGTCATACACGCCGATCTTGGGCAAATTTTGACATACTTTGGTTTTTTGGCATTTTTGAGTTTTTTGTCAAAACTCATGAAATTCGCCATTTCATTTTGGGGATTCGTCAAAGGAGGAGGATGGTATCGTTGGATGCCATAATTTCATAAGCACACCCTCAGCGATTTTCAGAACATTTGGAGATCATTTGCTTCCCCGAAATGGTGAAAAAGGCTCACTTTTTGCACACTCTGCCCGGTCTATCAGCAGACTGTAATTTTTGGTTTTTTACACACAGGTGTAGATTTGGAGGACTTCCATGCATCAGATTGGCGAAATTTCAGTTTTTCCGGAAATTAGACACTCATAGCTTTCCAACGAGCTATCATGAGCCTCGTTTCGACACTGGGGAGGCTACCAAATGTTTCCGGCAAGTCAGGAGACCTTTTGCTGATGAAAATTTGAAGTATTTTTGTAATTTTTGAACCTCTAAAATCTGCTTTTTCCAAATGTGCGTTGAGCTATTTTTGCACTTGGAAAATGATGCAAAGTCAATTTAATTCCCCTTTTTAGCATTTTTTAGATATTTTATGGGATATTTTGTGCCTTGGGCTTTGCAAAGCCTCAAGGACAAGTTTAGATATTTTGATTAGGCCAATGAGGATGCAAGTTGAACCATGAGGTTTTCCTCACTTGAGCCTATTTATTCCACAAGCTCTCATTTGTAAACAAGGCTGAACTTGAGAAGAGAAACAATATATGGTCATATGAGCTTTGGAAGAAAATACTTGTGTTATGCTTTTGGATTGCCTCTTGGATGTTCTTGGATGGATGATGAAGGATTGTTGATGGATTCCATGACTTGGTAGAATGGTATAGTGTCTCTTGCTTTGTTGTTGTCTTCTAGTTTTAATTCATGATACATGTTTCTTGCTTGCTATAGATCAGTAGAGAATAAATTTGAGATATGCCCATGGAGGCACCTCAAATTTCCTGAATCTTCATAGCTTTCATGTTTTCTTCTTCCTTAGTTGCATTGAAGAATTCTTAACTGCTCTTTAACAACTTGAGGATATTGTTGCTTGTTTCATTCATAGTTCTATACATGCTAAGTATGAATTACGGTACGCCCTGCTTACCTATGGCTAGCTATAGTTCCATCCACGAAATTCTCTTTGATTGATTAGATTATCATCTTGTTGAACCAAGGAGGCTTAGTTTCGATCCAGCCCTTTGCCTAAAACTATGCAAATCTTGTTGTTCAAAGTGCCCAATAACTTGAAGTACTGTGTTTAGGCGTTCCGGCATAGTAAGTTAAGTTGTTTGTCTTCCTTAAGTGTTTTCCCCAAAGTCTGATAGCCATTTCCCAAAGTTAGAGGTTCTTATACTTCTATGCATGGCTTGAATGTTTGTTTCTATGTATCGATTAGTTTATAGTTACATTTTTCATGATTAATGGTTTTCCCTACCATGTTTATGTTATCTATTGAAACAGTTATGCTTGAAACTCTTTGTTGTTCACAAACTCAATGTCCATTTACTCCATTTTGCCCAAAGATCCTTTCTACCTTGAATCAAATCGGCCCTTCAACAGCCTTGTATCGTCATCTAATAGCTTTCTTGACCTTTTGACCCCATAGCCAAGTTAATCTAACATCTTGTTATCAATTTTATATCTTTGATCAGTTTCATCCCTCACAACTTAAAAAACCAAAAATAAAAAAACTTACTTCATAACTAGCCTAAAATCAAAACACAATAAACAAACACACAGATATCCTTTACACATATAGAGAGAGCCCTCCCTGAGTCCAGGAAGGCTAGGTCCTTAGGCTCCGAAGATTGGTTTGATGTTACACTGTCATTTGGCTTGCTAATCAGCCAAATCACGGGACCCTAACACAACATTCAATTTCACCTATTCTATATGAGTTCTTTTTTCCTCCGAAAATATAATTCTTTGTCCAATTTCTCCTCTACTTATTACGTAGAAATTACAAATAGAAGTTGTACCCATGATGTAAGTACCTTTTGCAATGAGATCAATTGAAGAGTTGAGACAATAATTAATGTCCTAATTTTATATATTGGTGTGGGTTTAGTAGGCTGTTTGGGAACAGTGCATGTCACTTTCAAGCAACAAGTTCGAACAATTTCTTATGAAACCTTTTTTTTTTGTCTTTCTATGTTTTTTCTCATTGTTGGACTTCCTACCAACTACAAAACTTTCTTTTGGAACCTTTTTATGAATATTGGTAACATTTTGACCTATAGTAGCCCCCATCATACTTAGGAAATGAGGAACGAAAAGTGTCATTAGCGTATATGGTAGAAAAGGTGATACAAAATTCCTTCAATTATTAAGTGCATCCTGAGTTCGTTCTCAAGATACACAACTACAAATCTATACGACAGAATCTGTTAGTGGTCCTTGAGGAGGAGCCACATGGCCTAAGGAAAGGTAAGTGAAGCATCCAAGGAGCAGTACTTCCTAGTGTAGGGTAGTGTCCAAGTTGTAAAAATTGATAGAGATGCCTTGCTACAGTCATTTGATGGGGTTGAAAATGAAAACTCCTCTGAATCGTGGACCACTGCATCCCTTCATTCACTACATCACTTGATGCAGCAAAACTGAAATTTTCCCAATCTGTAGATTTGTGGGTTATGGGCCCACGATCGGAACGAAACAGTTCACTACACAGCCACAAAATCCTTCTTAATGCACCTGGTACTAACTCTAGATCATATTGTATTTTCATAGAGAACATGTGGCCTTAATTCGTAGCCATTTTTCGATGCATCTACAATGAAAATGATCGCTACAAGGAAGCTCCCATAATTCAACACTGTCATCATCAGTAGACAGATAAATGCAACAATCTGCATCCTCTGTAGAAAGAACCCGTTCACTAGATGATTCTCTAGTGCACAATCTCAAAACTGATGCCGAGACCCTCAGTAATTTACAAATATCTTTATTTATCTACGTCTCAAACCCATTGTATAATCTATTGTCTCAATCCAACGGCTATCGCATTCCAACTAGTACGAGGTATAAGCTTTTGATCTCACGCGATATAAGTGGTTTTCACCTGCCACATTTCCTCTTCAGGTCAGTTCACATACTCTCAAAATTTACCACTTACCTTTCTCATCCCATGCAATAGACCAAGGACTAGTTTATGAAACCACTCTTCGTTCCGCACATCTCCGCCGACTCACGATTCCCCTGAAAGGTCCAGATTTCTCACCATTGATTTTTTTTTCAGAACATCCAATGGATTTCAACTTATATTTTGGAAGAATGCCAATATCCTCTTCAGATGTCCTTCTTTGATCTACCATAGCATAAAAAATGGAAATAATGCATGGTAGGCAACAACACATAGCTATGCCAATTACGCAGGCTAGGGATGCATAGAAAAACTATGAAAATTACATCAAATTCCATAAACACAACGAAAGAAAATTCCTAATAACAATACACATGATTTATATTATTTTCGAATTCAAATTATAATACAATTATATGAGCCAGATCACCCTCTCGGTGCTTGATGTTATATGCCCTCTGGCCTCCCCTCCAAATGCATGAAGGCTATAGTTTATAACAATGGAGAAAAGAGGAATGGGTCATTCCAGATCCGATCTTTCCTCATAAAATCACTAAAATCACTCAACCAAATTACAACAAACTCTATCGATAATACAAATTTAACAAAAATATTGTCTTTGTGGCCACATCAACTTCTGGAAGGTGTGAAAAAATAAATTTGATTTGTGTGGGTTGATGCTCTTGCATTATCACTCCACACTCATGGTGACAATGTGAGTGGGTGAGGTGGAATCATAATTTCATGGGGGTATTCTTTCTCCCACCCCTCCGTAAGTTAGAAGCCCTAGTCATTTTAGTTGAAAACAATTGGCTCCTTGACACTACCAAGTCTATTGACCTCATTCGTTAAACATGCTTGCTTTCATCAATGGCATTAACTAATGAAAAAGGAGTTGTAATATTCATGACTGGAGCATTTTTTCTAGATACAGTTGTTGTTTTTCTTGAGAAATGGTTGTGAACAATTATGTTTGAGGTATTAGAGAACCCATTCCCATGAATACGATCTGCAACAATATGACAATCACTCTCCCATATACTCCTGCCTCCATATTATGCAAAGGAACCATTTTGAGATTATGGTAAATAAAAATGAAACATTACATAAACAATAACCATCCCACATAAATAAAAAACTCAAAATAGAACATGGTCACATACCTCCCCTTATATCAGGAAATTTTTTTATCATCAGCGCATCATCTGATATTGACCCTTGACTTCCAAAAGAATCATGCATTTCTAATTATAACATAGATCCCAATTAAGAACGAATGTGGTTTTTGAGACAGAATAAACACAATAGAGATAACTCACATAAGAATATGTGAATGCACTTGTTGTGAATCTATGAAAGGTTGTTGAAATAACATTGATATTGGTAGTAATGTTGCATTTAGATATGGTAATGTTGATATCTACATGGTACATGATGGTGTAAATTGTGGACCAATATCAAGAAGATCTATATGAGAAGGATTTTGTTCCTATCTAGCCCCAATTTTTGAGGAATGGCTCCCTGTACTGACTAATGCACTACATATCATGTTCGTATACTATTCCCTCATGATATTTATTGAATATACACAGTATGTAAGTGTCATTATAAATTTAAACTACAAATGAGGATACCCCCTTTGCTTTTATTTATTTAAAAAATAACATATAGTGAGAGTTGATAGGGAATGTTTCCTCTGTGTATCCTCGAGTGTACATATTGATGAGGTAGATTTCAGTGGTAATATTTATTGATCCCTTCTGTTAGGAATCTGTAATCATCAAGATTGGAAAAGTCCGATCCTAGAAACAACATCGTTTCAACCACTTTGGGATTCTAGGATCTAGCCCTCATAAATCCAGAGAGGGAGCTCTCCAATAAGTGAAAAGATGGATTTGTCTTTGAAGTTTGGGGTAATAATATTAGGCTAGTTATGAAGACCAAGGGTTTGTTTTTTTTATTTTTATGGTTGAGCATGAATACTGTTTGAGGTGGAAAATCCTAAGTGCAAAGAGTTTCAAAGGTGAGAAGTTGCAAGCAGATAGAACAAGCTCCGGCCAAAAAGATAGATAATTGCAGGTTTTAGTCCATTGGGCTATGGAGTCATAATAGGGTTTAATTGGAACAGCAAGAGGCAAGAGTGGTCCATGGGGAAAGTCATCTATGTCTAAGGATCTCTTTGAATTTTGATTTGTGGAATGAAATGATATAATAAGTAGGAGAAATAAACAAATGAAGAACAAAGAGCAGCCCAAGATTTGGTAAGTACTTTTAAACTTGCCAGCTTTTTACATACACTTAAGAAAAACAAGAAAGAAAACTAGGATCTGGTAAGTACTTTTAAACTAGCCAGACTTTGATACACTTTCAATAGAAAACACTTTAAAACAAAGGGAAACTTGAAGGCAACTTTTGGAGTAGGAACTAGCGGGCCGGGCTCACCACAAATCCTCTCCTAGCTCTGCTTTACTTGGTTACTTTCAAGACAAACAAAAAGATAACACAGAATGGCCTAAGATCTGGTAAGTACTTTTAAACTAGCCAGTTTTTAACACATTCCAAGGGAAACATTCAGACAGCTGTGGAGAAAAAACTGGGACCAGGGCTCACCATATATTCTTCAGTTCATCTTCACTAAACATATACTGAAAATAAAATTTAATAATAACATTCAGCTAAGACAATAAGATGAGGGAATGCTAGCATTCCTATGCTTGAACTGAATTAAATCATTCCTAAATAACACAGTTCGGAAGAAAACATTCAGATAAAGATTTTTAGTCAGAGAAGGTTACTGATGTATAGTAGGTCCTAACTCTATGCATGTTGTTCTTTATAAGAGAAATTGGAACACAGTGAAAACAGAAACAATATGACAAGTTACAATGAGAAAAACATCACTGTCAACATAGACTAGGATCCCATAAATTAGCTTGTATTGATGCTCCAAACCAGTTACAGCTTTAAGTCCAATGATTTAGTTTAGCATCCATCTACACGTCTAATCCTAAACTATCTATCACCAGCAGAGCTCCAAGAGCCAGTGAATCACTATTTATAATCAGAAATTTAGGCTCAAGTGTATATCAAAGTTTTGCAACGAACCCCTCTCTCATCTTCTACAATAGTATATATAGAAGAATGAGGAGGTGAGATCTGATAAAAGATCTCAATTACAATTAATACAGACTTAATGGTTTCTAGGCCTTTGGGGGCTCAATGAAGAAAATTACATAGGTGTCCATATTGTATTAAATGATTTACATAAAGTTTCAAGCTCGAAGGGAGCTCTTATTGACCTTTGAGGCTCAGTGTGATGTCGGGGTTACTCTGCAGATATCCTTTGCATTAAGTTTCCTTGCAGAAGTAACTTTCTATCTGTGTTGAGGAGAATATCTTCATTTAATCAATAACTTCGGCCTTTGATTGAATACTTTGAGGCACAAGTGGCATTTTGGTCAGTGGGAGGAATCAATTTGCCTCTGATGTGGCGGTGGAGGCGTTCCTGTTGATAAAACAATTAAGATATTCTTTAAACTGTGTTTTAAATCGGGGATTAGGCTTTTGATAAACATTCTTAGCCTGATCCCCGCAAATATGTCCTCCATCCTTTGTTTCTAGTTCATTTTGATCTTCCTCACTGATACTCTCTGACTGTGATTTACTTGCTGTGTTTGTGAGTGTGTAGGGCTGCGCAGGGGTGATAAGGCATCAATGCCTCATGAATCATTGATAAAACGTGAAATTTGAAACCTGCAAATAATTTCTTTGGTGGATCGAAGGAGGGAGGGTCGTCACCCTCTTCCTTTGATATTTCTTTAAACACAGCAGAAAAACCATTAAAACCCTGCAAAATACAAACAAAAATTATAAAATCCATGCATATATAGGTTTATTGCTTTAGAAGGCATGTGGAGAGAGCGTGGCCGCTGGATGGCATCATCCAATGGTTGGGATTTTATTAGAGGAGCCAAAGGGAAGGCGGAAGAATCATTTAAATCAGAACTGTCGATCGCGTTGAGATCGACGATCGGGAGCGGAGGCGAAAAATCAAAGCGGAGAATCGGGGAGCGGAGATCTTTAATGATTATGCCGCAGCTTGCTTGTCTGTTGGGCATCTTCGGTGGGCAATCGCCGTCGGATGGCCCATCCCAGATCAGACGATGTACATCAATATCGCTCTAAGTTTGCTGCCGAACTTTAATGTGCGTGGGGGGCGGTTTTTTAAATAGTGCACGGGACGCGTGTCATGCAGTGAATGGCATCGCTGGCGATCAGGAAAAAACCACCCTCCGCTTGAA
Source organism: Pinus albicaulis (assembly GCA_034641835.2). Classification (NCBI taxonomy): domain Eukaryota; kingdom Viridiplantae; phylum Streptophyta; class Pinopsida; order Pinales; family Pinaceae; genus Pinus; species Pinus albicaulis. The sequence continues at coordinate 461,759,814 of CM076570.1, read as the reverse complement.
GGCGATGAGATGGATACCATCGGCTTTAGCACCGACGAGTGGATGGTGGGGACCACCGGGGTGATGGACTCCGCGCCGTCGATCTGCAAATCAGATTGACGGTGTGGATTGACTGAAATTTTGAACCGACGGAAAAACTTAGAAACTAATTAAAAACCCAAAGTTTGAAAATAACATAAGGTATTAATATTATCGGGGGGCAGGGTATATATAAAATATGATCAAGTGCTCGGCTGCAGGGCCTTTGGGTGCATGGAGGGGGGGTTAAAAACTTAGCCCAAGAGGGCTTAAGTTTATGATATATGAAAAATATGATTTTCATGGATTCTCAATGTTTTTCAAAGGTTTAGAGGGGTTCCGATAAGGAAAAGAAGAAGTCTTTGAACCTTATCAAAGGGTTTTGATGGATGGGGAAGGGGAAAGGCATGAAAATGAAGGATTTCATGGGAGAAGGACAAGCAAAGATGAGATTAGTTTTGGAAGAAGGAAAAAACGAAAATGGTGCTTGCAGTAGTAATCTGTCTTGGAAACCTGCAGGATTTCTGAATGCAGAATAGGCACAGTAGTGAAGATGGGACAGAGGCAGGATGCCTCCAAGAGTCTTCAAGAGCCGACACGTTTTAGTAATAAAATTTGTTGCTTGAAGGCTCAAAAATTTTTAGCCACATTTTGCTATAACAAATTTATAGGTGGCTAACAGTGGCTCCACTTGGGGATGGTGCCTTCTTGAACGCATCAAGAACTTCAGACTTGCATTCTCTGGGAGGCTGACCTGTGCCTCATCCATTGGCTGCCTTTCCTTATGTAGATGATTTTCTTTGAAAATATATTAGTAGCCATAAAAACAATGGTTCTTTCATCAACAAGCTTTCTACCTACCCAATCCTACTGATCTAGCATTTTTTCTTCATTTAGAGTGCACTTGGATTGGAAAACTCTTTTACAACATTTTATTATTTTGAAAGCAGGAAATATAATCTATTTCTACTTATTATTTCTCCCTGAACTCAGATTACACAGTTGAGTTCAGATGCTTCTCTATCTATTCTACCATCTGTTGGGATTAAACTGTCCAACAGATTTTTATTCCCTAAATTCTAAAACATAAATTTAAAAACAGTCAAGTCAAGATTAAGTTGTTTGAATTGTTGTGATCTATGGCATAAAAACAAGCTGCACATAGACATTATTCTATAGAAAATTAAATAAAAAATGGAAGGCTTAAGATCTGAAAGTTTCTCACCATGGCCTTCTCGTTTCTTTACAGCTTTATTTTGAATTTGTTTGAGTTTTTTTGTCTTTATCAAATGGTTCGGGTTTTGAGCTGATTGGAACCAGATTTTTACATCTCTTGACTCAGAATTTGAAGCAGATTTGATTCATTTTCCTTTTGAAACCTTAGGTTTAGATTTTGATCTTGTTTGAACCTTTAATTTCTATCCTAAACTACCTACTGATAAGCCAAGATTAAACAGTTTGGCAAATCGAATTCACTATCCTATCAACAGAAAATTTAAAACTAATTAGTCAAGATTAGGTTGTTTGACTAACTAGAAGTGTGTTATTTAGGAGTGGCATTTGAGCTTGCACACTTTTAGAATTGTTTCTCTTTTTTGGTATGGGGCTATACCTTTCTTGTTTTCACAATCTGCCCTCTTTTCTTTCTTTTCATTGTTTTTTCATTTTTTATTTTTATAACTTGAATGAAATGGTGGATGAAATATTTATAATGGAAAAAGATAAAAATGATTTTGGAACATAACATGGATTAAGAGAGGTAATTCTTAAGCATCCTGCCATTGACAGGACCCCCAAACAGTTCTACTCCATTCAACTCCTACAAGAAAAATGCATTGTTACCAGCAGCTGAATGAATAGAGTAAGGACCAAGCCATAAGTTGTCAAATTTTCCATGCTTTCCCTTCTCTTCCCTCCTTGAGTTCCACTTCAAAAATTTGTCCCAAATTTTGAAATTGTTGGCCTTTGTTCTTCTGTCAAAAAGCTTTTTAATGCTGATCTGTTTCTACAATGATTTTTTATAAACTTCCTCTCTGGTTTGCTGAAGATTAATGGTTTGATTTATTCTTCTGATCATGTCATTATCTTCAATTTTCAACTCTTGAATCAACTTCATTACTGGTACACCAAGGCTGATTGGAAAAATTGCATCAGTACCATACAAAAGATGGAAAGGTGATATACCAATAGATTTCTTCAAAGTCAATCTGTCAGCCCACAGTGCATGAACTAGCTTTGTGTGCCAAGAATTTTTGTTGTCCTCCAGCAGTTTCTTGATTATGTTCACTAAAATTTTGTTTGAGGATTCTACAATTCCATTACTTTGGGGGTAATAGGCGGTGGAATGCCCCAATGTTATCTGATATATGTGACAGAAATCAACCATCTTGTTTGATCTGAATTCTTATGCATTATCAGTGATAATCTTGGTAGGACAACCAAATCTGGAGAGAATGTTAGTCTCCATATATTTTATGATAACTGAATCATTGGCCTGCCTACAAGGTATGGCTTCTATCCACTTAGTGAAATAGTCCGTGGCAGTGAGAATCCATCTATGTTGGGCAGAATATGGGGGATGGATTTCTCCTATGAATTCAAGTCCCCAGTTTTGAAATGGGGCTTCAACAGTGATTGGATGCAAAGGCAGGGGTAGCAGTTTTCTTTTGCCTTCAAAGAGTTGACATTTGTGACAGACTATGATCATCTCGTGCACATCATGGAAAAGAGTAGGCCAATAGAAACCAGCCCTCAATATTTTGTTGGTTGTTTTCTTCCAGTACAAATGACCTCCACACTCTCCTTCATGGAACTGGTATTTAACCTTTTCTGCATCAAACTCAAGAAAACATTTAAGCAATACACCACTTGCATTTTTCCAGTAAAGACATCTATCAATAATGCAATAGTTTACAGCTTTCAATTTGAGGAATCTTGCCTTTGTTTTTGTCAAAAAAGGAGGTGTATTCAAATTAAGCAAAACATAAATAATATCATCATACCAAGGAGAATTCATAAAATGGTCTTCAACAATAGGAGTTGAGAATCCTTCTTGGTCATCCAAAGCATCAATCATATTAATATCAAGAACTTAAAAATTGGATTCAACCATTAATCTAGCTAGATCTTGGCCTTTGATGAGTTTAGTGGGTTTTATCTCTAAATCGTATTCAAGGATAACAACAATCCACTTACCTCTCTTACCATCTGGGTCCTGTGTTAGAATGTCTTTAACAACTAAGTTTGGGACAAAGGCAATGATGTGTGAGTGAAGGATGTACACTCTGAAGTCTTTCAAAGCTTTAACCAAACCAAAAGCTTGCTTTTCCATAATTTTATACTTCAAAGGGGCATCCCTCAATGCCTTGCTAAAGAATGCAATTGGCTGCTCTTGTCCTTGCAGATTTTTCTGTAAATGGACAACAACTATGGAATGTTCTGATGCAAACGAAAAAATATAAAAATATTTTGAAAAATCAGGACTTATGAGAACCGGTGTTTTGGTTAACGCTTGTTTCACCAGCTCAAAGGATTTCTTTGCTTCCAAGGTCCATTTTACCCCTTGCTCCTTCTTCAACATGTTTTTGATATTCCTAAGGAGCTCGGCCAAGTTGGGAATGAACCTTCTCAAAAATTTAATCTTCCCAATGAAAGATTGCAACTCCTTGATGTTTCGAGGATGAGAGATTTGCAATATGGCCTCAATCCTCTTTGGATCTATCTTAATACCCTCTTTTGAAATAATGTGCCCAAGAAGATTACCTTCTTGGAGACCAAATAGTGTTTTCTTAGGGTTTAAAGATATTCCAAACTTTCTACATTTCTCAAATGTTCTAAGTGCTCTTCATATATTTTTGAAAACACAGTGACATCATCTAGGTATATAATGATGAAGAAGCCCAGTTCCTCTGAGAATGCTATGTCCATGGCTCTTTGAAAAGTTGCTCCAGCATTCATTAGACCAAAAGGAATTTTCACATACATGAAAGTGCCCCATGGTGTAGTGAAGGCTGTCTTTAATTGATCAGCAGGGTAAACTAAGATCTGATTGTACCCTGAATAGCCATCCAGCAAAGAAATTCTTCTAGACCCTACCACCCTTTGTAAAATATGATCCATCTTAGGTAAAGGGTAGTTGTCTTTTAATGAAGCTTTTTTTAAGTCTCTAAAGTCTATACAAAGCCTGATTTCTCCAGTTTTCTTCCTAACAGACACCAGATTAGACACCCACTCAGAATATCTAATAGGGACAATAATACCAGCATCGTACATTTTCATGATCTCCTTCTGAACCAAAGGCAACTGAACAAGGTTTATTCTGCGCAGTTTCTGTTTGAATGGTTTTTGGTTTTCTTTTAGGGGAATTTTGTGCTGTATTATTTCAATGTCATAGGATTTAAGATCTTTGTAACTCCACGCAAAAACATCAGAAAACTCTTTAAACAACTCTATGTATTTGAGTTTAATGTGAGATGGTAAAGTCTTAGATAGTTTAATCATATTTGGTTTAAGTTCACTGCCTATATTGCACTCCTCCACTTCAGTCTCTACAGGTTCCAGTTTTGGCTTTTTGGCCACATCATTAAGATCAAACAACTCTTCTAAAGGCGCTAGACTGCTTGGAAAACTTTCATCTTTAAAGTGCAGAGTTTCTAACTCCTTAACTCTGCAGTCATTTCCTTTTTGTTTTTAAGTTTGCTATTAAGAATACTAACATTGACAAGCTCAAGAGACAACTCTTCTTCACCAAGAAAATTTTCTTCACTGCAGTCTGTATCATAATCTGAGTCTGAACTATTTAGTTCGAATTCATTTCTGAATTGCATGAATTATTTTATTTGTTTGTCATTGTCAAACACCTGCCAGTACTTTTCATTATCAGGCACAACTGGTCTAAATTTGATCTGAGTTGTGCAGTATTTGATGTCATATGGCGTTAAGCATGTCCTAGCTGCAAAGGCTAAGTTGTGGGCCGCAATATTTCTTTTTCTTGGGACAAAAATCAATTCGGACTCGTCGAAGGTTTTCAAAAGGTCCATGACATCATTTTGGTAGGCTCTAAGTCTAGGATGATTTGCGTTATATTCCCCATTGACTTGCTTAATGACTAACTCTGAATCCCCATACACATTAATTCTTCTGGCTCCTAACTTTTTCAATAGATGTAAGCCTAAGAGGAGGGATTCATACTCCGCTATGTTATTGGAACATTGAAAGTTTAATTTATAGGAAATTCTTTCTGTGTGGTTATTTTTAGTGTTGGAATTCCAGACACCTGCACCAACGTTAGTTCTAGTGCGGGATCCATCAAAATACATACTCCACAGAGGACTAGTTTTAATTTCATCTGTTTGGTGAATGTCCTCTTCAACTACTGTGCTTTCTAAATTTTTAAGATTAGCGGCACTCAATTGAATTTGTTTTGACTCTTCAGGTTTTTTGTTAAGTGGAGGTACATTTTCTTAAGTGTCAAGGTTTAAAAGCAAAGGATGCATGACTTGTAGTTCAATACCTTTGTTTAGTTTTCTAATGCTTAACGGTTCAACAAACTATTTTGACAGTTCTGTAGTGTTTGCCTCTTCCTCTCTATCGGCCATTAACCCCATTAAAGTAACTTGTTCAGTAAGTGTTTCCTCATTAAACATGATAAAAGAATCAAGGCCTGTATTTACAGAATAAATAGGAGAGTTTCGGGGTCTGTCTTGACTTGTAACTGTGTATTTCATATGTGACTCCCTGTAAAGTCTTCTATTCTGATTGAAAACCAGGATAGTCGCATAAGTCATGTCCATTTGCATAGTCCCCTGTAACTTAGTCCCCCAAGATCTAGATAATAACATTCCATACTTTTGGGGCACATCAACCACAACAATATCCATGACTAAACATTTGGCTGGAATTTGGGCTAAGTTAACACAGAGGTCTTTGATTAATCCTAAACATTTTACTCTCCTGGAATCAAAGGAGTAAAGGTATTTGTAAGGTCTGGTGATTTCTAGACCCAGGCTCTCCATTACAGCTTTTGGCATTAAATTATGAGAAGCCCTGGAATCATGCATAGCGTTGTGCAAAATTTTGTCATGAACTTTTAAACTTACATAAAAGAGAGGAACAGATCCCTCTCGATATCTACCTTTAATCTTAGGGCCAAAAATCAGCTCTGGTTGGTCATCATTAAGATTTACAGTGTCCTCATTCTCTTCAATGTTTAAAGCCTTGAAAATTTGGGTCTTATATACATGTTGGGCAACTAACTCAGTCAAGGGGACAGAGATTTTGATTTTCGAAATTTCCTGCTCCAGGCTGAAAGGAATTTGACTCTTTAAACTGTTGGTTTCAGCCTTATTAGCTGTCATTCTATCAACAACATGGGTTTGCTCATTTGTTTTATTTACACTTGACAAAGTTGTTTTCATAGTACTAGCTGAAGTGTTAGTACTACTAATGTCTGCACTCTATTTTTCATTGTTTTGAGTGCCTTTCTCTTTACCATTGTCATAATTTACAGCCACTATTTTATCCTTTTGTTTGATAACTTTAGGCTTGGTTGTAGTAATGTTTTGTAAAGATTTTTCAGAGGTTTTATTGTTGGGGGTTTGTTGACTGGTTTTGCTTCTAAGGTTATATTCTTTTTGAGGTTCTATGATGACATTTTCCATGTCTTGATAATAATTTTCATCATGATCTCTCTTGTCATCATAAGGTGTGTATAGACCTTGTTTTCTATCATAATGAATCTCAAAGTCATCATCTTCTACCCCAAACATGTTGACATCATCTTCCTCTGTTATCTCATCCATTTCCTCAACCTCACTTACATAGTTTTGATGAAAGGGAGGGGTGATCTGTTGATCATCTTCCCTAGGTCTGTTTGGAGGTTGGTTCCTTCAAAAATTCTGATTTTGGTTCTAATTTCTATTTTGAGGAGCATTTTGGTTTTGGCTGGCTTGTGCTCTCTTAAATAGGCTCATTTCTTTCATCATTTCTTCCATCATTTTCTCCATTTTTGAGTTGGAAGTAGAGGGTGTAGATTCCTCTCTAAAGGATACTCTCTTTTCATTTTTCATTCTTGCTCTTTTTTCCATTAAGTTGAACTCCACAGAAAAGGCGCCTCTCTGCATATCTTCAACAGTTGCAAAATCTCTCTCTCTCAGCTGATAGGCCATCTCAGGGTCAAACCCTTTGGGAAATTTGTTTAAATTTGAGCCTTGTGGAGGTTTTAGTTTTAGGGAAAGTGCATTATACATGTTGTTAAATCTAGTGCAATAAGCTTGCACACTTTCCCCAGTGTTTCTATGGAGGTTCTTGTAATTGGAAAGGACTTGGAGAGGATTCTTCTTTACTTCCCATTTGTTTAAGAAAGTTTGATGGAAGGCTTAGAGATCATGGATACTATGGGGGGTTAAACCTTTGAACCATTTCCTTACTTCTCCCCCTAAGCTCTGAGCAAACAATCTAATATTGACAGAATCATCATCAATTTCATTTCTGTCAAAGTATTCATTCATTTTATCCACATGTTGTTATGCAGTTGTAGTATTGCTAGCATCACATGATGGAATTTTGGACTGATAGTCCTGTGGAAGATTTACTAATGCTGCAAGAAGGACTAAGGGAGCATACCATGTTGCCATGATATGTGGTGGGGGTGGACTTACAAGAGGTGGATTAACAAAAGGGAAAGTGGGCTGAAGTGGAGTGGTTCGAACAGTGGATTTAGGATGAGAAGAAGTGGATGGACCAGGAATAGATTGCTGAGATGATCTTGGATGAGAGACACCTAAATTGTGAAGGAAATGCAAATCAGGAGGTGTTGTTTCTCTGCTTCCAGGATGTTCAATTTTTTCAGGAGATGAAAGTGAAGAATCAGAATCTAACTGATCTAAATCACCAAGAGACCTAGTTCTAAAGAGATTTACTAAGTCAAATTGTGATTGTTGTGGAGCTGAAAGATTTTCATGGACTGAATTAGCTCTCAAGGGTGATATGAAAACAGTTGATAATTTAATCCTAGGATACTTCCTAAGGATACTTTCAGGGTTATCAACTAACTCAGGTGGATCAGGGTCAAGATAGGCTCTAGTGTGAATCTTTCTAGGAGCCACTATGCTGCTTTTTTTAGACCCAAATAAACAAGAAAAGTTCAACCAGGTATGACAATATTTGAGAGGTTAACTAATCTGTTCACAGAAATTTCAATCCTACAGTCCTCTAACTGAGTTTGACTAATGTTAGAATGCTGAGGGTTCTTCCCAGTGGAGTCTTAAGGTTTTCCAAGGATTGTGGAGTCGCCGAGTGAAAGTTTTTAGCTCTTTTCAGAGGTAAAAGGTTTTATGGTCCACCACCATGTTTATTGGATATCGATCTGAAATATTTTTAGATTTTTCTGAGTTATTTTTTAGTTGTGTGGCTTTTTAAGAATATCCTAACTTTGTTTCAAAACTTAGCTACGGTTATGAGAAAAAAAAGAGTTTACTCTTATGGCTAAGCCAACTGATTCTTCAAGGTTTAGATAAAGTCTTAGGAGAAACCTAGTGTTTACCTAGTTTGTCATTGTTGTGTAACCAGCTCCAAAAAGAGAAGAAAAGAGATATCAACGCCTTAGAAATGAGCCACTTCGAGGGGGCAACCTCCAATAAATTACATAAATGAACAATTCTTGGATGATACAATTTAAAAAACCTCCTTTCTATATATAGGAGTCCATGGGGCCATAATGTAATCCTAGTGGGCCATAATGTAATCCTAGCCGATCTAACAATAATAATTTAAGGGCACAATAATAACAAAATGGGGGTTACAAGGGTTCAATAATAACAATAACAAGGGACTATACTAGTGATATAGGGACCTAACATGCCCCTCTCCTTCAAAAAAGTGTTGTCCTCAACGCTTAAGTAGCTCCGGGTGCTTATGTATAAAATTCTCATCCTCCCATGTAGAATCTTCAGTGGGTAAGTTCTTCCACTTGATGAGATACTCTGAAATTGATCGATTCTGTAGCTGTCGAGTTCTTGTTTCCATGACCACTTCAAGTTCCAATATGATTTTTACTTCCTCATCAAGTTCTGGAAATATTGTTTGAACTGGAAGATTTTCACCTATAACCTTCTTTAAGCATGAAACATGGAAAACTGGATGTACTCGCAAAGAAGCAGGAAGCTCCAATTTGTATGCCATAGAACCAATATTTTGCAACACCTTGTAAGGACCATAGTACTTTGGTGATAATTTATTATCCTTCTTAGCTTGCTTGAGAGACATTTGTTTGTATGGTTGTAGCCGTAAAAATACCCAATCTCCTACATCAAAACTTCTCTCGCTGCGATGTTGATCTGCCTGTTGTTTCATTCGATTTTGTGCCAAATTCAGGTTATCCTTTAAGAATTGGAGAACTTCTTGCTGATGCTCGATGTGATCTTCCACTGCTTGAACCTTCGAATTTTCCCTTAAAGATGATGTGATGGATGGTGGATGATATCCATAAAGTGCCATAAATGGGGTCATTTTTGCTGCAGTATGGAAGGAAGTGTTATACCACCATTCAGCAAGAGGTAACCACTTGACCCATTGTGTATGTTTATCAGATACAAAACAACGAAGATATCCTTCCAAACATTTATTTACTATCTCAGTTTGACCATCAGATTGAGGATGATAAGATGAGCTATGAGCTAATTGAGTACCAAACAAGAAAATAACTCCGTCCAAAAATTTCCAGTAAAAATGGGATCTCTGTCGCTCACAATAACCCTTGGGCTTCCATGTAGCTTTTGAATTCTGTCCATAAATGTAGTAGAAATTGTACTTGCTTTAAATGGATGAGATAATGCACAAAAGTGTGCATACTTGGTAAGTCTATCAACTACCACCATGATGACACTCTTTCCTTCGGACTTAGGTAAACCTGTGATAAAATCCATTGAAATCTCTTCCCAACGTTGACTTGGAATGGATAAAGGTTGTAGAAGTCCTGGGGTCTTAATTGTTTCCACTTTATTCTGCTGGCAAACCAAACATTCCGCCAGAAACTTTTGAATATCCGATTTAAGGCCATCCCAAAAAAATTCTTTCTTCACCCTGTGGTAAGTTTTTAAAAATCCTGAGTGTCCTCCTAAAGGAGAAGTGTGCAATTCCAGAAGAATCTTTTGTTTTCGTTGGGAATTCTTGCAAAGATATAAGCGATCTTTGTACCATAAGGAATCATTTTTCCAACTAAATGTATCAGATGTACTAGGATCTTGCTGCAACTTTTGAATGAGTGTCCATACATCTTTGTCCTTCTTCCATTCATCTCTTGCTTTGGTTATCCAATCTGATTGGATAATAGAAATGGCACCAAGTAATGCTTCCGCCTCTTCATTCTTTCTTGAGAGTGCATATGCAACAACATTAAGCTTTCCTTTTTGTAGATTATTTCAAAGTCATAACCCAACATCTTTGTGACCCATTTTTGCTGCTCTTCTGAAGATAGTCTTTGTTCCAAAAAGTGTTTAAGACTATCATGATCAGTTTTTACCTTGAAGTGTCTTCTCATTAGGTAAGTTCGCCATTTCTTTAGTGCATGTAGTATTGCTAACATTTCCTTCTCATAAATAGGTTTCTGTAAATACTTTCCTTTGATTGGACGACTTTCAAAAGCAATGGGTCTTCCTTCATGCATTAAAACAGCACCAATTCCATTTCCTGAGGCATCACATTCCACAATAAAGGTTTTTGTGAAGTCTGGCGTAGCTAAGACCGGTGCTAGGCACATTTCCTCCTTAAGATGTTCAAAGGCCTTAGTTGCTTCAGGAGTCCATGAAAATGCATCTTTCTTCAATAATGTTGTTAGAGGTGCTGCTATTCTCCCATAATTCTTAACAAACTTGCGATAATACCCTGTTAACCCGAGAAATCCTCGCAACTGCTTTATGGTTGTGGGAACTTCCCATTCCTTAATGGCTTTAATTTTGTTAGGGTCCACTTTAACACCCTCGTGAGATACAATATGACCCAGATATTCCACCTCTTGTACTCCAAAGAAACATTTAGACTTTTTTGCATATAATTGTTTCTCCTGCAATAGTTTGAGCACCCTGTCAACATGTTCAACATGATCCTTCCAAGACCTGCTGTAGATTAGTATATCATCAAAAATACTAGCACAAATTTTCTAAGGAAGGGTTTGAAAATGGAATTCATCAACCCTTGAAATGTAGAAAGTGCATTGGTAAGGCCAAAAGGCATGACCAAAAATTCATAATGACCCTCATGAGTTCGAAATGTTGTTTTTGGAATATCTTCAGTCTTCACTCTAATTTGATGATATCCTGAACGAAGATCCAACTTGGTAAAATAAATTGCTCCATGTAATTCATCCAATAATTCATCAATCACAGGAATGGGAAATTTGTCTTTAATGGTGAGCTTATTGAGCTCCCTATAATCTGGACACATTTTCCATGATCCATCCTTCTTGTGTACCAATACTACAGGAGCAGAGAAAGAAATTTGACTAGGTTGAATTATACCCACCTCTAACATTTATGCAATCATACGTTCAATTTCGCTCTTTTGGAAGTAAGGATATCTATAAGGCCTGATGTTTGGAGGAACACTTCCTGGAATCAAATGAATAGCATGATCATGATCACGAATAAGTGGGAGTCCTTTGGGAGTTTCAAACACCTTGGAATGATTGTCCAAGACTTGTTGGAGATCTGCAGAAATAGATGATTTTGATGTTGGAACTTCTAGTGAGCATAATTGTGCAATTACGCCTCGTTTTTCTTTATTTAGAAGCTTTTTCATGACATTAGAGCTTATTATCCTTCCTGGCTTCCCTTCAATACCCCGTAATTCGACTTCCTTTCCTTCTGAAAAAAATTTCAAGAAAAGTTCTTGAAAATTAAAAGCTACCGTCCCCAAAGATTGTAACCATTGTGCTCCTAGTACAACATCAACACCTCCCATAGGAATGGAAAGCATTGGACTAGTCAATACATATTCCCCCATGGTTAGCTTGATATTATGGCATTTTCCGGAGCAATTTATAGTTCCTCCATTTGCAACCATCACTTGACATTCTGGTGCTGGGTATAGGAAACAATTTAATTCCTTGGCTACCTTACAATGAATAAAATTATGGATGCTACCTGAATCAATCAACACTATTACCTTTTTCTTCTTGATTTGTCCTTGTATCTTGAGAGTTTGAGGAGTGGTAATTCCTGCCAGTGCATTACACGATATGGTCGGATTCATTTCTTCCCCTTCTAGGGTTGGTTCCTAGTGTATATCCTCTTCTTGTTCATTTTCTTCTTCATCTTCACAATCTATGTAAAATAATTTCTTCTCATCACACTTATGACCATTAGTGTATTTTCTATCACAACTTTAGCAAAGCCCTTTTGCTCTTTTTTCTTCCAATTGTTGTGGTGTCAACCTTGTAGGTTGTGGAAATCTAGACGTAGCAACACTTCCTTCTTTATAGAATTGAGTGGTAGGCTTCCTTGTCGCCATTATTTTACATTCAACTTTTCTTGCTAACCTGAATGCCTTCTCCAATGAATCCGGTTCCAAAACACGAACTTCATGTTGGATGTTATCCTTTAAAGTGCCTATGAAGAGATCGATCCTGTGTTCCTCTGGAATATCAGTTACCCTTATATTCAATTTTTGGAAGTCCTCGATGTGCTGCCCCACTAAACCCTTTTGTTTGAGATTTATCAATTGGCTAAAGAAGGTGTTGCTCTTCGTATCCTCATAATGTGCTATCATTTCCTCTGTAAAAATTGACCAAGTGACAATTTTTTTACGGGAGCAAAGCCATCGATACCATACAAATGTATTTTGTTCTAAATGTAAAGTTGCAATGCGTACCTTTTGTGTGTTTTGCACATTATGGATATCAAAATATTGCTCCATCTGTAGTATCCATGTTACAGGATCCTTTCCATCAAACTTCCTCATATCCATTTTTGGAATATGGTAGTTCTTCCCGCCAACATTAGACTTTATGAAATCACGATTAACATTTATTTTGTTCTCATCATGAGTTTCCTCTACTATATTTTCACCATTAGGAAACATTTCTTGTATCAACTTTGTCAAACCTTGCATGTCTGCTTTTAGATCATTCTTCATGTTTTCCATGTTGTCTTTCATTTTTTCATCGATCTTAGCTTCCATGTCGTCAATCTTAGCTTCCATGCCCACTTCCATGCCATCCATCTTAGATTCCAAACCATTCATCTTAGCTTCCATGCCTTTCTTCAAAACTTCCATTTCATTTTTTGTTGTTCCTTGCGAGAGTGAAATTTGTTGCACTTTCTCTTGTAATTTTGATATGTCATGTCGCCATTCTTCGTCTTCATGAGTCATAGTAGAACCTTCTAAAGGCCTAATGGGTGTTGAATTATTTCTTGGGGCCATTATTTAGAACCCAATACTGATATATATTCTACAATATGCCCTTGGAATCAATTCAAATTGATTCTTCAAACAAGAATTATGAAATTTGGAAAAAAATACACACCTTTTTCTTTCTTTTGAGGAGATCGATATTAAAATTGAATTATCTCTATGATTTCGGCTCTTCAATATCTAAATTTTGGTACCAAAATGGCCCTCTGAATTATCTTTCGAATGCCACAGGTCTGACCTGATTTGGATTCTCCAAGACAAAGTTGTGTCCAATCTCCCACAATGATCTACTTATGTACTGATTCAGTAGAGCGAACTTGTACGACTTGCCACGTGTCACTGTTTTGTCCTTTGTCTCTAAAATTGATAGCCAATAAACTACAGGCCGTGTACTTGTGAAAAATTTTGACGGCACTCCAATCCAATCTCCAGAGAGAGAGTTATTGAAATTTTCCCACGATCACCTCTTTAAGATGAAATTCAGGAGCCTGAAAAAGCACTACCTTCCACAGATCATATCTCTAAAAATATTGCGAACCAAGCTCTGAAATTTTTTGATGAATTTCCTCAGGATTTCAGCTTCGCACCATATGAATTTTAGATTCTGAACCTTCGTAGAAAAAAAATTATAGCGCAAATGCCACGATGACCTGTTTAGGAGCCTGAAAAAATACCTGACTTCCACAGATCATATCTCCGAAAATATTGCGAACCAGGCTTTGAAATTTTTAGAAAATATTCCTCAGGATTTCGGCTTCGCACCCTAAAAATTTCAGCTTCTGAAACTTTGTAGAAAAAAATTTACAGCGCAAATGCCACGATGACCTGTTTGGAGCAGCGAAACCCTAGAATCCAAAGCTCTGATACCAAATGTTGTGTAACCAGCTCCAAAAAGAGAAGAAAAGAGATATCAACGCCCTAGAAATGAGCCACTTCGAGGGGGAAACCTCCAATACATTACATAAATGAACAATTCTTGGATGATACAATTTACAAAACCTCCTTTCTATATATAGGAGTCCATGGGGCCATAATGTAATCCTAGTGGGCCACAATGTAATCCTAGCCGACCTAACAATAATAATTTAAGGGCACAATAATAACAAAATGGGGGTTACAAGGGTTCAATAATAACAATAATAAGGGACTATACTAGTGATATAGGGACCTAACAGTCACTGACTCAAACAAGTTTTACCATGATTACCTTTCTTTGGTAGTGCTTGAAAAAGGCTACTTTTTACTCTTAAATTTTTATAAAAATGAAAATGATTCCGGGTTCGATCCCCAGTGGAGTCACTAGAAAATGTTAGGAATCTGTAATCAGCAAGATTGGCAAAGTCCGATCATAGAAAAAACATTGTTTCAACCACTTTGGGATTCTAGGATCTAGCCCTCATGAAGCCGGAGAGGTATCTCTCCAATAAGTTCAAAGATGGATTTGTCTTTGAAGTTTGGAGTAATAATATTAGGCTAGTTATGAAGGCAAAGGGTTTGTTTTTTTTTTGGATGGTTGAGCATGAATACTGTTTGAGGTGGAAAATCCTAAGTGCAAATAGTTTCAAAGCTGAGAAGTTGCAAGCAGATAGAACAAGCTCCAGCCAAAAAGATACATAATTGCAAGTTTTAGTCCATTGGGCTATGGAGCCATAATAGGGTTTAATTGGAATAGCAAGAGGCAAGAGTGGTCCATGGGGCAAGTCATCTATGTCTAAAGATCTCTTTGAAGTTTGATTTATGGAATGAAATGATACAATAAGTAGGAGAAATAAACAGATGCAAAACAAAGAGCAAC
This sequence comes from Pinus albicaulis, assembly GCA_034641835.2. NCBI lineage: Eukaryota > Viridiplantae > Streptophyta > Pinopsida > Pinales > Pinaceae > Pinus > Pinus albicaulis. The sequence goes on along the minus strand of CM076570.1, from coordinate 461,744,594 downwards.
CCAAGATCTGGTAAGTACTTTTAAAATAGCCAGCTTTTGACATACACTTAAGAAAAAAATGAAATAAAACTAGGATATGGTAAGTACTTTTAAACTAGCCAGCCTTTGATACACTTTCAATAGAAAACACTTTAAAACAAAGGGAAACTTGAAGGCAACTTTTGGAGTAGGAACTAGCGGGTCGGGCTGACCAAAAATTCTCTCCGAGCTCTGCTTTACATGGTTACTTTCAAGACAAACACAAATATAACACAGAATGGCCTAAGATCTGGTAAGTACTTTTAAACTAGCCAGCTTTTAACACATTCCAAGGGAAACATTCAGACAGTTGTGGAGATAAAACTGGGACTAGGGCTCACCATATCTTCCTATATCATCTTCACTAAACATATACTGAAAATAAAATTTAAGAATAACATTCGGCTAAGACAATAAGACGAGGGAACGCCAGCATTCTTATGCTTGAACTGAATTAAATCATTCCTAAATAACACAGTTCGGAAGAAAACATTCAGATAAATATTTTCAGTCAGAGAAGGTTACTGATGTACAGTAGGTCCTAACTCTATGCATGTTGTTCTTTATAAGATAAATTGGAACATAGTGAAAACAAAAACAAAATGACAAGTTACAATGAGAAAAACATCACCGTCAACATAGACTAGGATCCCATAAATCAGCTTGTATTGATGCTCCAAACCAGTTACAGCTTTAAGCCCAATGCTTTAGTTTAGCATCCATCTACATGTCTCAGCCTAAACTATCTATCACCAGCAGAGCTCCAAGAGCCAGTGAATCACTATTTACAATCAAAAATTTAGGCTCAAGTGTATATCAAAGTTCTGCAACCAACCCCTCTCTCATCTTCTGTAGTAGTATATATAGAAGGATGAGGAGGTGAGATCTGATAAAAGATATCAATTACAATTAATACAGACTTAATGGTTTCTGGGCCTTTGGGGGGCTCAATGAAGAAACTTACATAGGTTTCCATCTTGTATTAAATGATTTACATAAAGTTTCAAGCTCGAAGGGAGTTCTTGTTGACCTTTGAGGCTCAGTGTGATGTTGGGGTTACTCTACAGATATCCTTTGCATTAAGTTTCCTTGTAGAAGTAACTTTCTGGCTGTGCTGAGGCGAATATATTCATTTAATAAATAACTTCTGCCTCTGATTCAATACTTTGAGGCACAGGTAGCATTTCGGTCAGTGGGAGGAATCAGTTTGCCTCAGATGTGGTGGTGGAGGCGTTCCTGTTGATAAAACACTTAAGATATTCTTTAAACTGTGTTTTAAATCAGGGATTAGTCTTTTGATAAACATTCTTAGCCGTGATCCCCACAAATATGTCTTCCATCCTCTGTTTCTGGTTCATTTTGATCTTCATCACTGATACTCTTTGACTGTAATTTACTTGCTGTGTTTGTGAGTGTGCAGGGCTATGCAGGGGTGATAAGGCATCAATGCCTCATGAATCATTGATAAAACGTGAAATTTGAAACCTACGAATGATTTCTCTGGTGGATAGGCGGGAGGGTTGTCACCCTCTTCCTTTGATATTTCTTTAAACGTAGCAGAAAAACCATTAAAACCCTGCAAAATACGAACAAAAATTATAAAATCCATGCATATATAGGTTTACTGCTTTAGAAGGCACGTGGAGAGAGCGTGGCCGTTGGATGGCATCATCCAACAGTCAGGATTTGATTAGAGGAGCCAAAGGGAAGGCGGAAGAATCGTTTAAATTAGAATTGTCGATCGCGCTGAGATCGACGGTCGAGAACGGAGGCGAAAAATCAAAGCAGAGAATCGAGGCGATAAAACGTGGGTCGTCGATTTGCAGATCAAATCGACGACGAAGATTTTTAATGACTGCGCCGCAGCTTGGTTATCTATCGGGCATCTTCTGTGGGTGATTGCCGTTGGATGGCCCGTCCCAAATCGGACAGTGTACAGCGATATCACTCTGTGTTTGCTGCCGAACTTTAATGCGCGATGGGGGGTGGTTTTTTAAATAGTGCATAGGACGCGTGTCATGCAGTGAATGGCATCGCTGGCGATCGGGAAAAAACCGCCCTCCGCTCGAAGGCGGTGCGATGGATACCGCCGGTTTTGGCAACGACGAGTGGATGGTGGGGACCACCAGGGTGATGGACTCCGCGCCGTCGATCTGCAGATCAAATCGACGGTGGGGATTGACTGAAATTTTGAACCGGCGGAAAAAATTGGAAAATAATTAAAAACCCAAAGTTTGAAAATAACATAAGGTATTAATATTATCGGGGGGCGGGGTATATATAAAATATGATCAGGCGCCCGGCTGCGGGGCATTTGGGCGCATGGAGGGGGGGTTAAAAACTTAGCCCAAGAGGTCTTAAGTTTATGATATATGAAAAATATGATTTTTATGGATTCTCAATGTTTTTCAAAGGTTTAGAGGGGTTCCGATAAGGCAAAAAAGGAGTATTTGAACCTTATCAAAGGGTTTTGATGGATGTGGAAGGGGAAAGGCATGAAAATGAAGGATTTCATGGGAGAAAGACAAGCAAATATGAGGTTAGTTTTGGAAGAAGGAAAAAAGGAAAATGGTGCTTGCAGCAGTAATCTGTCTTGGAAACCTGCAGGATTTCTGAATGTAGAATAGGCACAGTAGTGAATATGGGATAGAGGCAGGAGGCCTCCAAGAGTCTTCAAGAGCCAACACTTTTTAGTAATAAAAATTGTTCCTTGAAGGCTCAAAAATTCCACCTTTTGCTATAACAAATTTATAGGTGGCTAACACCTTCCTCTCATTAATTCTCACAAGGTTCAGGTATGTGAAGAATATACTCTGCACATCATAATAATTGAAGCATCATTTTATGGTGTGGGCACAAATTTCTAAGTGGTGAATATTTTTAAACTTTAAACTTGACAGTAACAAGAACAATTATGAAATCATGGGATTAGCCCTTTACGCTGAATCTTCTGCTTCTAATAGAGGTAACCAATTCAACTTCCAATATAATCCTAGTTATAGGAGATTCCAAAATATCCATTATAAATAACATAAAGGTCTGAATCATGCTCTTTCTAATCTACTAAACACTTGCTATATTTGAAACAATGTTTTCTTATGTGAAAGGAGTTAAAAATAGGTCATTCAACTGCTAAAGAAAATTAACCCAGAAAATAGCATATTCTCACATGCCACTACAATTTCAGAATAGCGTACTCTTATTTATTTTTCAATATAAGATATTGGCATTCTGCATAGGTTGAATCACACTTAGAATAACCCAATAAGCACCTCCAAACTTGAAAAAAAAAAACATTTTGTCCATTACAACCACAAATCCACCTAGGCAATATAAACATGGAAATGAACCAAGAAATGCTAAAAAATACAATATGAGCATAGAAACACAAACCTCTTGGAGTAGGTTGTGCTCCATTCCTTAATGAAATATCCCTTCCTTTAGATCCTTTGAATCAATTACCCATCCAAGTTTCCCACTGTGGAGAACATCTCTAAATTACTATAAAATGATTCATCTTTAACACGCAAGCACATTTTTCTTAATATATATATATATATATATATATATATATATATATATATATGAGAAAATAAGTGCATTTAGAAGCAAGCACACTTGAATAATTCAAGGAATTGAAAACACAAACGTTAGGGAAATTATCTAAAGAATTTAATGAAAAAGTCGATGACTATGAGCACATTAAACATATCATGCAGAAAAATTGCTTGGATATTGACACTCCAATAGCATAGTCCAATATAATAGTCATATTATGGTCAAGGGACCTTTAGAAAATAATATTTAGTGATAATATGTAATTACTTAAGGAAGTTAGGAATTTCATGACACAAAATTACCTAATAAACAAAATAAGAGGATCCCCCTCATTTTATCAAATTGACTTTATTCATTATAAAATTATATACCATTTCGTGTATATATCGTGCATTTATTTTTTTTAAACATGTTATCAAAGAAACATGTTGGTCTGAAGCCTATGACTACTAAATATAGAGTCCTGTAATTGAAGGTTCAAAGGTTATTGTAAAAGGTAAGAACTCAAAAATCAGGGAGAAACAAAAAGAGAAGGAAAAAATAAGTTTCAATATGTAAATTAAAAATTCCTACATTTTCTAACTTTAGAAAATTGGTCTCTCAAGAATTCAATGAAGCAAGGTCCCAATGATTCATAGAAACACAATGAGAAAATCATGTGCAAAACCAGACTAGAAAGAGACAGATGATGAGATATGCAGAATGCATATGCTTTCCATAACTAAACAGATCTGAAAGATAATACACACAAATACTCCAAATCAAATCAGATTGAAGAAAAATGTCCATAATGAAAACACAGGACTAAACTTCAAATCCATACATTCTTCTTCTCAAGCTTAAAATCAGATGGTTTAATGGAAGAAAGGAAGATAAAATTTGAATGATGATTTCCTAGACAGACAACATTCCCTGGGACATCTAGAAAGCACACCAACACAACAACTGCCACTTCAAATAACCTTCAGAACTCATACTTCCAGGCCTATCTATAATACAGACCATCATTGGAAATAGTTTCCTGGATATAGTTAAGGCTAGGCACTTTATAATTAAATCCAAATTAAATATTACAGAAACATTCCCAAAGACAAGTATGTTATATACGTTGATCCATTCAAATATCATAACAACAAATTCGATTAATCCAAAAATCCATGGGGACATGGTGACCCATTTGAAAACACTTGAAATTAAAAGATTGACTCTTCACAAATAATTGCATATGATAAAAATGTTAACACTTCATTTCCAGATAAATTTCAATAGCATTCAATTCCAAACTACATCTAGGCCTACTAATTATTGTACAAGCAAAGAAAAAAAGACATGAGAATGTTGAATCTCTCATACAAATGCTTTAGAAAGAAACCTTGAACATTCTTTCCATTCTTGTAGTTATCTAACCATTAGACATTACTAAAGTTCTCAATGGAAATACTCATACTATTTGTACCTCATCACTTCTAAGTGGAGGTTGTCAAGGATTTTCCCATATTAAAGTTAGTTTATTAGGTTGTTAAATAAATAAAAAATTGGGTCAAAATTGTATCTGCTTGTAGCCTTTAAATGTTTGATTGTGAGTGTCACTTAAAAAGGAACAATTGCCTTTAATTGTCATTGTGAAAAATATTACCAATTGCATCAAAATGACTCTACTCTGTTGTGAAGATAGATACTCAAGTCTACACTTGAGTCAGACATATAGATAGCAACATATCTCATTCAAGATATAAGGTGGGGAAAGGCTTGTGACCTAAAGCATGGAGAACAAGTTGCTGTATAAGTCCTTGTGTCCCATTGATAAACTCAAAAATTCCTACATTAGTGATTTCTTATTCTTCAAGTTTTCCATTCGTATGATCAATACATTGTTTTAAATGAGTATTCATATAGTATCAAATTACTATTATAGGATAACATTAAAAGACTGATTTTTCCTCAACATTCAATACAAAGAACGTTGAAAGTTGTAGTATCAAAAAAAAAGAGAAGGAAGAGTATTTCAACTACACCCTTGCATGTAGCTTAATATTTAAAATAATAAACACTCATTTGCAACACACTTTCAAGGTATTTCTAAATGAAAATAATTTCAAAATGGTAATATCATCAACAAATTTGAATTTTTCTGACATTACACGTGAGAAATTATTATTTCAAATGACCAAAAGATATTGAAAGATAGTATTCCTCAGTTTTTCTCCTCCACTGTAATCATCTTCCATTAGATCATGAAAAATGACAGATAAATTGTGGGGAGGAAAAATTTAGGCCCTATTTTTCTCTCTCAGAAAGAATTTGACATGCTTGAAATCTAAGTGAAAATTTTCTATCTACAACCAGTAGAAGGGAAAATTCAAGAGGGTTCTCATGGTCTAACTAGTTGATACATTATTATAAGTCAAAATACTTAAATTTGGAAATGCTCAAGCATGTTACATTCATTGAATTAAACCATGGGAAAAGCACTATACAACTCATAGAATTGGATGTCCCTTGAAGATGTGATAACCAAGATTAATCAACATATTTCAACCACCGAACATCAACTAACTATTAAACGAAATTAAAAATATGATAAATGAGGCAGCCAAATCTCAATGCAATGAGTTATTAGTATTGGAACTATTGGTGTAACCTGCAAAAGTGGCCACAACACATTCATATGCATCACTATGTGTATGTAATTATAACTAAGGTCGTATTGTATTCCATTTATCATATACTAGGTTTTTTATTGAGGTAGACCTAGCCAAACTTAATATGTAGGCACAATATCCTACTTGGGGTGTTTTCTCCTGTTACATGGGCCCATAACACCCTAGGGAGACCATTCCCTTAAGTTGTGTGTAATCTCATTTATAACATCTCTTCCTGTGATCACCATCTATTATAAAAAATTGATAAGCCTAAGGACACTTATATTTGGTGTTTTGTCTTGTGATTGACATATTCTCTTGGTTTCATTTGTGTGATTTGATTTTCAACACACTTATACTTAGGTTTTACACTCTCGACTGAACTAGACCTAACTCTCTCTAGCCCACTTGTGAAGATACTATTTCATAATTTGGACAAGAATTAGTTCCATAAATTTTCTTTTTGACCCTTTGTAAATCACATTATCAAAGAGAGGTGTGAACCTTCTTCTATCAATTATGTTGGTTGATATGAAAAATATTGGCTAGTAGTATCTTTGATGGTGCAAATGGTGTCCATAAGTATTCTACAACTGTTGCTTTATTTTAGGGTTTTTTGTGGCACTTTTAACCCTTATTTATGGGTAGCGTGTCCATTCCTAGGATTACGTATGTTTTTGTATCATTAGGATTTATTAGGGTGAATTTATGAAGTCTTCATTTCATTAGGAGAGTTCAAATTCAACCTGCTATATTTGTGCCTATGGATTCAAAGTGATTTCTTTTCCATTTGGATGGGATTAACTATCAATCTTGGGTAAATAAAATCACTACCCTACTTCTAAGAAAATATATATGGATGTACATGGAAAAACTACTTCTTGGTAAAGATGATGATAGTTATGGCCTCATATTTTTTAAGAATAAAGCTCTCGGGTTTACCACTATTTATGTCAATTAGATCTCATTCATCATTTAAAGGATAAAAAAAGTGCAAAGGAACTTTGGGATACCTTCAAAACACTCTTTGAAATGGTGAATACTAATCAATTCAGTGAACCTAACACTAAACTCTCCAATCTCAAGATGGGTGACCTCAACAAAATTAAGGTGTATGTTGCAAGGTTTAAGAACCTAAAGGTTGACACTATCCAAGTAGGAGTAAAAGGAGAAATTTAAAACAGATCTAGAACTTGTAAACATTTATTTGAATGATATCTCCAATATTGAAATATTTTGTTCTTATTGTCTACAATATCCTTTTATTTTTCAACGATCCTACAACTACCCTTGAGGAACCTTTTTTCTTATCTCTTTCAGCATCAATTTATCTTACTGAATATGGATGAATATGGCTATATAAACCCCTCTTAAATCCAAGACCATACCTACAAGGCTTTCCTTATTCAAATTTTAAAATTTGAAGAGCTTGCAAGATCTATAAGAAGCTCTAAAGACCTTTTTGATAAGAACACTGGATCTCATCATAATACACTTTTCATGTTCATCCTCTTCTACTTAGCAAGAATGGAATATTTATTCTAGAGCTACTAGGAATATGACCAAACATGAACACTATTTTTTTTATTATAGAGAACAACATATTGAAGAGAAGGTATTGGACTAAATTCCCCCCACTACACCTCCAGATGCTCAAACACCGAACCAAGAAGCCAAGGCATTTCCTTGATTGATGGTGTGCCTAGATGGACCTAGGACAACCCTGGGCTGGCCTTGATCCTACTTGGTGGACGTTACCCTATTCTATAGCCCATATGAAAAAGGAATCATGGAGAACACTTTATATGGTTTGAAAGGTATATCACATCATGCCCAGATGTCAATGGTTTCCATTGATATTTCCATGCCATCCCTACATGGTTTTCCATTCCTTATTGTTGTAGCATATTCAGCGTCATTCTAAACATGTTAGGAATTTTTTATGTAATCCACAGTTCTATATTTATATGGGAAATTAGTTGTATTGTGTTTAATAGTTTCGTTTAGAAAATGTTATGAACATTGTATGGACGAGAATGCCTCTCCTGCTAGAAAATATATTTGTGAGGAGCTGTCCATTGAGGTCAAGACTTCGTGTGACATGAGCAAGGAAATGTAAATGGGGAATTGGCTCACTAGTTAGGTTTATGGAGTATTAACCCATCCATTTTGCTCCATTCTCACTGTGGTTTGTCCCCCCTACTAGAATGTCTCAAAAACATATGAGTTTGAATGAAACTCACCAATGATTTGTCCTCATTAGGTAATAGTCCTGGGACAACAACCCTATATTCTAAGTTCATGTTTTATCTACCAATGGGATCAAACCCATCCACTAGAGCTCCAATGTGAATAGGGCATTGGTTCATTGTTGAGTTTGTGGGAATATTAACCCATCCACCACAGTCCCATTCCCATGGTGGTTTACCCTGCCCTAATGGAACATCTCAGTAAAAGTATATACATACCTTTTCTTTCTTCTAGAGGACACACGTAACTTTGATAGGGATCTCATTACTAGGTCATGCCTTCATGAGCTTCTCTTTTTATACGCAGAGCTCCATTTCCAATTTTATTCATTAATCACATCACTCTCTTTTTCATCCACACCCGACAAAAAAATAAATTAAACAGTGGATTCACAGCTACTACGTCCAATCATCCATGGAAACTAAATTATACAAGAAATAATTAGTTAAACTCTTACCAGCTCAGAGGCCTCCATCTGTGTGGCGGAGTTGCATTCTTCTGCCTGAAACTCAATAATCGCTACATCGTCTTTTCTTGAGTCAAAATTTTTAATGAACTATATGTATCAATGAGAGGGCTCTAAGGCTCCCTGCCTGTAGCTCTACCCTACTGTGTTGGGAACAAAATGTTATTTGTGTTTGGTTTTCCTGCCAACCCTATTGTGTTGGGAACATAATGTTATTTTTGTTTGGTACATAATGTTATTTGTGTTTGGTTTTCCCGCCAATCCTCCATGTACAATACCCTCTTGAAATTTAAATGGAGTGGGTTCAAGGGTCAAAATATTTTATAATTATATAGAAAAAAAATTATTTGAATATAATAAATAAACTATTTTTTAATTTATTCCAATATTATAAGTATTTAATATTTTTCAAAAGAAAGGTGGAAACCCTATTGAGTTTGCAAGCTACTTTGTTTTCTCTTCTTCTTTTTTTCATTGTATATGACGAGTCTAGATCCATATTAACTTCGGATCTACCAAGTTCCCTAAAGGTTCAAATCTATTTTCTATCTAAAAGAGGTTTGCACCGCAAGATATTTGATTCCTCCCTCATGTTGCTTGCTATATTTAGAGTTAAGACAATCTAGATTGGTTTAATTATTAACTATAATTAATTATAACTATTAATTTTATGTTTCTATTTTATTTTATTTTTATTCTGATGGAGTGAAAATTTTAAAGAGGAATTGACAAAATCTCTATCCTAAGAGATGATTTCAACACTTGAGAAAACCTAGAGGCCCACGGAAAAATTGCAGGCGAAGAAAGGGTCGTGGATTTTCAAACTAGAGTAGGAATAGTTTTGACGAAGATTGAATGGTATGTGGACAATGTTAGACTTCGATATCCTTCTCAAAATGAAAAAATAGATTAAATGGTAACCATGAGTTTTTTATCCATGTGATATATATATATATTTATTACTAAGATAGCCACCATGATAAACACTTTGAAGACACATAACTACTCATCAAATATTATTTTCAGATGAGATGTTGGTTGGTTGAAATTATACCGATGTGGAGAAGGAGGAGTTAGTGGATTATGAACTGGAGGAGGGGGATTCTCCACAAATTTGGGCTAGTTGCAAGAATTTTATCCATTCGCATTTCAAATTTAGATTATAAGGTCACAATACCATGGTTTTTTGGCCTACCAGGTCTTTAGAAAGAATATTTAAGAATTCAATAGGCGGCCATCTAGTGGTTTGGAGGCCCTAAAACCTACTCTATCAAAAAATTGTTTGGATTCTCTACTTTTGGGTAGCCCAAAACGTCTTGAGGATGTTTGTTAAGGGGTATTGAACACTTCTTGGGGTTCTATAGCTCTGAGTTTAGTTTCCCTGTTGTCCCAAATATCGTAGGAAGACATATAATGTGTTACGAATTGCTTAGGGTTTTCAAAAAAATTGAACATAAAGGGGATTCTTCGCTCTCAGAATCCTACCTAATTTTTTTTCTTACCTATCTTTCATCCCAATTTCCATCGGCCTCACCTTCCTTGGGCGAACTAGTGAAGGAACGCCTTTCCCTAATGATGAAAGAAGGTCGAATTAATGTCGCAAATGGTGATGGGGTTTTTGAGGAGAAACATTCTCATGAATAAGGAGTTGTGATTTAGAAGGATTATGGGAAATCAAGGAAGAGGAAAATTAATCTTTGTGTCAAGAAGAAGAACATAGTACTCCTTTCTCTATTATTTGGAGTTGACATCGCCATTAGAAAGGCTGATGAGATTTCCAAAAAATCCCTAAGGGGGCAAGTAAGGGGTCAAAAATTCATGTCCTCAACCCTAAAATTCATGTCCTCAACCCTAAATTCATGTTTCTTACTATCGGACCCACATGAAGGAAGAGGAGTTGGTGGATTATGCATTGGAGGAGGGGGTTTTCAACGAATTTGGGCTAGTGAGAAGGATTTTATCCATTCGCATTTTGAGGTTAGATCGGAAGGTCACCATGCCTCGGTTTTTGGGCCTGCCAGGTCTTTAGAAATAAAATTTAATAATTTGATAGGGCATTCATCTAGCTATTTAGATCCATACTAACCCCGACTCCAATTGTGCATTGTTCGGCTCCTCTAGTTTCGGCCAGCCTAGGCTCGAGGCCATTTGTGAGGAGCTGCAAAAATATTCTTGGGGTTCTATAGCTCTGAGTTTGGTTTCCCTCTCATCCTTATAGACTATGACATTTTTATGGCTTTCATAAGTTTCAGAAGTTACAACTTTATTTGGCTTTTTTTTCTTGTCCTTTGTCTCAAGTGACATTGGCCTCACCCTCCTTGGATGAACTGGTGAAGGAGATTCTTGCTTCAATGACGAAGGAAGGTCAAACTAACGTTGTGAATATCTGAATCCATCTGTAGTGTTAAAATTTAGATATAAAAGGGTATTCTGAATTTTAACACTGTAGATGGATTCAGAGACCCCTTTGTCTCTAAGTTTTAACACTCTAGATGGATTTAGACACTCTTGTAGTGAATTGAAACACTTCAGTATAAAAATTACAATTTTCCATTTACGAAGTGACACAATTAAAAATTACTAACATAAATGAATAATTCATATATTTGTTATACTTATTATTTGGTCATATTTTTATTCTTGGACTATATTAATCATTTAATTTAATCATTATTAATTTGGTGACTTATTATCTAGTCATTTTTTTTAGTCATGGACTAAATGAGTCAATTAGGTTAGTCACTTTTTGTTTGTTCAACCATTATCTAGTCATATATTTTATCCCTAGACTAAATTAGTCGTTCAAGTTGTCATTTTTAGTTTGGTCACTTAAAATTGCTCAAGTTTAGTAGTAATTCACTTGAAATAATTGTGATGACTAAATTTTTTAGTCACCTAATCACCAATTTCATCATTTTATTTTAGTGTATTTAAATATATGAAGCTCATATTGGAAGTATCGCCTTCGAGAAGGTGACCTTGCCTACTATGAACAATGAGTGATTATGATGAGTTAATGAGTGGTATACTCATAAATTGTAGCAAACAATTGGATATAACTTTCACTTATCTATTTTATGGTAAAAATGATCATAGTACACATATTAAACTTAGTGTCTAGATGTTTCTCTTTTATTTATAATATTGTGATAAATGCATGGCCAAAAAATTGTATTCCAATTATAATTGCAATAGATGGCATTTTGTGTGCATGATTTACTACTACTAGGAGTCATAAATAGAAATTCTATGAGTGACAACAATTTTCTTTCATTGTTAGAGCATGTGGAAGTGATATACAAGATGAGTCTTTCTCAATGAAACTCCAACATAATCTAAAATTAGGTTGTCCCATAAAGATCCTTCATAGGGAAAATGCAAGGTGGTCATGCTGGGATTTTTAACATTGGAGGAATCAAATATCGTGAGTGATCCTAACTGGTAGGTAAGATAGTAGCCATCTATGGATTTTTCATTTGGCATGATCCTTCTATCCCCCAAAACCATGAATACTAAGTCATCAATCTCAGGATAAAAAATGATATTGGCCATTACATCTAATTATATACCAAGCCTATGGGCCAAATACCATGGTAAATAAAAGAGGTATAGTAAATAAATAAAACTTCTTTTTATATTTACTCCTTAATACTATTTATATTTACTAACACTCAAAAAGAAGGTTATTAATATCTTATAATATTAATATTTAGATAAAAGTCTTTGAGATTTACCCCATCATTAGTATTTGGTCGATGTTAATATAGTGAGGATGCATCATTTTTCTAGCTAGATAGCCATTGAAAACTAGTCGTTATTAATTAGAGAAATTAATTATAGGAGTTAATGAATAATATATGATTTTTATTAAAGAATAAGCCCAAATGAAAAATCTTTATTAATATAATATTTATTATTAATATTATAATTTAATAATACTATTATATTAATAAAGATTTTTCATTTGATTTTATTCTTTAATAAAAATTATATATTATTCATTAACCCCCTGTAATTAATTTCTCTAATTAATAACAGCTAGTTTTAACGGTTAGTGTGTAATGGCTAGTCTGTAACAACTAGTTTTCAATGGCTATCTAATGGGAAATGATGCATCCTCACTATTTATTCATTAAAATCGATCATATTTTACCCTTGTCCTGAGGATGAACCACACCCCCTGAATATGAACCACATTAGATGGTTCAAAACCTCAACTAAGAGGTTTGTATTTGATTACACTACATGCATTGACTATCTTACCTAAAAAGGTAAACACGTAAATGTAAATGTAAAAGTAATGTTAAAAATTTAACATTTAAAATTTAATCTAACTAATCTAATGTTGGCCCTAATGAAAAATCTCTTCTCTCCCTAAATACAAAAATTTAACACAAATAGAGTGTGAGTACTAATACTAAATACTAGTGTGAGTACTAATACTAACTACTATTGATTTTTAGGTTTGATTTTGATTGTTCCTGTGTTATATTTTTTCTACTTTTTTTTTTACCTTTTCATCTACTTCGACTCTATGGATCGAATTTCTATGTAATGAATCAATCTTATCACCAAAATAGGATGATTTAATTTATACAATGATGGGTCCAACCCTTTTTACACCCCACAATTGATCAATAGTTAAGTTATGATTAATATGGTGATTGCAATTATCAGGCTCTCGGTGATTTGGTGGTTGATATTTTTGATTGTTCGATTAATTACTAGTACTTGTGGTTGGTGTGAGGGGGACACCTGTCCTGTCCTCGGAATTCGTGATCCCGCCCTTAGCTTACGCACCTAACCTCTGTTCACTGGGCTCTGTTTTCAATCTTTAACCACGGCTCTGTTTTGCTAGCTGGGTTCTGTTGGTGTAATGGCTCTGTTTATATTTCTCGCACCGTCAATGAGCTCGAGGGTTTCGAGACTTGGATCTCTGTCATCTACAAATGGGCTCCTCTGCCCTGAAGGTTTTGTGGGTGCTATTTGTGGTTGCTATCTCCTGAATGCATTTGTTCCTATACTGTTTTATCCTCTCACCGTATGTGCTCTGCTATTTAACTGGTTATTTGAATAGGGTATGTCAGGTCGCAACAATCAGGGGACTCGGCATTCAACCTCAACTCGTCGGCTACACATTGGTAAGTCCTCTTTCTCTGCTTTAGCTATTCAGTTGCTTTTTTCTGGTTATGCTAAGGGACTTTCTCCTTTGTGAGTAGGGTTCCCTTGCTATTTGGCGACCGGTCGAATCCTTCCTCCAGTTCAACGTTGCTCTTCTGGTAAGCATAGGCTTACAAACCCTCATCGTGCATTTCTCTATCTCAGGATTTTAATTTTCTCACAATTCTAACATCGAGGTGTTGTCCTTGCAGGTGATTTTTTGGGCACTCCAGGTGTTGACTTCGGTTCTGTTGTTGCTGGCCCAAACAGGTAGGGTCTTTTCTTGTAGTCACTTACTAGCAGTTAGGGTTTTAAGGGTATGAGCCTTAGCTCTCTTGTCAGTCGTCTTCTATGTTGATTTCTCTGTTAGTAGCTTGGTATGGGTACTCTTCTATCTGTAAGTGGTTTGGACGTGTATGTGGTCCTGGCTCTTAACTTGCCAGTCAGGGTTTTTAGACTCAGGTTTTGGTATTCACCACTGGTTTTTAGGGTTTCAATACTGGGGTTTCGAACCCAGTTCCTTAGTCGAACATGCAATGTATTTGGTTATATCTTTGGACTGCAACGATTTTGATATTTGTATAAAATTACTTGGATAATGCTCGAAAGGAAAGTATATTGTTTCAGTTTGAATGATACCTGTGATTAATGCGTTTTCTTTTCTATAATGGAATTATTTCGTTGTGAAACCCTCCATCTACTCTGGTGATTTTCTTTGCCACAATGCTCAGCGTGTTTCTATGACTGTAGATCTCTATCGTCAATGAATGTCTCGACACTTTTCTGTAGCCTCGTTCGTATGTTTGATGTAGTCACTCCCACCTGCCCTTGGCTTCGTTAATTCTGTTGTTTATTAAATGCCTGTAAAAAAATTATTCTGCCAGTTCTTGCCACTATTTGTAAATGCATTCAATTTATTATGAAATAGAAAGAAATTGTATTTAGCTGCGAATGGATTCAGATAATTTCTCAAAATCTCTTGTATGATTTTTTTTTTTTTTCTGCTATGATGGAATCCCCCCTACAAATGTCTCATTTTTCCCTTTTTGTATGATTTGTTGAACAGTTTTGGAAAATGTCAAGAGTTACAGGTAGTTACATTGGATAATTGTTAATTCTCGTTAACCTAAATTCTATACTTAATTTAAAACAGTAACTAAAAAGAAATTATAATGAAATTAAAACATAACTTGTCGTTAAGTCCTAAATGATAGAAACTAAGGAAATTTAAAGAAAGCTCAAGTACAATGACCTGTAAACCTGTCAACCTGTAGCCTGTGAGACAAACACTTGCGTTTTTTTTCACCCTGAGCTGGATGATCCTGCATCAGGCTCCTAGGGTAACAAAAATTCATGGCTCCGTTCCAGGAGCTCCTCAACAGAATATCCTGCATGCTGTATCTATGTTGTGTCAAGCCACGAACTATCCTCAATGGGACTGTTCTTCCACATGACAAGGTAATGAAGGTACTCTTTTCTGTGAGTTCTCTTGGCCACCTGTGTGAAAATAATTCTCTCGATCTCAAGCGGCTGAGCCGAAGGCATTTGCCTCATCCAAGAACTGCTTTTCGTCTGGGTGTCTCGTTCTGGCCATGCCAAACTGTCATCTTCAGGACTGGCATTGTATGGAAACAGATCTACCACGTTGAAGATAGGCGATATGCCTATTCCTGGGGGTAGTTGTAATTCATAGGCATTCGCAGAGAATTTACGCAGAATTTTGCAAGGGCAATTTTTTTTAAACTTAAATTTGTTGTACTCACCCTTAGGGAACCTTTCTCTGCGTAAATGTGCGAGAACGTCATCTCCCACATTAAACTGTACCTCGGTCCGTTTTAGATCTTCTCACTGTTTATACCTCTGAATGTTGTCCTGCAACTTAGATTTTACCTGTTCATGTAGGTCATTCATTGCTTTGGCGAAATCTTCCCCGTCAGCACTCCTTCTTTCCAACTGTCCTAGATCTCGTAACTCATGCACTCCACGAGGATGCATGCCATACAAGATCTGAAAAGGACTGTATCTTGTGCTTCGATTCAGCGAATTGTTGTAAGATAATTTCGTCTGGGCAAGTACACGATCCCACATTCGTGAATTTTCTCCAATCAAGATCCATAGCAGGTTTCCCAAGCTCCTGTTCACCACCTCCGTCTGCCCATCATTCTGTGGGTGATAAGTGGAGCTGAAGTTCAACCGTGTGTCCAACTTCTTCCACAGGGTGTGCCAGAAATGTCTTGTGAACTTCACATCCTTTTCGGAAACAATGGACTTAGGCAAACCGTGCAGTCTGACAATCTTCGTGAAAAACAAGTGTGCTACGTGAGTGGCATCACTGGTTTTTCTACAAGGAATGAAATGTGCCATTTTCAAGAACTGGTCCACTACCACCATCACAAATTCATAACTGCACTGTGTTCTTGGCAGACCCAAGACAAATTCCAAGCTGACTGATTCCCATGGTCTACTCGGAATAGGTAGTGGTGTGTAAAGTCCCGTATTATGACTGTGTCCTTTCGCCAACTGACAAACTTTACAACTGGTTACAAATCACTGCACATCCCTTCGCATCTTCGGCCAATAATAAAAGTGACTAAGTTGATCTAAGGTCTTATCAATGTCGAAATGTCTGGCAAGACCTCCGCTATGCTTCTCCTGGATGATGTTCTCCCTCATCGAATAATCGGGAATACATAGTTGTCCTCCTTTAAACAACAGTTTCTCCTGTAACTTATAGTCCAGCCATGGACTATTATTCCTCAACAAAGGATTCTGGTAGGCTTCATAAGCCTCCTTGAAATCCGCATCTATCTGATACAAGTCTTTCAGGTGTTCAAAACCCAACACTTGTATCGTGCTCTCCTACAAGAGAAAAGCTATGCTGCTCAACACATCTGCTACCTTGTTGGCATGTCCAATAATATGATTCAATACGAACGTGAAGCTCTGCAAGTACTCAACCCAATTTGCATGCTTGTGGTTCAGCTTATGCTGCTACATAACGTACTGCAATGCAGAATTATCAGAAAACAAAACAAATTCATTACCCAACAAATAGTGTCTCCAATGCTTCAATGCTTGGACAATACCATAGAACTCCTTGTCATAAGATGAGTATTTCTGCCTGCTTTCATTCAACTTTTCACTTAAATAAGCAACACGTTTGTCTTCCTAGCTGAGTATGGCCCAATGGTTGTACCACTGGCATCACAGTGAACTTGGAATAGTTTTTTAAAATCAGGCAACCTCAAAATCGATCTTTCAGTGATCTTCTTCTTCAAGATCTAGAAGATTTTTTTTGCTGCTTTAGTCCAACAGAAAGGCTGACTTTCCTTTTTGGTTGTGTCCAACATAGGTGCATAGATCTCACTAAAATTCCTTGTGAACTTATGATAGAAACTTTCCAACCCATGAAAACTATGAACCTCGAACAGGCTCTTTCGGGATGGCCAGCTAATGATAGCTGCAACTTTCTCTGGGTCCATTTTCAGCTCATTTCCTACAATCACAAAGCCCAAAATTCCCTCTGAAAAAAGAACATTTTTTCAAATTTATCAGCAACTTTTTTTGCTGCAATTTCTCCATCAGACTCTGAACATGTCAAAAGTGTTCTTCTTTAGTCTTGCTAAAAATCAGTATATCATCAAGATATACAATCATGAAATTCACAATGAACTCTTTCATCATTTCGTTCATCAGGCGCATAAAGGTACTACAAGAATTACTTAACCCGAATGGCATCACCAGCCACTCATACAGTCCTTCATTAGTTTTGAAAGTTGTTTTCCATTCATCCCCCTCTCTGATTCGGATCCGGTGGTATCCACTCTTCAGATTGATTTTCAAGAAATACGCTGCTCCACTTAAGCAATCCATCATGTCATCCATTCCTGGCAATGGGAACCTGTACCTAATGGTAATATTATTGATGGCTCTCGAATCTATGCACATTCACCACTCTCCTCCTTTCTTGGGAGCTAAAACTGTCAGAACTGCACAGGGACTTAAACTCTCCCTTATCAACCCCTTATCCAGCAATTCCTGTACCTATTTTATGATCTCCCCATTGTCCTTAGGACTCATTCGATACGCCACCTTGTTTGGTAAACTAGCTCCGGGTATAAATTCTATGTGATGACTGATACTTCTCTTAAGAGGCAATTTATCTGGAAAATCATCCACTACAATGTCGTTGAACTCTTGCAACATGTCCTGAATTTCTTCAGGAAAATATGCAATTTCAGTGTGTAACAACATTGTTTTTGGCCTCCTTACAACATCATATTATATCTCACTGTCTTCAATCTGTTTCAAAAATTCATTTCCTCCCACCAGCAATGCTTTGACTCCACTAGTTTCTGATGTCTCTTCCTCCTTGATGGGTACAAGCGTGTGCTTAATCCCATCCTTGACAAACTTGTAAAATTTGTCTTTCCATCATGCACTACCTTTCTGTCATACTGCCATGGTCTTCCTAGCAGTATGTGACGCATGTCCATAGGCATAATATCACAAACAACCTTATCCCTGTATTTTCCAATATGGAACTCAACCTCACATTGTTCATCAACTAACAGTTGATGTCCTTTCTATAACACAACACCTTGTAAGGAGTGGGATGATTCAACCTTTTCAATCCCAAATTCTCCACTATCTCCATGGCAACTAGATTATCCGTGCTCCCACTGTCGATAATCAGCTTGCAGCATTTTTCATGTGACTTACAAACTGTTCGGAATAATGCCTTCCTTTGAGTTGGTTCAACTGTCTCCTTTGCTGGTTTCAGCAGTACTTTATTCAAAACTAAGGCCTCCCCTGTCTCTAGCACATTCTCTACCTCTTGGGGTGGTGCCTCTTCCTCCTCTGTCTGAGCAACATATGCTCCTCTTTTTCCAGCATGTTCTCCTTCAGGACACTCATAGGACTTGTTCCCCCACTTGTGGCATTTGTAACATTGGATGGCAGCTCCTCTGCCTCTGCCACTACCTCTTCCGCGTTGGTATGGCCTTCCTCCCTTAGTGCTACTATCCTTCTCTACTATTCCTGAAGCCTTCGAGTTGTTGCCTTCATCATTGGGGTTGACAACTCTAACTTTGCCAAAGGTTCGTCCTTTCCCTCTACCAGATCATCCTCCTCTTTTGGCATTTTGTTTCCTGTTTATCTTCTCCTCTACCTTCAAGGCACTCTGATAAGCCTCATCTATGGTTCTATGTGAAAGAATACTTATCTCATCCAATATTTCCAGCCTTAAACCATTTACAAATCTCACTATTTTTCTGGGGTGTCCTCCACGTAACCTGCTCTCAGGTTCACCCGATAGAATTCTTCGGTGTACTCCTTTATAGTCATTCCCTTTTGTTTCAAATTCTGTACCTGCCTGTACATAGAAATCTGATAATCTTTGGGTAAAAATTTACCCTTCAACTTGGCTTCCATCCTGGTCCATTTTTTGATAGGCTGCTTATTCAACCTCTTCCTCTCTGCTTGTAGACTATCCCACCATAAGGTTGCATTCCCTTTAAAACTGGTGGCAATGAATTTAACTCTCTTATCTTCGCTGATCTCCTCATACTCAAAATACTTATTCAGCTCACTGAGCCAGTCTAGCAGTACCTCTACTGACAAACTTCCATTATAATTCGAAATCTCAGGCTTTGGCTTACTATTAGCCAGTAAGACTGATTTCAACAACCTGATCTCAGGTCCTTCCTCATCTGATCCATCTGCTGTCGCTGCAGCTTCCTCATCACTATCATCTCCTCCATCAAGATCCCTTCTTCTTCCTGCTTCTACTGCCACCAAACGAGCATTTAGGATCCCAATATCCTCTCTCAGTCCTCCATCTGCTACTCTCTGAATAGCTCTCCCATGTCATCGCCTTCCAACTTCCATTTCGATAAAAAAAAAACTCAAACTCGCTCTGATACCAAAAATGATGGGTCCAGCCCTTTTTACACCCCGCGATTAATCAATAGCTAAGTTATGATTAATATGGTGATTGAAAGTATCAGGCTCTCTATGATTTGGGGGTTGATATTTTTTATTGTTCGACTAACTACTAGTACTTGTGGTTGGTGTGAGGGGGACACCTGTCTCGTCCTCGGAATTCGCGATCCCACCCTTAGCTTATGCACCTAACCTTTGTTCATTAGGCTCTGTTTGCAATCTTTAACCACAACTCTATTTTTCTAGCTGGGTTCTGTTGGTGTAATGGCTCTCTTTATATTTCTCGCTCCATCAATGAGCTTGAGGGTTTCGAGACTTGGCTCTCTGTCATCTGCAAATGGGCTCCTCTGCCTTGAAGGTTTTATGGGTGCTATTTGTGGTTGCTATCTCCTGAATGCATTTGTTCCTGTACTGTTTTATCTTCTCACCGTATGTGCTCTGCTGTTTAACTGGTTATTTTAATAGGGTATGTCATGTCGCAGCCATCAGGGGACTCGGCATTCGACCTCAACTTGTCGGCTACACAGTGGTAAGTCCTCTTTCTCTGCTTTAGCTATTTAGTTGGTTTTTTTTGGTTATGCTAAGGGACTTTCTCCTTTGTGAGCAGGGTTCCCTTGCTAGTTGGCGACTGGTCGAATCCTTCCTCCAGTTCAACGCTACTCTTATGGTAAGCATAGGCTTACAAACCCTCACCGTGCATTTCTCTATCTCAGGGTTTTAATTTTCTCACAATTCTAACATCAAGGTGTTGTCCTTGCAGGTGATTTGTTGGGCGCTCCAGGTGTGGACTTCGGTTCTGCTATTGCCGGCCCAAACGGGTAGGGTCTTTTCCTGTAGTCACTTACTAGCAGTTAGGATTTTAAGGGTATGAGCCTTAGCTCTCCTATCAGTCGTCTTCTATGTTGATTTCTCTAGTAGTAGTTTGGTATGGGTACTCTTCTATCTGTAAGTGGTTTGGACGTGTATGCGGTCGCGGCTCTTAACTTGCCAGTCAGGGTTTTTAGACTCAGGTTTTGGTATTCGCCACTGGTTTGTAGGGTTTCAATACTGGGGTTTCGAACCCGGTGCCTTAGTTGAACATGCAATGTATTTGGTTATATCTTTGGACTGCAACGATTTTTATATTTGTATAAAATTACTTGGATAATGCTCGAAAGGAAAGTATATTGTTTCAGTTTGAATGATACCTGTGATTAATGCGTTCTCTTTGCTATAATCGAATTATTTCATTGTGAAACCCTCTGTCTACTCTAGTGATTTTCTTTGCCACAATGCTCAGTGTGTTTCTATGACTGTAGATCTCTCTCGTTAATGAATTTCTCGGCACTTGTTTGTAGCCTTGTTCGAATGTTTGATGTAGTCACTCCCACCTGCTTTCGGCTTCATTAATTCTGTTGTTTCTTAAATGCCTGTAAAAAAAATTATTCTGCCAGTTCTTGCCACTGTTTGTAAATTCATTCAATTTATTATGAAACAAAAAGAAATTGTATTTAGCTGCGAATGGATTCAGATGACTTTTCAAAATCTCTTGTATGATTTTATTCATTTTTCTGCTATGATGGAATCCCCGCTACAAATGTCTCATTTTTCCCTTTTTGTATGATTTGTTGAACATTTTTAGAAACTGTCTACAGTTACATGTAGTTACATTGGATAACTGTTAATTCCCGTTCACCTAAATTGTGTACTTAATTTAAAACAGTAACTAAAAATAAATTATAATGAAATTAAAACATAACTTGTCATTAAGTCCTAAATGCTAGAAACTAAGGAAATTTAAAGAAAACTCAGGTACAATGACCTATAAACCTGTCAACCTGTTGTTTGGTCAATTTAGTGTGTCCTAAATTGCTAACATAAATTATCAACCAGGGATTCGTAAGCTGACGAAGTGTGGCGCACTATATGTGCAAGATAACCTATCTCTTACTTTTTGTCGTTTTTGGATTTTTATGAAATTCTAAAAGACAAGTATGGTTATGGATATTTAAGGCAATGATGTCCTTTATAATGATTTACCAACTTGAAACTGAAAAAGGAATTTGAAACATACAATGACAAAACTTGAAAGGAAATGAAAATGTGCTACTGAAATGAAAAAGGTGCCGCTAATCTAATAAATCAAAACAGTGAACTAGTGAGCATGAAACCAAACTATTCTTGCTGCTGTCTAAACAAAAAATAAACTATGCTGAAAGAAATCCAAAAGTTGCAATAAAGTAAATCTAAATCAAATTACATCAACTTGTCTTCTGATCCCTCATCATTAGTCCAGCTATGATTTTCGGAAGTAACCATAAACAACTTGAGTAACTGATATCTAACTTGCATAAAGTAAACTAATATCAAACCACACATTCATAATTCAATCCCTCACCATCAGTCCAGCTGTGGCTTTCGGAGGTAACTGAAGATGTCATGCACAATTTAATATTTTTAACTTGCAGAAAGGAAACTAATATCAAACTACACATCCATAATTCAATCCCTCACCATCAGTCCAGCTGTGGCTTTCGGAGGCAACTGAAGATGTTATGAGTAATTTAATA